>JAQPZY010001688.1:0-600000 GCA_029931535.1 Margaritifera margaritifera | reverse complement strand
GGCTGTCCATTGCGGCAATATTTCCGGCTGTTCTTGCATCCATCTTGATCTTTATGGATCAGCAGATTACTGCTGTCATAGTCAACAGGAAGGAAAATAAACTGATAGTAAGCACTTGAATAGTTTATCTTCTCTGTAGCAGCCATTATTGATTTTTCCAAAATTTGCTGTCAGTCCAGCCCATTCCTTCCCATGCAAGAAGCTTGTAATTATTTTTCCAGTGTGTCAGAATTCGTAAAAACAAATTTCAGACTTGTTGTCTTGAGTTAAAAAAAATAAAGTCTTAGGTTTAAGCAAACAGAACTGTTATCAAATTATGAAGTTATTTCAGCTCAAAGCTACTGTAGATACTTGCTTAAAAGGCGAGTCCAGCTGCAAACTTCATAGACACAGATTTGCCATTGCATAATGTGCTAGCAGATCTGGGTCTGTGCAGTTTGTTTGGAGTAATTAGTAGAACAAATAACATAGACCCTGATATGCCGGCACATTATGCGATGGCAGATCAGGATCTATGTTTTTTGCAGTTGGATTTGGCATATAAGCGAATATATATGGTATGTATACGTGTTTTTTTTTGGTTGCAAATACAAGATTCTGATTGTTCTCACCATTCAAGAGCTTTTGTAGCGTGACAGAAACAGTATAGTATTGTTAAATGACACAATAGTGTCATTATTTCAATGGCTTCACAAATTTAGTAATTTTCTGATGTCACTTTAGATAACTTTGTTCATGAGCATTTTCAATAGGATCTTTTTATCCTTCCTATTGAAATTTAGCACTAGACCAATCAGATTATGTTAGCTATGCCAAGAAATTTAGCACTAGACCAATCAGATTATGTTAGCTATGCCATGACATTTAGCACTAGACCAATCGGATTATGTTAGCTATGCCATGAAATTTAGCACTAGACCAATCAGATTATGTTAGCTATGCCATGAAATTTAGCACTAGACCAATCAGATTATGTTAGCAATGCCATGAAATTTAGCACTAGACTAATCGGATTATGTTAACTATGCCATGAAATTTAGCACTAGACCAATCGGATTATGTTAGCTATGCCATAAAATTTAGCACTAGACCAATCAGATTATGTTTGCTATGCCATGAAATTTAGCACTAGACCAATCGGATTATGTTAGCTATGCCATGAAATTTAGCACTAGACCAATCAGATTATGTTCACTATGCCATGAAATTTAGCACTAGACCAATCAGATTATGTTCGCTGTGCCATGAAATTTAGCCCTGGACCAATCAGATTATGTTTGCTATGCCATGAAATTTAGCCCTGGACCAATCAGATTATGTTCGCTATGCCATGAAATTTAGCACTAGACCAATCAGATTATGTTAGCTATGATATGAAATTTAGCCTAAGACCAATCTGATTATGATAGCTATGCCATGAAATTTAGCCCTAGACCAATCAGATTATGTTACCAATCGGATTATATTAGCTATGCCATGAAATTTAGCACTAGACCATTCGGATTATGTTAGCTATGCCATGAGACTCTTCTTCCCGTTTCTGTAGACATTTTACTCTTGACAAATCAGATTACATGAGCTTTTCCATTAGACTATATTTTCCCCTTTCTGTATGACCAATCAGATTACCTTAACATTACAGTGAGACTTTTTTCCCTGCTTTCTATAGAAAGGACATGGTTATCACTTGGATCTTCTAATAGTTGGGATTCTGATAATGGTCAACTCGGCACTTGGACTTCCCTGGTTTGTGGCTGCGACGGTGCTTTCTATCACCCATGTCAACAGCTTGAAGAAAGAGTCTGAGTGTAATGCTCCAGGAGAGAGACCAAAAATGATTGGTGCCAGGTATCTATCTAATGGCCTGTACACTCTGCATTCATTTTTCTGATGAAAGTTGTTGCATTTAACTTTGTCAGATAAACCTGATCTATGGATAAACAAATATTGCTGAAGGACCATGTATGGTAGGTACATTCACTTTCATATGTGTACAAATTCATTAGAGAGATTGCAAATTATGCTTAATTAGTGATGATCATTGCACCAGATACCGTATATACTCGCGTATAAGCTGTGTCCAAATGCAAACAACATAGACCCTGATCTGCCGGCGGTTTTTGCGATGGCAGATCTGGGTCTATGCAGTTTGCAGTTGGTATCGGCTTATACGTAAGTATATATGGTAAATATCGAGCTATCCATTTTTGTGAGTACAGTGCAGAGCAACACAACTTAACCAGCACCACATAGTTTGAACAGTGAGGCAGTAGATAATGGGATTAGATTAATGAATGGGTAACACATATACAGAAGCACTTGCTATAATGCATTTCATTATAATACAAGTTTGGATATAACACAGTCACGTCAACTCCCAGTTTGTTGTCGTAGATGTCCCATATTCCCTGACACTCAAAATATCAGCCAAGCTGACAAATAAAAATAATTCAGTTCGGTTTCAGAAACCTATAGCTTACAGATCATAATTAATGTTCTTAAATAGCAATGATTAATTTTCATTAATCATGGGGCTATCTTAATCCTGGTTATATAAATTGATAGGTAGTAAAGTTGTTACTTTACATTCAACTGGCATTTTCATCTTCTCTGCTGCCATACACTCGTACACACATTCATCTAATTTTCAGTAATTCTTGCTTTGCCATAGTTCAGTATACAATGCAATCAGCAGTTATGGACCCCAATTACTGTGTTATCGTCGGGCTTTCCTGTGTAAATATAAAGAATTTTGTAGCCAAATGAAGACATCTCAGTCAGAACATGAGACTGTTGGTTAAGCTTGTAATTTTAAGTAATGAAAGAACTGTTGCATAATGTTGTGTTGTATAAACAAAGTAGACATTTAAACGCAGGTCCGATAAAATCGAGTAGACTGTATATTGTGTTGCAATCTTAAAAGGATAATATCGTGATGTGTGTTGGGGATATCATGCGTAGCAGATTGTCTCCCATGGCTTGTGATGATCGATTATCATGTTCTTTGAAGAAATTTGAGGTAAAACTTCAGTCCTAGGTAGACAGGTATTGAGTACTGTTATTAACTTCGCACTTTACCTGGGGGTATTATGATACTCTCCATGTGTCTCTTCATCCATCCGTCTGTCCATCTGTCGAACTTTCTAAACCGCTGGGTAGAAATTCAACAAACTTGGTATATACTGGTAGGTTACCCATATTATAACCATCGATGGGTGGGGTGTAGATTTTTGGTGTCTGCCTTGGGGTCCCTTGGAGTGGGTCAGAGTTCAGATACATAAAAATTGCAATTATGGTTACATTTTTTTTTTTGACAAAACGTTAAAGATGCAGTCATAGCATAAAGACAGAGAATATATGTAATGGAGTTTTGAGTTGGAAGGGATTCAGGAAATGTAATAAAAATTATGGGGATTTGCTATGGCAAGCCATAGAAGTAGCTCTAATCCTTGACTTGAATTCATCACTACCTTTACAAAAGGTTTTAATCCACAATATCTAAACAGTGATGAAGTTTGGTTGCTTGTCAACCCTGAGTAAACAAAAAAAATATGGTTCCTTTATTTTGAAGGCTGTGTAATTAAAATTATAAATAAAACACGAATCAGAAGTATTTCAATTAATGCCTCTACCCCCACCACCACCACCACCACCACCACCATGGGTCTATCTGCACAGTTGTTAGTTTGACATTGTCTTTGTGATATGGCATACATTGAAAACAACAACCATCCCCCCCCCCCTTGCCATCCCCCAATGGGTCCATCTGCTCAGTTGCTAGTTGAACATTGTCACATGGCATACATTGAAAACAAACCCCCCCCCCCCAATGGGTCCATCTGCTCAGTTGCTAATTTGACATTGTCATTGTGACATGGTATACATTGAAAACAACCCCCAACCACATGGGCCCATCTGCTCAGTTGCTAATTTGACATCGTCATTGTGACATGGCATACATGAAATAGTGGTTATTAAAATCCAGCCCTGGCTACAAAACTTTGAAACCATCCATTCCTAAATGGTCGTCATCATTTGTATCATGTACATCATGGTCATTTCATCATGTATATATAATTTTCACCTCATTTTATCACGAATAAAATTTTAGGAAAAACAAGTATGATTGCTAAATTCACAAAAGTTTATGCTTGTTGATATTTTGTGATGCACTGTACTTTTATTTATGTATTTATGTATTTATGCAATAAGGCTGGTAAATATTTGAATGCTTGTTTGACATTGCACAAATTGCCATCATTCAAGGGTTTTTCTGTTTCCATTGTTGCAGTTGGTTATAGAACTATTTCCTTGTCATAAGCACATGCAACATAATTTATGAAGGAAAAGTTATCACAAGCTCTTCATTTTACCACTATGATTTAAATCAGTCAGTCTAGACTTAGATCAGTTGGTACATATGTGCTTGCTGGTCTGGTTTTACTTGGTTTGCAGTTGAATGGGCTTTATACATTGTGAAATATTTCACTTTTTACATTTTGACAGGGAGCAGAGAGTCACAGGTGTCGCCATCTCCCTCATGATTGGATTTTCAATCTTACTTGCAAAAGTTCTAAAGGTAAGTGGCTCCAACTAAGCTTTCCTTTCACTTGCTGTATATAACAATATAGTACAACCTTGATAACTGAGACTGTTGTACATAACAATATTGTACAACCTTGATAACTCAGACTGCTCTACATAATATATTACAACCTGGATAACTCAGACTGCTGTACATAACAATATTGTACAACCTTGATAACTCAGACTGCTGTACATTGTTATGTATGATAATATTGTGGATATTTTGGGAAATTGTAAGTGTTTCTTCGCTTTGGTGTTTGCTTAAATCTTAATGTTATCAGGAAAAACATGTTTAACTAGTGTCCTTGAATTAGGTTGTTTTGATCAATATGTTTTCTCAATTTGAAGGTCAAGGTTGATTTTTGTTTACAAGTAAAATTCCATTAAGATGACACACATTCTAGGACATTCTGTCATGTGACCAATCTTTATATATACCATGTTTGGTGGACATTTTTTCAGTTTTGACATTACCATCAGTCTTGTAAAGAGCTATTACAGTTGTGAAAATTCATTCCAAATTCTAAGAGAGGAATTATTTTAAATATTCATTGGATTATAACAGTGCTCATAAACTTTTGGATTTTGGATTTTTAATTGATGATTTTGGAATTTAAGTGAACTTATTCAGAGATTTTGGAATACTTCATTTTGACATCAGCACATCAAGATTACTAGTACATCAGGACTTTGGAGACCATTAGCACATCATAACATTCAAGGACACTGCCGTGAATTCGGACCATTCTATATTTAGGACTTGTGATTAGAACAATCATTCTTATTGGATTATTAGGATTTCAAAACACATTACTGTAAGTGACTTTTTTTGATTTTTCATTTTAATTATCTAGTAATAAATTGCTTGTTGATTTTTTACTTGATTTGTTGGTTTCACTTTCTTTCTGTTACATTTTTCTTACACCATAGAGTCGTAACATAAATTGGGGGCTCGTCTTCTGGGATCTGAATTTCATTAAAGCATATTAGAGATATTAAATTTATCTTTGAAATTCATATTGATTTTGTCTCGGAGAATATTTTTGTCTTTGGCAAAGATTTTTAAAAGAGAATTTTTTTTTGTGTGAAACCAACAAGCATTTACAATGGCATCTAATGTTCAGAATTTCATTTCAAAACCTACCCAGGAGGGGTTAGAGTGCATGAGAAAGGATGAGTTGCTCGTGTTTGCCAGAAAATACAGTCTATCTGAGGCAAAAGTATCATTGACAAAACAGGAGATAAAGATTATTTTAATTCAGTATTTAGTAGGAAAGGGAATTTTTGAAAATAGTGCTTTAAGTTTGAAGAGAAAGCCTGTATCTGGTTCTGACAGGAAATTAAGGGAATTAGAGTTAAAGAACCAGATTGATTTAGAATTGGCAAAGCTTCAGATTCAGAGAGAGAGAGAGAAAGAAGAGAGGCAGATACAGATGGAGAGAGAGAAGGAAGAGAGGCAGATACAAATGCAGAAAGAAGAGAGGCAGATACAGATGGAGAGAGAGAAGGAAGAGAGGCAGATACAAATGCAGAAAGAAGAGAGGCAGATACAGATGGAGAGAGAGAAGGAAGAGAGGCAGATACAAATGCAGAAAGAAGAGAGGCAGATACAAATGCAGATGCAAAGAGAAGAAAGGGAAATGCAATTTAAATTAAGAGAATTAGAACTGGCAAACAGAGCACACTCCACTCCTTTAAACACAAGTTCAGGTTTTGATGTTACTAGATATATTAGGTTAGTACCTCCTTTTCAGGAAAAAGAAGTAGATAAATACTTTCTTCATTTCGAGAAAATAGCTGAAAACTTGAAATGGCCCAGAGAGCATTGGACTTTGTTATTACAAAGTGTACTTATTGGCAAAGCTCGTGAAGTCTACATTTCACTGTCAGTGCAACAAAGCACTGATTATGATGTGGTTAAGGAGTACATCTTGAAAGCTTATGAGTTGGTACCAGAGGCATATCGACAAAGGTTTAGGAATTGTAGAAAAGAAACTGGACAAACTCATGTCGAATTTGCAAGGGATAAAGAACAACTATTTGATAGGTGGTGCTCAGCCAAGAAAGTTGATCAAGCTTATGATAACCTCAGACAGCTCGTATTAATTGAAGAGTTCAAGAGGTGCATCCATAGTGATGTTAAAACCTATCTTGACGAGCGGAATGTGGAAACTTTGGAAAATGCTGCTCGTATGGCTGATGATTATTCCTTGACTCACAAAATTTCATTTGGCAATAAGTCGTCCTCTCAGCAGTTTTCTGGTAAAAAACCATTTCAATCTCATTCGAGTACTTCCAAATTTCACAACAGCACAACTGTTAGGAATCAAACATCTGATAAGACTGATCAGAAATCCTTATCTCTTCCTACGTGCACTTATTGTAAAAAGAAAGGGCACGTTATTTCTGATTGCTTCAAGTTGAAAAATAAGCAACAGAGTAAAGACAGAGCTTTTCCAAATGCTCTTATTTCTACGAGGTCAAGGTCACGGTCTTGTATTGAAAGCAATACATTTGTTGGGTCAAACAAACCCCAGTCTGATTCTATTTTGGAGGCTTATGAACCATTCATGTCAGAAGGTTCTATATCACTTATTGGTGATTCTGCCAAGCCTATCCCAATTAAAATATTAAGGGACACTGGAGCTTCTCAGAGTCTTTTATTGTCAGGTACTTTGCCTTTGTCTGAGGAGTCTTCTTCAAGTGAAAGTGTTCTTGTACAGGGAGTAGAGTGCGGCTTTGTAAATGTTCCTCTCCATTGTGTAAATTTGGCATCAGACTTAGTTTCTGGACCTGTGACTGTTGGGGCAGTGACTTCTTTACCCATAGAGGGTGTTCATTTATTACTAGGCAATGACCTAGCTGGAGATAAGGTTGTGGTTAATCCTCTTGTAACTGACAAGCCTTGTTTGGATCAGAAAGTTGATCCTGTCGAAACTGAAATCCCTGATTTGTACCCTGCTTGTGCAGTTACTAGAGCTATGGCAAAAAGAGCTCTTGAGAGTGATGTTGATCAGGATATTATTCCTTTAGCTGACACATGTATTGGTCAGTCTTTTGATGAGGTCACTTTTTCCTCAGGTATTGATCAATCAAATGGTATTGATCACAGTGATCCTCTTTTGGCAACTCATTCCCTTTGTTCTAATCAGGATGACAAACGACAATCCCTTGTCGTTGAACAGGAGCAAGATCCCGAGATATCTTGTTTGTTTCAGAGGGCTATTAGTGAAACTGAAGCCACACAAGTTCCAGTGTGTTACTTTGTGAAAAATGGGGTCCTTATGAGGAAATGGAGACCACCTGATGTACCCGCTGGTGATGAGTGGTCAGTGAGCTATCAAATTGTTGTTCCTAAGTCATATCGACAGGAAATTCTTAATTTAGCCCATGAAACTCCTTTGGCTGGTCATTTAGGAGTCCGTAAGACTTATCACAAGATCTTGAATCATTTTTATTGGCCGAAACTGAAAAGTGATGTTTCTAAATACTGCAGATCTTGTCACACTTGTCAAATGGTAGGAAAACCCAATCAGAAGATACCTAAGGCTCATCTGCAACCTATTCCTGCATTTGATGAACCATTTAGTAGAATAATAGTAGACTGTGTTGGTCCTTTACCTAAAACCAAGTCAGGCAACCAATACTTGTTGACCATCATGTGTACATCTACAAGATTTCCAGAGGCAATTCCTCTGAGAAATATAAAAACTAAAACTATTGTGAAAGCTTTGGTGAAGTTTTTTACACTTGTTGGCCTTCCCAAATCTGTCCAGTCAGATCAAGGGTCAAATTTTATGTCTGGAATTTTCCAACAAGTTATGCATGAACTAGGCATCCAACAGTTTAAATCTTCTGCCTATCACCCTGAAAGTCAAGGTGCTTTGGAAAGATTTCATCAAACTTTAAAGAATATGATTCGATCATATTGCTTTGATACAGAAAAGGATTGGGATGAGGGTGTTCATTTGTTGTTGTTTACTGTTAGGGAATCAGTTCAAGAGTCGTTGGGTTTTAGTCCCTTTGAACTAGTTTTTGGTCATACTGTCCGTGGACCATTGAAATTATTGAAAGAGAAACTTCTTTCAAATGAAGATTCAAAGATTAATCTTCTTGATTATGTTTCTGATTTCATATACAAGTTGTCAAAGGCCTGTGAAGTAGCAAGAACTAATCTTCACACTACCCAGTCAAAAATGAAATTAAGGTATGACAGAAATTCACAGGAAAGGAGTTTTAAACCTGGTGACAAAGTTCTGGCTCTCTTTCCCATACCTCAGAATCCTCTTCAGGCTAAATTTTATGGTCCTTATACCGTTGAAAAGAAAGTAAATGACTTAAATTATATCATTAACACTCCTGGGAGACGGAAACAGAAACAACTTTGTCATATAAATATGTTAAAGGAATATTTTGACAGAGATAGCCCAGCTAATTATTCAGTTAATTTAGTTGTACCTGTCCCACACAGTGAAGATATCAACGATGGAGTACAATCAGACTATAGTGACTCTGGTATAACCAATCTTCGGAATTCAGAAATATTGAACAACCTAGACCAGAAACTTTCACATCTACAACAACAGGAAAGAAATGAACTAAAACAGCTATTACGTGGCTATGAGCACTTGTTTCCTGATGTTCCAACACGAGCAAGTAAAATTTATCATGACGTCGACATTGTAGATTCTGCGCCTGTGAAACAGCATCCTTATAGGATGAATCCTCTCAAACAGAACTATCTGAAGAAAGAAATTCAGTATTTACTGGAGAATGATTTCATAGAACCAAGTAAAAGTAACTGGAGTTCACCATGTATTCTTGTTCCCAAGCCAGATAATACATTCCGTATGTGTACTGACTATAGAAAAGTCAACAGTGTCACCAAAACTGATTAATTTCCAATCCCAAGAATGGACGATTGCATTGATAAAATTGGAAATGCGGAATATGTCACCAAGTTTGACCTTTTAAAAGGATTCTGGCAAATTCCACTGACGGAAAGGGCTAAAGAAATTTCAACATTTGTAACTCCAGATGGACTTTATCAATATAAAGTCATGCCGTTTGGAATGAAAAATTCGCCTGCAACGTTTCAACGTCTGATGAACATGATAACATTTGGTCTTGATAATTGTGACGCTTATATCGATGACGTCATTATCTACAACAACACCTCGGAAGATCATTTGGAAACCATTCGAAAATTCTTCGATCGACTCAGTGATGCGAATCTGACAATTAATTTGAGCAAAAGTGAGTTTTGTCATGCTTGTGTCACATTTTTAGGACATATTGTGGGACAAGGTCAAGTTAAACCTATAGAAGCTAAGGTCAAAGCTATCTCTGAATTTCAAGCTCCAATTTGTAAAAAGCAACTGATGCGATTTCTAGGTATGGCTGGATATTATCGGAAATTTTATTCCAATTTTTCCAAAATTGCTGAATCTTTGACAAGTTTATTGAGTAAGAAAGCCAAATTTCATTGGTCTGACAAGTGTCAGGAATCTTTTGACAAGTTAAAGGCCATGCTTAAGAATGCACCAGTTCTTTCTGCACCAAATTTTAGCCAATCATTTAAATTATCTGTTGATGCAAGTGATGTAGGGGTTGGTGGAGTATTGATTCAGGAAGACAAAAGTGGTGTCGATCACCCTGTGTGTTATTTTTCTAAAAAACTAAACAAGCACCAGAAAAATTATTCCACAATTGAGAAGGAATGTTTGGCTTTGATATTGGCTTTACAGCATTTTGAAGTGTATGTTACCTCAGCTCTTTCTCCAATTATTGTGTACAGTGATCACAATCCCCTTACTTTCATCAACAAAATGAAAGATAAAAATCGGAGATTGTTGAGATGGAGTTTGATATTGCAGGAATATAACATTGACATCAGACACATCAGGGGAAAAGACAATGTGATTGCAGATGCACTCTCACGTGCCTAGAAATGTAATATTGCTTGATGTAATTAAGTCCAGTATCCTAAAACATGTTCTTATGTAATTTTGGTTATTATAGTATTAGATGTATATTCAAAAGAAAGCTTTATTATATAAATCTTTCTTTTTCTTTATGAGGGGAGGTGTTATGTATGATGTTTATATAATATTGTGGATATTTTGGGAAATTGTAAGTGTTTCTTCGCTTTGGTGTTTGCTTAAATCTTAATGTTATCAGGAAAAACATGTTTAACTAGTGTCCTTGAATTAGGTTGTTTTGATCAATATGTTTTCTCAATTTGAAGGTCAAGGTTGATTTTTGTTTACAAGTAAAATTCCATTAAGATGACACACATTCTAGGACATTCTGTCATGTGACCAATCTTTATATATACCATGTTTGGTGGATATTTTTTCAGTTTTGACATTACCATCAGTCTTGTAAAGAGCTATTACAGTTGTGAAAATTCATTCCAAATTCTAAGAGAGGAATTATTTTAAATATTCATTAGATTATAACAGTGCTCATAAACTTTTGGATTTTGGATTTTTAATTGATGATTTTGGAATTTAAGTGAACTTATTCAGAGATTTTGGAATACTTCATTTTGACATCAGCACATCAAGATTACTAGTACATCAGGACTTTGGAGACCATTAGCACATCATAACATTCAAGGACACAGCCGTGAATTCGGAACATTCTATATTTAGGACTTGTGATTAGAACAATCATTCTTATTGGATTATTAGGATTTCAAAACACATTACTGTAAGTGACTTTTTTTGATTTTTCATTTTAATTATCTAGTAATAAATTGCTTGTTGATTTTTTACTTGATTTGTTGGTTTCACTTTCTTTCTGTTACATTTTTCTTAGACCATAGAGTCGTAACAACATAACATTACAACACAACTTTGTTGTCTCAGACTTCTGTACATAACAATACAATACAACCTTGATAACTCAGACTGCTGTATATAACAGTGCTGTACAACCTTGATAACTTGGACTGCTGTACATTACTCTGACTGCTGTACATAGCAATACACTACAACCTTGTTAACTCAGTCTGCTGTACATAACAATACAGAATAACCTTGATAACTCAGACTGCTGTGCATAAAAATATAGTACAATCTTGATAACTCAAACTGCTGTCCATAACAGTACTGTATAACCTTGGTAACTCAGACTGCTGTACATAACAATGCAGTACAACCTTGATAACTCAGACTGCTGTAGATAACAATACAGTACAACTACTGCTGTACATCCTTGATAACTAAGATTGCTGTACATGACAATACTTTACAATCTTGATAACTGAGACTGTTGTACATAACAATATTGTACAACCTTGATAACTCAGATTGCTGTACATAATATATTACAACCTGGATAACTCAGACTGCTGTACATAACAATATTGTACAACCTTGATAACTCAGACTACTGTACATAACAATACAGTACAACCTTGATAATATCGACTACTGTACATAGTGATACAGTACTACCTATATAGCTCTGACTACTGTATATAACAATACAGTAGAACCTCGATAACTCAAATATCAACTATTCTGATATTCAGAATCACTTAAATGTCTTTTGCCTATGACCTAAAAATCTCAAAGAACCCAAAATTAACACTAAACCCCAAAACTAACATTAAAACCCCAAAACTAATACTAAACCCCAAAACTAACACTAAACCCCAAAACTAACACTAAAACTCCCAAAACTAACACTAAGACCTCTAGTCCACAACTAACACTACTAACACTAAAACCCCTGGTCCACAACTAACACTAAAACCCATAGTCCAAAACTAACCCTAAAACCCCCATTCCAAAACTTACACTAAAACCCCCATTCCAAAACTAACACTAAAACCCCTAGTCCAAAACTAACACAGGGTATGCAGTTAACCTTATAAACCTTGAAAACCCCAAAATTTCATTTTGACGTTAGAAACCTAAAAAAAACCAAACAAAACTGAAAAAAAAACTAAATTTAAAAAAAAAAAAAAATTTGAAAAAATTATGACTACTACCCTGACCACACAAAAAATGCTTTTTTGCACATGGTTTTTCGCTAGGCTAGCCTAGCGGTCAAGAAGCGCGAAAAAATTATGCAAATTAAAGACATCCGGTCATTTTATTCAATCATTCATTTGATAGTCCCATAACGGCATATCGTCTGATCATCAACAGCATTAGCATTGCCTTTGCTTCAATCTTTGCACAGTTCGAAGTCCGTTTGTTTCAACCTTTGTTCGGATTAAGATTCTTTTACAAGAAGTGTTTTAGCGTGCTTCAACAGAGTAATGTGCCGTTGTGTCATGGTCTCCTCCGACAACACATCCATTGTAGCGTATCTCCAACGTCAAGGAGGTTCACATGCCCCTTCTCTTTGCATGGAGGTGGAACTTCCTTTGCTGGATGTCTCAGAAGGGATAACCCTCTGAGCCAGCCACATTCCTCGTAAAACGCCACATTCCTGGGAAGAAGAATGTATTAGCGGACAGTCTGTCCAAGTCGGGCAAAACAGTCCTCACGGAATGGTCTCTTCAACAATCCATAACAGAGTCCCTTTTATCTTTATGGGGATATTATAATTTTTAATAAATGTTATACTCACCATGGAGATAATCTTATAACTGCCTTGTGTCTTGAAACTCAAAAAAATTCAAAACCTTGAAAAAAACTATAAAAAAACAACTCAAATTTTAAAAGTTTAATTTCACTTATAACCCTGCTAACACTAAAACCCCTAGTCCTTTGAGTTTTTGAAAGAACCCAGAACTAACACTAAAACCCCGAGTCCTTTGAGTTTTTGAAAAACTAACTAAAACTCCTAGTCCTTTGAGTTTTTGAAAGTTTGTCTGTATTTTAGTATCATAAAATTCTGGTAAATTCAGCTTGTTGGAGGAATAAAATGTTTGCAATTTTGCTTCCTGGAAGTATGTACTTTTTAAGGATATTGCTGTTATCACAAATAAAGTTTTTGCAGATTTGTTTCTCTCACTAGATTCTTGAAAAAGTTTATTCTTTTTTTATTTGCACTACTTGAGCAAGTATACCATCAGATTTATCGTCTTGTTGGAGTGTTTTGTTGTTGCCAGACCCCAGAGTTCTGGAAACATTTGAGCATGACTGATGCTAAAAAGCTCAAATCTGCAAATCAGATGTAATACATCATATGATACAATGCTGGTAGTAGTAAGAAATCATTTCTCTTATACGCTCTACGTATTATGATGTTGTCCATCCAGTCATCCTTTTGTCCATCTCTCTACTTAACAATTTCATTTCCACACAATAACTTCAGCTGTCCACAACTGCATGTCCAAACTTTTTGGATAGCTTGCACTGCAAATCAGATGTAATACATCATATGATACAATGCTGGTAACAATTTCATTTCCACACAATAACTTCAGCTGTCCACAACAGCATGTCCAAACTTTTGGATAGCTTGGGGTAATGAAGAACCCTATTGATTTCACAGTTGAAAACTTGAATGTCAAGGTCACTGCCTGAAAAAGACATTTTTTTTCTGCATAATAACTAGAGTTTTCCACAATCTTCAGTTATCAAACTTTGTGGATGGCTTGCACATTGGTAAAGGAAGAAGCCTATCTATTTTGGGGTCCAAAGGTCAAGGTCACTGACTGAAAGAAGAAAATGGTTTCTGCACAATAATTTGAGTTCTCCACAATCTGTAGTTAACAAACTTTCTGGATGGCTTTCACTTGGGATAATAAAGAACCCTATCAATTTTGGGGTGATAAGGTCAAAGGTCAAGGTCACTATGACTAATTAAAAAAACGGTTTCTGCACAATAACTTGAGTTCACAATCATCTATGGTTATCAAACTTTGAGGATGGCTTGCACATTGGGTCAAGAAGAATCCTATCAATTTCAGGGTGAAAGCTCAACGGTGAAGGTCATTGTGAATGAAAGAAGAAAAATGGTTTATGCGCAACAACTTTAGTTCATCATCATCTGTGGCTACCAAACTTTGTGGTGGCTTGCACTTGGAATAAGGAAGAAGCCTATCTATTTCAGGGTCAAAATGTCAAAGGTCAAGGGCGCTGTGACGGAAAGAATAAAATTGGTTTCTGCAAAAAAAATTCAGTTATCTATATAGAGGACTATTAAACACGGGCAAGCGATTAATGTGCCATTCACGATGCTCTTGTTTCACCTGTGAATGGCAAGACATAGGTGTCACTTTTATGGCAGCAACTGCATCAATTCCATCAGCATCCACAATGCTAAGGTCATGTGTTAAAGTCACATACCTTCTGCATACATTCAACTGAAACTTTTTCTTTACCCATATATGCAGGAGCTCCTGTCTTGCTTGCATAAGTGGAATCATAACATCATTTACAGGTGAAACACTGTTTTCTGTGGAACACTTTTCCTTACAAATCTTTCAATATATGTTTCAATTTATCTTTACAGTACATTCCCATGCCAGTGCTGTATGGGGTCTTTTTGTATATGGGTGTGTCCTCTTTAAAAGGGATGCAACTAGTGAACCGTGTCTTCATCATTTTTATGCCTACCAAGTACCAGCCCGACTACATGTACCTCCGTCATGTGCCGACCAGGAGGGTCCACCTATTCACATTCATTCAAGTTCTATGTCTGGCCATACTCTGGGCCATTAAGACAATCAAAGTCATCTCCATAGCATTTCCGATCATGGTGAGTAGCATTGTGAACCATATTGACTATTAGTATTTTCTTTATTTTCAAAATTTGATGCACAGTAAAACATGGTTGGCATAAATATGGATAGAACAAATTCATGGTTAGTCTGAAGTGAATTCAAATAGCTGATGAAGTATTATATGTCCATTTTTATAATGATAAAGTAAATTATGGATTTTAAAAATGAATTTTGGGAGTTTTGAAAGGTTTGTTCTACTGGTCATAGGCCACAAGAGCTTATGTGATTGCCTGTTATCCAGCCAAGGTCTAGTTGGTCCTAAATAAAAAATGGTGCCCCACAGACATTCAATATGGCCACCAGGGCAGCTTTTTTGAAAATCATGTTATCGCTACCACTCCTAAGTGGATGGTCATATCAGCATGGGATTTTCATTACAAGACTTCTTATGATGTCTAGTTGGTCCTAAATGAAATTTGTACTGATCCAGCATCATATATGGCTGCTTTGGTTGCCTTCTTGAAAATCTTGCTATTGCTATTCCCCCTGAACAGATGTTCATATCAACATGGGTTTTTCACAAAAAAGACTTCTTATAATGTCTAGTTGGTCCTATTTTGAAATGGTGACAGTCTTGCAGCCAATATGGCTGCCAGATGGTTTCAGCACTCGGCAGTTGAAAAGTAGAAATGGTACTATCTTGAATTCCTGGAAATCTTTTTGTCATTAGAGCATCAGTCTATTCAAGGTACTCCCAGGGTAGAAAAATTTGGAAAATCCATGGTTGTCCCAGGGCAACCAGCTTTGAAAGTCTGGTCGCCTAGTACATGTTTCTGACTACCCAGTAAATGACTGCAGTTGCCTCCAGGATTGCCATAATAAAAATTATTCAACAACTTTTGTGACATATATAGTTAGTCCTAATTGCACACAATACTTGTAACTCACCATCAGTCCTACTAATGGAAAGGTGTCATCAATTTTACACACTCATTTAATCTATTTAAGATCAGCTAATTAAAGATAATCTGGCAATTTTTTTTCTTTTGATGCTGTCTTGTTGTCCATAAGCTTTCTACAAGTTGGCCATCCCTGACCACAAACTGATCCATATTTTACGTTGATCTGAGTTTACATAATTATGGTTCAGGTTATTGTTAATCCGATGCAGTTATTAATCCCATGTCTAAACTGTCAGTAACTGTAAACAATCCATGTGGGTCTTTTGTTTAGCCAATAGCCAACAAGCCAATATAATATGCAACAACAATTGTGATTGGTTTGATTATATAAACTTGCCATATTTATTTAACCAAAGGTAGCCAACAGGAGCAACTGTCACTTGCTCTACAAAGAGTGTCTATTGATCAACAGACCAATCAAGAAAGTAATACTTGATGATAGGCATTAAGTTTTTCAAGCCAGAGAAAAAGATACTGCTACCATATGTTGGTTTGTTGACAAAAGATGAAAATTCACAAGTCTTGTTATTTTAAGGGTTCCCCATGAGGGGCTGGTTGTATGGACTGTAATTACTTAATCAGATAACGAGTAGCCGACACATGAGCATTAGTGTGGCCTCTTACCGATAGCAATCAACCAGCATTCAAGTATGGAACTATATTGTGATAATTCAGGCACCCTACTGTAGGTACCCAGAGGGACAATTGAATTATCATTTTTTGCTGGAAAAGATATAAATTCCATTCTGATTTTTAACATGATCATTTTTTAATAATACATTTGGTTGCCCGACTGGGTTTTCACATTGGGAAAAATGGTTGCCCGGCATAAAGTTTTAGTTGTCCTGGGCTACCGGGGAATGGATTTTTCTACCCCTGCACTCTTGTTTTACTTGATTATATTTCCTAATAGTGAAGAGTCAACTATAATGTCATTTCACATTATTAAAAACCCTGTATTTTGTGTTTGTATGTATAATATGCACATGGCTGATACCATCTTGTTGGAGCTTAACTCAGTATATGGCAACCTCACTTATAATATTGGTTATTTTTAAGGAACAATGTTATAAAGAGGGATCACATTACCGTATGCACTTGCTTATAAGTCGGATCCAAGTGCAAACAACATAGACCCTGATCTATTTGTTGTTTGTTGTACTGATTACTCTTAACAAACTGCATAGATCCAGATCTGCTGGCGCATTATACGATGGCAGATCTGGGTCTAAAAAGTTTGCAGTTGGATTCGACTTATAAGTGAGTACATATGGTATAGTTTGGTCATTTTAATTGATCTTTTGTAATAGGATATTGGTCAACAGATGATTTTGCACAGCAAGTTAGTCTTAAATTTCTGCTTTTAAGCAGTTATTGGTAATATCTGTACAGGTCTTGGCGATGTGTTTTGTGCGCAAAGGAATGGACTGGATCTTCTCACAGCGGGAACTACAATGGCTGGATGACATCATGCCAGAATCCCACAAGAGGGAGAAGGAGGATGAGGAGAAAAAGAAAAAGGATGAGGTAATGTGGAAAGTTGTTTGGAGGAACTATGAACTTGATTTCTGAGAATCAAAAGAAATGGAAGTTCACAAGAGATTTCTACAAACTCTATCTTATTATTCAAATGCTTTCTTGGGAAAGTGTGAGGATTATTATGATTTACCCACCCCCATCCTCTGGCCCCTTCTGTTCATCCATGACCATCATGTACTCTCTTTCTACTCAGTTGGGCAGAATTACACTCCTCGCATATAGTCCTATTACCTTTGTTGTGATGAGAAGTGGGACGGTCCTAGCAGTCTGGGGAGTGTCAAAGGTCAAACTTATAAAGGTATAAAGTACAGGAATATTTTTGTTTTTGTGTTGCTTATTTCTTACTTGTTTCCAGGTCTGAAATAAACTGAAACATGTTTGACCTTTTTATAGAATGGATCTAATCATGATTTACTAATTTATACTATTTATTCTGAGTAATTTTATTTAGTCCTGGCCTCTGTTTACACTATATTTTTATCACCCATGTCAAAGAAATTATCGGGTGTGGATATAGTGATTTGTCTGTTTGTTCATGTGTTTGTTGTTTGTTTTTGTATCATAGTAACTTTTCCTTCCTCCACATAGTAGCTTAGTCTCAAGCTTAGATTCCTAACCAGTGGGTAACGGGGTCAAATCTTGTCCAAATAGCCCAGATTTTTGCTGTCATGGTGAATCTATTTGCAATGCTCTTAGCTATATCTGCCTCAGTGTCATTCTTCCATACCAGTCTACATTATCAGCTGCTCCAAATGCGCTCATCTTGGCAAAGGGATTGGTGTTAATGAGAATTTTAATGTCTAAACATGAAAGAAATTCACTTTAGATGGATTTTAGGTAGATATGGTTTGTGATCATTGATGAATCATACTATTTTTTGTGGTGATAGTGTGTTGTGAGACAGACTCAAACTATTGATACTGGGCAATAGCAGAATTAAATATAAGCTAAAATGACTTAAACTGCCCAGAAATAAACATTTTCTTGTCATCTTTCCCTTTGAATAAAAAAACAACAAGGCCAATTGCAACATGTATGCAAACTTCCTTGTAGCTACTGTATCTACCAAATTAACTTCCTTGTAACTACTGTATCTACCAAATTAACTTCCTTGTAACTACTGTATCTACCAAATTAACTTCCTTGTAACTACTGTATCTACCAAATTAACTTCCTTGTAACTACTGTATCTACCAAATTAACTTCCTTGTAACTACTGTATCTACCAAATTAACTTCCTTGTAACTACTGTATCTACCAAATTAACTGCCTTGTAACTACTGTATCTACCAAATTAACTTCCTTGTAACTACTGTATCTACCAAATTAACTTCCTTGTAACTACTGTATCTACCAAATTAACTTTCTTGTAACTACTGTATCTACCAAATTAACTGCCTTGTAACTACTGTATCTACCAAATTAACTTCCTTGTAACTACTGTATCTACCAAATTAACTTCCTTGTAACTACTGTATCTACCAAATTAACTGCCTTGTAACTACTGTATCTACCAAATTAACTTTCTTGTAACTACTGTATCTACCAAATTAACTTCCTTGTAACTATTGTATCTACCAAATTAACTTCCTTGTAACTACTGTATCTACCAAATTAACTTCCTTGTAACTACTGTATCTACCAAATTAACTGATACATGCATTCTTCTTAAATTCAGAGAATTTTATTCTTTCACGAGATAGCAGTTTTTAATCATTGAAAATATTTACACTGTTTATACTTACCCCATACTATTAATTTATTATTAATCTACCTCCCATAAAAATAAAATGCCCCCACCACTCAATACCTTTGAATGAAAGCAGTCACCTGCCTTTGACTTAGGTATATCTAATAAAGGAGTTAAATGAAGAAAGCACAATTTACATCCTTTAACTGTCCAATTTTACACATAAGATATCCAAGGATAGACGAATTCAAAATAAAATAAACATGACCTTGCATGTGCTATGCTAACTTGGCCCTTTGCACTTTTACTCATTACACATGAATATTTTGGTGGGAAAATTAGATCAGCACATGCTGTGTTTAGTTTCCAGGGTCAGAGTGATGTTTCTATTTTTGTCTCGACTATATCAGTAACTGAGAATTGCAAAGTACATGTACCTAAATATGCACTCGGAGAGAACGCAACACTTTACTTGTTGATATCGTAAAGAGAGGCACCTTTCTCACTTGTTGTCATGCACTGGGTGCATCTGTTTTGGCAGAATATGATAATAAACATGTTTTTAAATCGGTTTAGTGTATCAGATTAATGTTTAGGTAAAATTTAAAAGAAAGAAAAGGAAAATTCTTTGTTTTCATTCATTCTGTGAATTTAGTATATAATACAATGGATTTATGCAATAATACAAGCGATGCTTGTTTTGCAAACATGGACTTGCATGTATATTCTTCATTTGATTTATGTATGTTTGACTATCATGATACAACATGGCTGGCAATACCCAGCTTTAATTTGGAGATAAAACTAATGCAACTTTACATTACCATTTTTTTGTCCTAATTATACTATGTCATGCTATGACACAACACTAGCACTTATTAATCATAATTATGTCATAAACTTATGTCATAGTTATGGTTATGTCATAGTCAAAGTTATGTTATGAAAATTATGTCACAGTATGACAACACTAGCACATATTAGTCATATTTATGTCAAAAAATGTCACACTGACAAAATGCTACCACATATTAGTCATAATTATGTCATAAAATGATGTCACAATATGACATAACACTGACATATTAGTCATAATTATGTCATGCAAGTTGTATATTAAACTATAACATAACTAGCACTTAACCATATTTATGTAATAAAAATATCACACTGACATAACACTAACACTTACTAGTCATAATTAAGTCAAAAATTGTGTCACCCTGTGACATAACACCAGCACTTAGTCATAATTATGTCATACAGTTGTCACACTATCACAATACTAGCACATGGAAGCCATATTTTTGTCATAAAAATGGTGTCATCATGACAAACTAGCACTTAATAGTCATAATTATGTCAAATATTTTGGCATGCTATGACATAACATGAGCACTTATTAGTCATAATTATGTTATAACAAGTTATGTCACACTATCACATAACACTAGCACTTATTCATAATTATGAAAGATGACATAGTTCATATGGATGATCATGCCAACTTATCACCCGGGTGGGAGACAGAACTGCAAAGTCTGCTTGAAATGTCTGGACAGTGCTTTTTGGTGGGCGTGTAATCCCACAGATACTACAGTGCATTTGAATTACAATCAAATATCAACTTACAGGTAAGTAATGGTCAATTTTTCAGTTCCATTGTCCCATGATACCCTCAGGATTCCAGGAGATTTTCAAGGTGACGGACACATTTGACAGTGAATTGTCATGGATAAAAAGAGATAGGAAGTTAGAGAGCTTTATGAATGATAACACAACATATACCATATATACTCATGTATAAGTAAGGTCAACTCCAAACAACACAGACCCTGATCTGCTATTGCATAATGCACTGTCAGATCAGGATGTGTTTGTACTACTGATTAGTCCTAACAAACTGCATAGACCCAGATCTGCTGGTACATTATGCAACAACAGATCTGGGTCTATGATGACTTATAAAGAAAGTATATATAGTGATATATGCAGTATCACACTACTAATATAAATACAATTCTGTTGATTTTTTGTGGACTTTAGTTACTGGAATTAAACATAGCAACTCTACTGGTTGTGTGTATTAGTCACTTAACCCATGCCGAGAAAAACTATTATGGAAGTGTACTTGACAAGTGTTATTCACACTGGATACAGCATTAGATTTCAAAACTCCCCTATTCAAACTATCATCCTGCTTTACAAGGTAGCTAATAATATCTCCTTAAAACTTACTCAGATGTCCAACAAGCATTTTTCCACCCAGCCTGCAGCAGCTGAAGCTGAAGCAGATCTGGTGCTGTGGGGGTGTGAAAAACTGATAAATCAAGTCCTGAACATTTCATTACTACCATATATACTCACATATAAACCGGGTCCAAATGCAAACAACATAGACCCTGATCTGCCATTGCATAATGCACCAGCAGATCAGGGTCTATGTTTGTTCTACTGATTAGTCCGTACAAACTGCATAGATCCAGATCTGCTGGTGCATTATGCAACTGCAGATCTGGGTCTATGCAGTTTGCAGTTGGTATAAGCTTATACGCAAGTATATATGGTAGCTTAATCCAGTGAGCAATTGAGTCCTTGGAAAACACTGTTATGAGGTGCTTGAAAACTTATCAATAGTTTATGGTCATTACAACGTCTGAGGGAGCTAGTACTATGCAAATGTTTCTTCCTGTGTAATATATATGCACTTACAAAACTTTTGCCAAAGTGATTACTTGGTCTTGTTGTTTTGAGGAAATCAGCTATTCAGTCTTATCATTAGTATCAATAAGGGATACGTTTCTAATGTCTATCAAGTGTAGAGTTTGACATCATTGTCCAGTTAGCAATTCCAACAACATTACTACTTTATGAATCATGTGGAGAGTCTGACATCATTGTCCAGTTAGCAATTCCAACAACATTACTGCTTGGAGCCGTGGTGGCTCAGTGATTAGCGTGCCGGACTCATGATTGAAAGGGTGTGGGTTCAAATCTTACCATCAGACCAGTCTGGGTCAGCTACCATGGTGTGTCCTTGGGCAAGGGTCTTTACTCCAATTGCCTCTGCATTAAATAACCTACTTGTGTTGCTGTGCCATAAAGTACCAAACCAAACATTACTGATATAAAAGTCAAGTGTAGAGTTTGACATTATTGTCCAGTTAGCAATTCCAACAGAATTACTGCTTTAAGAGTCAGGTGTAGACTTTGATATCATTGTCCAGTTAGCAACTGCTTTAAGAATCAAGTGTAGACTTTGATATCGTTGTCCAGTTAGCAACTGCTTTAAGAGTCAGGTGTAGACTTTGATATCATTGTCCAGTTAGCAACTGCTTTAAGAGTCGGGTGTAGACTTTGATATCATTGTCCAGTTAGCAATTCCAACAACATTACTGCCTTGAGAGTGAAAGTCCTTAAGAGACAAGAAAACTCTGGTAACAAGATGCCAGATATGTTAAAACATTATTTACATCCCAAGTGAAACTATCTAGGAATAGCAGGCTTAGAAAGAAAAACTTTTATTGTTTCACACGAGGGTGTGTACCCACTGGAGATCCATTCTCACAAGTCACAAAAGTGAACAAGGCAGAGTGAGCAGAATTTAAATCACAATATCCCAACCCATCCTGTTATTGTTAGTATGAAACTTTAAAACAGTGCTTTAAGTGAATAACACTGGTGTCTATCACAAAATGACAGCCACTTGTGCAAATATGACCTATGTTGTTTCTTAGTGGAATCTCTCCTTGATGACAGCATTATGCTGAAGTATCACATGATATGCCTTGCCTGTAGAGGGAGTCCCTGACGAATAAAACAAAGGGTCACAATCTCATCCTTTTCATTAGGTGATATTTACTAACATCCTTTCTATAATTTTAGGAAGAATGTAAGACTGAGCACATTTCAGTCTCAACAGTTTGCCAAACCAAGGTCGAGTCATTCACAATGGTGCTATGAGCCTGGTCACATTAAATTTCTGGAGCACATTTCCCAATGGACTGAAAGGAGGAATAATATATCCATAAAAGTTTGTCTAAGTTAGCATAAAAGCACCCACAACATGTGTCTCAAAATATGTATGACGTATAAGTGGGCAACTGTTATGAAGTAATTGCAAAAAGAATGATCAATATATGGATTTCTCATCACTTTACATGTTTTCAAAAACATGCTCACTAAGCATCCATTCAGTATCTTTTTCCTCCCACCTGTTGTTGTCAGTTATTCCAATGCTACTGAATTATTCCTCATTAGCTGAATAAGAATGCCTCTGAGAGAACCGCAGAATGCAGACAGAATTAAAAACCCTGCTTTACGTTTAAAAAAATTGATGTGATGTTCTTTTTTTGTCACTAGACCAATGTTACCCCTGTGATTGTTTCTGTGGAGACATTATAGCATCCTAGCTAAAGCCTGAACTGTCACTGCACAAGACAATGTCAGGAGATCCAAGGGAAACTAGTTTAAAACTGAAATATACATTTTTAATCCACTACACCAGGTTTGGTTGTAGACAAGGGGGCAATTCATCGCTGCGGTATTATTTCCCTTACATAATTTCAGAAATATATTCTTTTCAATTTCTAAGTCATTATAGAACAAGGAGACATATTTAATACCTGTTTCACAAGTCACCAATTTCCTTTTGAGATGCAAAAAGTCACAAATACTAATGGATTCTTTCTTTACAATCTGTTAATATAATTCTGAGATGGCTTGATCCTTCTCTGGAGTCAAACAGATCTTCATCTCAATAGAATTTTGAAGAAAACCTAGAAATACTGTGCACTGATTGATTGGAAAACAGATTCATTCGGGTGTATTGTTAATCCCAAATTATTTATTAGAAAGACAGTACCATATATACTCGTGTATAATCGGGGTACAAATGCAAACAACATAGACCCTGATCTGCCGTCGCATAATGCGCTGGCATATCGGGGTCTATGTTGTTTATTCTACTGATTAGTCCTTACAAAACTGCATAGAGTCATATCTGCCGGTGCATTATGTGACAGCAGATCTGGGTCTATGCAGTTTGTATTGGCTTATACACGAGTATATACAGTACATGTTCTACATCATCCCCAGTAATTCTGAGGATACCATGGGGCAATGGAATCTTACATTCCTGTATGTCAGTTTTTAAATTCATGAAACTGGCATGTTATTATAATCTACTCACAGCAAGTGTTTAAAGGGGGCAAGTTGTTGTTTATGTTTATATTTCTTTCATTTTTCGTCCTGGGTGACAGGTCATTGGTAGGAATGTTGCTTATTATAAGTACATCAGCATTCCACCTGAGAATGTATTACATTTTTATCAAGCCCGCTGTAGCAGAAACTCAACATAGAGATCACTTTGGTGTCCATGAGTACATGTCAGTCCATATGTCCATTCACACCCTAGATTAAACTCTGTGTTAATGTTTTTACTTTCTAACTAAATAAATGGCATGCTCAACAAAAAAGGGGGTCTCTTGTTACTCTAGTGGAGGTTTGAGGGTCTTAAAATGTATTTGTGGGGACTTGGTTCAGGTTATGTTTTGGGGCAAGTTCATTTTCATATCTAGATGTCTAGATGTCTGTTCCTTATCAATTGTATTCATGTTTACAGGGAATCTTTTGATTCTTACCTTGGGAGTAGGGTCTGGGTAATGAAAAAAAAACTAGGACTTCGTTCTTTATAACACTACACACTGATCATTGTGGCTTTTTTTTATGGTTCCTAAACTGTATACATGGAAGCATCTGGAGTAGTTCAAGGCCAACAAAGCTTAATAAGGTCACTTTTACCTTTTGTTTATAGAGAGAGATAGAGTTAGAGATTGATCTTGACAACAATTTTCCCTACAGTCCTCAAATTTTGCATATTTAAGAATCTGGTACAGTGCTTTTCCACCATCTGTTAAGTTATTGTGGTCTATTCATTATCTTGGATGAACATTTTTATAACTGCTGTTTGTTTGATAATAGCATATTTTTAAATAAGTCAGCGTGACCTACGTTTTACTTGACTATTCAATGAACAGAGAGACCTTTATTTCACCTTGGCATTTATGTTATACTTATGCTGTCATCAAAGTCACAGAGACTTTAATTTGGGTATATTCTGGAAAAACATTTGCAGGTTGTGCATTGTGAATGCAGCCCTCAGAGGGTAGGTTGGGAAGAGAGAATAGTCGTTGTTGTGCCCTTGCTCATCATTGCAAATCACAGTCTACAGTCCACTACGCTACTTTGTTACCGGTGGCTGCCTGTGCAGAGATTTCCTTGTTTCACATGAATATGCATTAACTTACTTAACCAATCACTGCAAGTGCAAGTAAATATTTCGCAGCATTGTGACCCAACATGACCTTCCACACTGTTTGAATGAGCCAATCAATGTTTCTCTTTCAAACACGATCAATAAAACGGGGACTTTCATTTATGTCTTGGAGATTGTTACATTGTTTTGCAACATTTTCTTCATGTGAACTCATGAAAAACAAGGAAATTTCTGCACAGGCAGCTATGGGTGGTACAGGAGCATGGTGGATTGTATCCTGTGGCTTGCGACGATGGCTCTTGCTATACTTTTCCATTTTAAGAGTCGTTTCAATTGGTTGTGCTGTGCAGTCCTTTGACAACTCTGGTTTTGGATTTCGTGATTGCTACATAATGAATTTAAACACCTAACAAACATTGATCCATCTGTGGAAACAACAGGACCCCTTCTTCAATCCTCTAATTTAAGTATTAATGAAAATGGCATTTTCACAATACCACTACAATGTTTATCAAGAACAATGAATTTACATTAATATACAGTTGTTTTGTGTCAGTTATATCATATAGTATCCTCAATTTATTGTCAGTTATCTAATATCTAATGAACACTCATAGAGGATCCTCAATTTATTGTCAGTTATCTAATATCTAATGAACACTCATATAGTATCCTCAATTTATTGTCAGTTATTTAATATCTAAGGCACACATAGGATCCACAATCTATTGTCAGGTATCTAATATCCAATGAAGACTCGTATAGGATCCACAATTTATTGTCAGGTATCTAATATATAATGAACACTTGTATAGGATCATATATTTATTGTCAGTTATCTGATATCTAATGAACACAGGATCCTCAAGTTATTGTCAGTTGTCTAATATCTAATGAACACTCATGTTGATCCTCAATTTATCATCAGTTATCTAATATCTGATGAATGCGAATATAGGATCCTCAATCTAATGAACATGTGTAGGATGCTTTGTTTGTTGTCAGTTATGTGATATCTAATGAATGCTGATATAGAATCCTCTATTTATTATCATTTATCTGATATCTAATGAACACTCATATAAGATCATCTATTTATTGTCAGTTATCTGATATCTAATGAACACTCATATAAGATCATCTATTTATTATCTGTTATCTGATATCTAATGAATACTCATAAGATCATCTGTTTATTGTCAGTTATCTGATATCTAATGAACACTCATAAGATCATTTATTTATTGTCTGTTATCTGATATCTAATGAACACTCATATAAGATCATCTGTTTATTGTCAGTTCATTTTATTTATGGTTACCAAATTTCATGGAAATCTTAGTTGCTGCCAATCTCGGAATAATTAAAAACTAATGTTTTCTATGTCAGGAATCCAAATCTTTCATTGACACTGGTGGAGATGTGCAGGTATCCATGAATACCAGTAACATAATAAACATCCCTGTGGAACGAATGACTGCTAGCACAGACCTTGACAGTGCTATGAACATTAGCGAGGAGATGTCCAAAACAGCAATATGGAAAACCATCCAGGCCAATGACTCATCATCAAATCTGACTAACATGGATGAGAGGGAGAATGGCGCTAGAAAGAGGTGGGTAACACTAAACATGGTGCAGTGGTGAGTCACTTGTTTTGCACCTCTTCAGGCCTAGGTTTAATTCTTCAACCTGGCACTATGAGGGTTAGAGGCCTTCCAGTCATGGTTGGTGGTACTCTCAGAGTTCAGAGGCCATCCTGGGTCCCCAAAACTCCCTCTTGGCTAAATAAAGAGAAGTGAGCAACTTTCAGGAAGACTTGATAAATTTTCACTATTTATGAAGGATGATGAAGATGACGATTATTATTGAGCCCAATAGTGGGACATGAGATATGGCTGTCACTTTTCGGGCACCAGTCTTGTCATCAGCATCAACTGTTGGTAATGTTTTGGTTAAATTTTTCATATGCATATACTTCCTAAATCTCATGATATATTCTCTTCATACTTGGTATGAATCATTATGAAGCTAAACAATTCATTTTGTGACATATGTGCTTGCCCCTTGGACCTTTGGGTCAAGGGCACAGTTATAGAAAATTTGTGTTAAGGTTCCAATTTTTTCATTTGCTTATATTTCCTAAACCCCATTATAGGTTTTGTTCATACTTGGGAAGGAATATTATGAAACTTAGACAGTTCATTTTGCTACGTGTTCAATTGCATGTTTGACCTTTGGGGTCAAGGTAACATAGACAATTTACATTAGGGTTTTGGTTAAAGTATTTTATTATTATTTCCTAAACTCCTCAATGGATTTTTTTTATACTTGGGATGAATCATTATAAGGCCAAGACAATTAATTTTGTAACAAGCTCACTTGCACTTTGAGTTTGGGGTCAAGTTCACAGTCATAGAAAATTTGCATCAAGGTTTTGGTTAAAGTCTTTTTATTTGTTTATGTTTCGTATTTGCAGCAATGCCTCAATCTTGGGATTGATATTCAGGCCCAGGCGTTCTTGTTTTACTGTAATGAATGTAAGGCTTGGGACACTAAAATGTTGGGATCCCATTGATTATTTCAAAAATAACTTTCTCGTGCTCCATAAAAGTTGGGACACAAAATCAATATAATTTTATAGCTCTACTGGTCATAGACCAGGAGAGCTTATGGGATGGCCTGTTGTCTTGTCATCCGTCCATTAGCACAAGTTTGTTATCGCTGCTTCTAAACTACTTGGAGGATTGCCATGAAACTCTACACACACACACACATTCATCCCAAGGTCTAGTTGGTCATAAATGAAAATGGTGCCAATCTGATGTCCAATGTGGCTGCCACATCTGCCAAATGTTAAAAAATGTTATCACTAATCCGCCTGAACGGGATAGTTATATTGACATGGAGTTTTCACCAGAAGACTTCTTATGATGTCTAGTTGGTCCTAAATGAAAATGGTTCCACTTGGACAACCAATATAGCCATCATAGTAGCCATCTTTAAAATCTTGTTATCACTACTCCTCCTTAGTGGATGGTCATATCAACATGGGGCTTAAACTAAAAGACTTCTTATGATGTCTTCTTGGTCCTAGATGAAAATGGTGCTGATCTGAAATACAGTATGGCCACCAAAGCAGCCATCTTAAGAATCTTAACTCTACTTCTCCTGAACAGATAGTCATATCGACATGGGGTTTTTGCCACAAGACTTCTTATGATGTCTGGTTGGTCCTTAATGAAAATGGTTCCGCTTGGATATCCAATATGGCCACTACAGTGGCCATCTACTACCCCTCCTGAGTAGATGGTCATATCAACATGGGGGTTTTACTAAAGGATTTCTTATGATGTCTAGTTGGTCCTTAATGAAAATGGTTCCGCTTGGATATCCAATATGGCCACCACAGTGTCCATCTACAAAATCTTAACACTACCCCTCCTGAGTAGAGTGGATGGTCATATCAACATGGGGGTTTTACTAAAAGACTTCTTATGATGTCTAGTTGGTCCTGAATGACAATGGTGCCAATCAGACCTCCAATATGGCCCCTACAGCAGCCATCTTGAAAATCTTGTTATTGCTGCTTCTCCTGAATGGAAAGACATATCAGAATGGGGTTTTCACCAGAAGACTTCTGAAGGTGTCTAGTTGGCCTTGAATAGAACTGTGCTGATCTCATATACAATATTAGACCTGCCAACCCATAAGATCTGACCATAAGTCATACTGAAATGACCCTTAAACTATGGACTAGTGGAATAATAGCAGAAATTACAAAAATATCAAAGCTGTCAAATCTGGAAACTGGCTTGTCCGTGTTTGATCCAGATATGGATTTCATATTTAGTTCAGTGGAGTTGGTCAGGGAACCAGTCAATCTTTTACAGTAGTACCTTGGAGCTTTAAACATTACATATTTTTCATGCAAAACGCCTGCATGATCAAGCTGGTGCTTTTAGCATTTTCTAGAAATGGCATCCAACAAACAAAAACACTTTGAAGATGAAAGGGACAAGTCAGCATAGAAGTATAAAAAGGAATATTTAGATTCTTGGAGATAAAAGCAGGAAAGGTAACAATTACATTTATTGGACATCATATTGTGTTGATTTGAGTATGTCTCATGGCGGGAGAGATGATTGCCATCACCACTTGAAATTAAAGAAACAAGGAAAAAAAAAACAAAGATATCCAATATGGCCACACTTTTTAGTTGAACATAATGTTTGTCTTCGCTGCATTAGTCTCAAATCACACTTCTAAATTTTTTTAATGCATGTTTCCATGTAGACAATAGCAGTACATGATATTTTGTTACACCTTACTGAAAATTAGGCTAATTGACAGAAAAATGTTGACTTCCTTACTTGGAAGGTCTTGACTGGGTTGGCAGGTCTGCAATATGGCTGCCACAGTGGCCATCTTTAAAATCTTGTCGCTACTCCTAGATGGAAAGTCATATCAACATTGGATGTTCACCAAAAGACTTCTTATGATGTCTAGTTGGTACTGAATGAAAATGGTGCTGATCATGGCAACCATCTTGAAAATCTTTATATTGCTACTCCTCCTAAATGGAAAGTCATATTGACATGGGGTTCTCACCAGAAGACTAATTATGATATCTAGTTGGTCCTGAATGAAATTGGTGCCACTCTGACCTCCAATATGGATGCCACAATGAACATAATGAAAATATTGTCACTATTTCTCCTAAATGGATGGTCATATCAACATGGAGTTTTCACCAAAATTCTTCGAATGGTGTCCCGTTTGTCCTAAGTTTACATGCAACTTAAGGACTGGTGTATTCCATCAATCCTAATGTTAGAGTTCTCGACTCACTCCATTACTAAATAGAAGGGACTGCTTCCATTACTAAATAGATAGGATTGTTATAAATTAGGTTGATATAAATTATTTTTTGAGAGATCAAGATTCAGTTTTCATCATTTTTTCAGCTCTACTGTCTACTGGTCATACCAGAAGAGTTTATAAGATGCTCTGTTGTCTGTCATTCATCCATCCATTAGCACAAGTTTGTCATTGCTACTCCTCCTAAACTACATGGAAGTTTGCCAAGAAACTTTAAACACACATTCTTCCCATGGTCTACTTGGTCCTAAATCGAAATGGTGTCACATGGATATCCAGTATGGCTGCCACAGTGGCCATCTTGAAAATTTTTATATTGCTACTCCTCCTGAATGGAATTTAAAAAATTTTTTTACGAACTTCTCTGTATGAAAAATATGAGTATAGAAAAATAATTTTTTTTTGTATGGGTTGAATGTGTACAGATTGGCTGCCTTGGTTTGTCCATGGGAAAGGCACTTGGCTCCCATTTCCTCAGCATGATATAGCCAAAAATGCATTGAAAGTGTCACTAAAAACCAACCAATCAACCAACAACAAACAAAGCTATGATCCAGGCCAAGGCCCAGGCAGAGGGTGTAAAAGGAACATGTCATGAACATGCACAAAGGTGCAAATCCTTGAGGCAAACAATGTCTGGTGATTTATTAATAAAGACTTGAAGAATTTATTCTGTTGCCTATCGCTGTATTTGTTAAATAATAGCATACTCTTAAATCAATCATGAGCATAAACTAGCTTTCCCATTGTTTATTCAGAGAACAAACATTTGCAATTTAAAAAAAAAAAAAAAATATATATATATATATATTTTGTTCTTACTCATTACCGTTTCATTGGAGGGCTGGACAGGCATAAGTGTATAAGTACCATACGTATCCAGTGATAAGCCCACCCTACATAGTGCAGAATTTGGGAAAATATTTACTAGATATCTTTGTCTGTTTATAAGCCAATCACAACTACCTGGGCATTTTACTCTCCATGTTTGGTCTTTGAAACTATTCTGCATTTATTATTTTGTGTGTGAAGCATTGGGGAAACAGAGAGATCACTTTTTAGCCCATGTTGTTGTTGTCTTTTGGAGATTTTAGGCATTTTTTTTTTACAGTTTCATTTGCTTGTAGGGTCATGAACTTTGATGGATGCATTCATTTTGAGGACCACTAATAACTTGCAAAAGTAGGTCACAGTCACCTACTAGACTGCATTTAAGGTTAGAATCATGCAATGGAGCAGCTATACATAGCATTCAATTCAGTTCATGTATGCATATATTGAAGCAAAATTTAAAAATGTCTCTTTTGTTTTAGACACAAAAAGCGGGATGGCAGTGTAAAGCATTTTAGCAAGAAGAACCCCAGTGATGATCCACTGCCCCCAATTCCATCAAGCCCCATTAAAACTGAGAGCGAAGAATTTCACAAAATCAAAAGAAAGTCACCAAGCAAGAAAAAGGGTATCCCAGTCAGCTTTTATATCGATGAAGAGGAGAAAGAACATTTAATGATGACACCAGATATCAGAGTTGATCCACCCAGTGACTCTGAATCAAAGGATGAAAGCAAATGTTAATTTTGTGCCTAGTTAAGTAGAAAAAATAATTAGGTGATGGCTTAGCTATAGGATCCAGTATCAGGGTCCAACAAGTTTCAGAATCAGATGGTGGCCTTGTGGGCTCCCATGAAAGAACCTGGTAGCCCTGCTTAAATTTAGTAGCCCAAAGAAGGCACTTGAATATGAAACTGATAGCTTCATGACTATTCTATTACCTTCCTACATGTCTTCAACAATTACAGCTCTCCCATGTTATAATGCACCTCGTTATAACATGATTCTGGATATAACGCTGTACCACTATGGACTCCATGACCAGTATCATGCCATTGTATAACAGTATGGGTTGAAAGAAAACAAAGTGAAGCTTAGTGTTTTATTTTTATTTCCACTTTAAAACACTGCAGTTTAACAAATTTTGATCATTCCCACCATACCACGGTTGATATATTACACTATTCACTCTATATCGTTGTTCGGTACAGAATGTGGTTGGCAGTTATTTACCTCAACTACCATGTTATAATGAGGGAGAGCTGTATGTCCTTTGTTAAATATTTTTGTTGGTATGTTTTGAAAAAATATAGCATAGTTCATGATATCATATAGTGCCCTCTGGGCTACCTGACTTCAGTGTATGGTAGCCCAGAAACTGCATTCCTAACATGCCAACCCTTATGATTTGACTGTAAGTCTTACTAAAATTACACTTAAATTACAGACTTGCAGAATAATAGCAAAAATTACGAAAATACGATACTTGCTGTCAAATCCTGATACTGGCTTGTCTGTGTTTGATCCGGATCCGGGTTTCATATAATTCAAAACTTAGGCAAGTCTAACTGTGAGTTTAACTGTTTTATCAGTAGTGCTCGGCATATGTAGATGATGTGTAGTTCTCAGGGTTGATTTACCTCATTTAAAAATAGTTCCCTGCTCTAATTTTCAAACAAAATTTGTGTTGCATATTCATCCATCTGTTCATCCATTTCTTTTTTTGCACACAACATACATTGTATCTGTGACACCATTATTTGTTGTTCTTTGTTTGCTTATTTTTTTTATGGGGGCTTTTCTTCCACACCACATGAAATATATATGTATGTAAAGTCAAATATGCATTTTTTATGTGACTGTCAGCAATAAAAAACAAGATTTTAATTTGCATTTTCATCCATTTGTTCATCCATTTCTATTTGTATCCATGACACCATTATTTGCTTTTCTTATTTTTGCTTTTTTGTGTATGCTTTTTCTACGCACCCCTTGTATGTAAAGTCAATTATGCATGTTTGATGTGATTGTTGACGATAAAATTATAGAACTTTTTTTGCATTTTCATCCATTTCTCTTTGTATTCATGACACCATTGTATGTTGTTCTTAGTTTGCCTATTTTTGGTGTGATTTTTCTGACATACTTCTTGAAATATATCCAAGGGCAAATAGATGTTTTTATGCTCTCCCCAACCCCCCACTTGAAGAGGGATATCTTGATTTGTTATGTCCATCCTTCCATCTGTACGTCTCTTTGAGAAGCTTGTTCACAAAAACCACTCAGTGTAGATCAGTGAAATTTGGCAGATTTATTTGTACACATATCTAGATGACCTGATTAGATTTTCAGACCATTACAGCAATTTTTCAATTAATATTACACATTTTTTAACTTTTTGCAACTTATTCATTTTGTGCTGATAATATTGTTAGCACAGTTGAGCAAAAACCGCTTGAGCACTTGAAGTAGGCAAATTCAATTTGGTAGGTATGTTTGCATGCATATATAAATGGAATAATTAGATTTTCTTGCTATTATAGCACTTTTTCACATTTCTAAAGTTTTTTGCTATCTTTTGAATTCATACTTTTTGGTCTGCATTGGGGGCATGTGTGTTTTACAAACACAAATCTAGTTGATTTCACAATGAAAATATAGACTCTATGTTTCAGCAACCAAATTTTCTATCTGATCTTAATGTTTTACGATGATAAGACACATGATCACTAGCCTTGAGGCACTTGATGTGGTTCATACTTATTTTATTCCAATGATGTTTTTGCTACAAACTCGTAAATAAAGCTGTGTCTTGTGCCAAAATCAATGTCACACATAAAATGTAAAGGTCACTTAGAGGTCAAGACTCCACTGTAAGATATAAACTCCACTTCAAAGGGAGAAGAATTGAGCCTGGCTTAGTCTCAATTTAGCAGCCATCAGGGAAAATTCCTCCTGGGAATCTGGTTGGCTGGTACCAGTTATTCATGCTCATTGATTGGCTGGTACCTGTTATTCATGCTCATTGATTGACACGTGAAGTTTGAAAGATGTTGTGCAAGGCGATAATTGCATGACACCTAATTAGTCACCTGATCGATTACAGAATAATTTCAATAAGCTTTACATCTTTGCTAATTAGCCAATACATGTGCATAACAAGGAATTAATCAATGTGTGTTTCAGGTTTTTCACTCTTTGTTTGATATGGATGGATAACTAAGTTCCACCTACACAACCATACACAGTTCATATGTATCATATCCAACCCTTACCTTTCTAGCCAAACCAGGTGGTTTACAAAATCGGCTTTTATGGAAAATGCAGTCTGGTTACATCTGTGTGACTTCATATATTGTTTATTGCACTTTGTGATGAAATAGTTTTGCGGTTCTTTTAATAAATATGTTTTGCCAAGATTGACTGTCACATAAATAGATTGGTAAGCTTACCATACTATGTATATATATAGTCAGCATATTAGGGCTATGAAATTAGTCTTGTATTACAAATTAGGGCTATCAGATTAGTCTTATATTGCAAAGTAGGGCTATCAAATTAGTCTTATATTGCAAAATAGGGCTATCAGATTAGTCTTATATTGCAAAGTAGGGCTATCAAATTAGTCTTATATTGCAAAATAGGGCTATCAGATTAGTCTTATATTGCAAAGTAGGGCTATCAAATTAGTCTTATATTGCAAAGTAGGGCTATCAAATTAGTCTTGTATTTTTATCTTGTATCTATATAAACCAATGGCAAGAGATAAGTGTTACTTTCCCGTGGCAGTGGTTGTGTGTTTAATAATTTGCAAGTTGGGTGCTGTGAGAGTACATCTTAGAATGGTGCGTAGATGAGATACAATGTATTGTTGAACCCTTCTTGATAGGCACAATTTTTTTAGAGTGCATTGGAAAACTTCCAGGATGACTTGTTCATCTGTTCATCATAGACAATTATTACAAATGTAAGACACTGAAGTGCAAGTTTGTGCTATTAACAATAGATATGTGACACTGATAATTGTCTTTCTATTTCCTTTTTTTTATATTCCATATTTTGAGAGTTTTAAGCATAAAGTATGAGAATGGATGTATCTAACGGTTGTGTGTGAAGAACAAATTTCAGTTTTAGCTTTTTGAAAGAAATGTTTTCTGCTGTCATTGTTTCCTTTGTTCCTTATCTATATTTGTAAGTGTCAAGCCTGCATTAGGTTAAGTGCATGCAGTGAAATACCCAATGACCTCATCACAAAGGTACATCAAAATTAGACCATATACGCTGAACATGTTTGCCTGTTCATTACTGTTTTTCCCATAATGATTTTTTATTTCAATAAGCTTTAAATTATTTTTTATTTTATATATATATTCTGTAAACTTGACATAGAGAAATCGTGTATAATGAGCACGATTTCATTCCTGGAACACTGAAACTTTATTGTCGCATTGTTTTAAATAATGAAATTTAATATACATAAGATAAATTTGGATGTCCTGTGGACTTTGTTATATGTGAAGTTTACGGTATATACATGCTTAAACATCCGTTCAGAGAATTAGACATGGTAGAAAACTGATGTCATATAAAGGGATTTCTATCATTATAACATTTCTTCATGCATTGGAACTATTGTATCAATACATGCATTCATTAGATTTGCATGAAATAAATTGAAGGGGTGTTTTCTTGTATCTAGGTCCATATATATATATATATATGCATGTGTCTGTGTGTGTTTAGATAGATATATTTTGGAATGTGCACAGACATTAAGTTCTTCTGTCTGCACTGTTTAAATGACTAAAGATGAAATAACAGATAATTATAATTTCTTTTAATATATATTTGATCAAAATACTAGAATCACATCTTGATTAACAGTGGCGTACTTTATCATAAAGTTTCACAAATCGACTTTGATCTTTTAAGTTGTAATTTTTCTTTCAAGATCACAGTCCTCTTTTTCTGTAAATAGTAAGACAATGTGACACAAAATTATTTTGATGAAGTTTGAAATAAATAATCAGATTAATTTTTCAAAGATGAAATCCCAAGGAATTGTTTTATTAGATGTAAATGTTGTTAAAACTTGTTGACTGACCAAAGAAAATTAGAAATCCTCATGCTCATTTAAAATCCTTTTTGTTTTTTTTTTATTAAAAAAAATGTTTTTTTTATTGTGCTTTTTATGTATTTTTTAACATGTACACTTAGCATTTTGATTTACTTCTATAGGTCTAACTTATATTTATTTTGTTTTGTACATTTTGTTCATTTACCTTATTAAAGTCCCTATGTTTTTACACTATTCTGCTAGCTTTTAATGCAGTATAGTGTAATTTTGAAGATTAATTTTTGCATGTAGGTATGAAGATGAAGTTCAGGTGTAATAGAGCTTTTTATTAACATATATACTCGCGTATAAGCTGGGTCCAAATGCAAACAACATCGACCCTGATCTGCCATTGCACAACGCGCCGGCAGATCAGGGTCTGTGTTGTTTGTTCTACTGATTAGTCTTTACAAACTGCATAGACCCAGATCTGCCATCGCATTATGCGACAGAAGATCAGGGTCTATGTAGTTTTCAGTTGGAATAGGATTATACGCGAGTATAGATGGTAATAATAAAACATGCATCTTGATTTTATTGTGGGAAGCATTACATAACCGTCACTTGTCCAAAGGTGGCAAAGGCAATATTGGCATCAACAGTTTGTTACATTTTTGGTTCAAGTTTTCATTTGGATATACAACTCTCCCTCGTTATAACATGCTTCCAGATTTAAAGCAGTACCATGGTGGACCCCATGACCAAAACCATACCAATGTATAACAGTATGGGTTTGGTATATTATGCTATCCTCAGTATATTGTGGTTCCATACATCCGTGGTTCTCACTATAACACGGTTCGGTACATAATGCGATCAGCAGTTATGGACCCTGACTACCGCGTTATAATGAGGGATGCCCTAAACCCTTAATAGATTCTCATCACACTTGGCATGAATCATTATGAAGCTAAGACAATTCATTGTATAACATGCTTACTCGCTCCTTTTACCTTGGGGTTAAAGTCACAGTCATAGGAAATTTCCATTAAGGTTTTGTTTAAGTTTTTTCATTTGCTTATGTCTCTTAAATTCCTTAATAGATTTTCTTTACACTTTAAACGAATCATATGAAGTAAGACAATTCATTCTATGACATATTGGCTTGCCACTTGGGATAAAGATCACAGTCATAGAAAATTTGCATTTAAGTTTTGGTTAAAGGTTTTGATAGATTCTCATCATACTTGGCATGAATCGTTATGAAATTAAGACAAGTCATTCTGTGACATACTTGCTTGTACCTTTGACCTTCATAGTTGTAGATAATTTGTGTTAAGGTTTTGGTTAAAGGTTTATATTCCCCTTGCTGAGTTTTCTTCATATTTTGGATGAATCATTATGAAGCTAACACAATTCATTCTATGACATGTTTACATGCCCCTTTGACCTTGGTGTCAAGGTCACAGTCGTAGAACATTTGCATTAAGTTTTTGGTTAAAGTTTGTATTGTTTGATTTCATTTCCTAAACCTCTAGATGGATTTTCGTCACACTTTCAACGAATCATCATGAAGCTAAGACAATTCATTCTGCGGCATGCTTTATCAATCTTTTGACCTTGAAGTCAAGGTGATGTTTTGTACAGCAATGCTTCGATGGTGTGCTCGACATGCAGGTTTTGGCCTTCTTGTTAGTCAATATTAAATATGTATTCCACTGTCAGTTTTCAGTTCTAACATTGGCATAATTGTTGTGTATATTTATAGAATTGACAAATACATTTATTTAATATTATAGAGATTTTGTCAATATAGCTGAAATCCATAAAATATATTTTAATTTCGGAGATTACTTAATTTAGTAGATATCTTTATTTAGTGTTCTATTTAAGTTAATCACAGGTACACGTCTTAATTCAGGAAAACTTTGCTTTTAGATGCAGAATAAAATGAAACAGTTGCTTATGACAAGGAACTAAAGATTTGCTTTGCATAAAGTTTAACATTTAATTCTAACAGACGCAGTGTAAATATTGGTGAAATTTACAACTATCTAACGATTAAATGAAAGGACTCTGCAATTTACTTCCACTATGAATCTTTTTATGGAATGGTATAATAACAGCAGACATAGTTAATGGAAGATTTCAATTTTTGTTTTGCAGGTCATCTGTCATTGAGTACATACAATATTTTATATATTTTATGATGCAGCCATGTTCTAGGCTAAGTCCATCAAGCAATAAAAATTGTACATGTTATAGGTATGTCTAATTAAATTTTAGTTCTTTAGCTAGCAATAATAAAAGTTGATATTTAGCAGGTGCCTGTCATTTGTCTTTATGTCAGGATTGTATGGAAACATTAGGAATATAAATTTTTGGTATGTACTTATATATATATATATATATATATATATATATATATATATATATATATATATATATATATATATATATATATATATATATATATATATATATATGTGTATAATGTATATATTAGCACTTTCCCATGTCTAGCTTAGTCAAATCATTTGGGACAAGATGACACTACAGGTACCAGTTTCTCAAAAGAGAAACAAACCAGATTACAGAATATACTTGTAAAGTTTAATTTATTTACAATTCGTTTTCACAACAGAACTCGTATGCCCTAAGTGCTAGAAGTTGGAAATACTTTAATCTTATAATATTTTCTTCTGTTTTTCATGCTCATTGTTTCTTTTCCTTGTTTGACTTTTTGGGTGCTATTCTAGAATAATATCCCCAAGTTTTATTTCATTTCTTTTAAAAATCATTGCCATATTCTATTGTGGGGGCATATATGTCAATCAAGAGATGCCAAACATTTTGATTTTGGTGGAATCATTCCAATTTTTAACCTCAAATTACGCCATTATGATCACTTCTAACAGATTCTGAATTTGCAGTCAGATAAAATTTTCTATCCGTGAATTGCAACTTGAACAGTGGTATTTAGATCATTGAAACCCATGTAGTTTGAGATCATACTTCTTTTGTAAAAGCCTACCTAAGTGCTTGTATCACAAAAACAATTTAGTCCAAGTAATCGCTGCTTTTTCTGTCAATTATGCTACAGTTGAGAAAGATGAAGAAGCTGTTGAAACAAGCGACAAATAAGAATTATATCTCTTTGAAAAAAATGACATGTTGTACAGAAATTCCAAACCAGATATGCAGACAATCAGCATTGGATGAATACCATGCATTTGCAGTCTTTCTTGATGGACTTGAGCATGTTACATGGCAGGAAAGATAATTGTAGGAAGCACATTTCAACCAATGAGCACTTTAAATCAGTGAGTTTTAATGCCTAAAATAAATGGTTGAATACAAATTTGAAGTATTTCTATTTATATGTTAAGATTCTAATTTTTGTCAGCTGACATTCCTATTTTACATCTGTAGGGGTTGGTGGCATCTCTACATTCCTGAGTTTTGTTTTTCTCTCTTCCTCCCTCCCCCCCACCCCCCATCTGACTTTTGAAGGACTTCATGGATGAAAACCAAATTTTGTCTGTAGCTAGATATCGTGAAGTCCTAGGTCAAGTTCAGTTTTCACCTTTTTCTTAGGGGTGCCCCAGGTGGCCGAGTGGTCTAAGGCGCTTGCCTTTACCGATCACTGCCATCTCACCTCTGTCCGCGTGTGTTCGAGTCTTGGGCTTGGCCAAAGTGGTTATGTGAGAAAGCTTGCCAGTAGCTTCCCGTGGGTCGGTGGTTCTTCCCGGGATTTTCCCGGGTTCTTCCTCCACCAGATATACTGGCCACCATGTATAGCCTATCATGTGCTGAAAAATGGCGTTAAACCCATAAAAACCTAAAGCCAAACCTTTTTTTTATAAAATTTTAGTAATTATCCATATTTGACATAGAGCTTGCCCATGCATCATGAATTTCATTTCTGCTCAAGACATTTGAAGGGCTGCATGTAATTAAAACAATTAAGGGATAAAATGTAACATCAAGAAGACCAGAAGACCTTCATGCTTTTCTTCCGTCAAAATTGTGATTGAGTTATGGACCCAGTTTGACATGGAAGTTTACCTTTGCTTTTTGAACCAAGGTTTCTTTGATTATACCCTATTTGTCACAGGCATTAATGGAGCATTATCCACCCAAATCCGTACACCACTTGCCCTTTTTATCCCACAGTATGTAATACTGGGGGAGTGGAGGGGGGGTCTATAGCTTTCACTATGTCTGCCTGTCTGGTTGTCAACATTAGAGTTTCTGGTGCACAACTCTCAAACCATTCAAGGTATTTCAAGCAAACTTTGTGCGCATGTTAAGCAACCTAGCATAGAGCTGGCATTAGTACAAATATCCAGACCCTCTAATTTTCTGGAGACCATTTTCAGCATTTGAAATAACTTTCATTTGAACATGAAAAATGTACAGGCACCATGTACTTTTTTTAAACCAGCAGGAAAAAAATTAAAGTTGGAATGTCAACTAAGGAATGTTTTACCCATACTAAAAAACAGGTGATTGAATAGATGACTGTCAGACCTTGAAATTACTTTGATTATCTAATTATAGTCGGAGTTCCTGTAATTATAGCCAGAGTTCTCTGGTCCTCCCAGCTTTTTTTTATCATTCTACTGGCTGAGAGGGCTAGAGACCAGCAGGTAACCAAATTGGAAGATTTTAATTTCTCCAATGGATCACTGTATTCTCGCCACTCTGTAACCTTATCTACAAAATGTCTAGTCCTAAACTAGTATGCAGAGAGAAAGAGAGAGACAGAGAGAAAATAATTTCACTTGAAATACATACTACATAAAGAACCAAATTATACCCCCTTTTCTCTGTAGATGCCATCAGATTTTCAGGATCGAGGCCAATCAGTTACCATCACCATTATATTTAATTCACACACTAAAAGGGGGATGTCATTCTTCCGAAAAATATAACTCAGCTGGAAACTTGTGTCTAACACAACTAAGCCTTTATGCTCCCTTAAATTGGCAGTATGTCTACATGAACAAAAAGAAAAACAAACAACAGAACTGCAACCAGTATTATTTATTTGCAAAAGAAAACACCAAAACAATATAATGTAAGTGTTCATTATCTGCAAGCTCGGATAGAATTCAACCTACTTTTCCTAACCCACATCTGACCAGTACTGAATGTACCATGCAGATCAATACACAATAAAGATATTCATTTTCATGGCGTGATGTTCAGAAAAAATGATAATTCTCATTTGCACACAAATAATCCAGACAGCAAGAAAAGTAAGTTTTTTCTGTGTCCAAAAAATTGGATAAATGACAGTACTAAGAACTTTCCTCATTCAGTATTTTTTTTGTTACCATGGCATAAAAGGGTACCATAAGTGTAATATAATTTGAGAGAACTGTACCATGGAGTACTATCATAAGTATAATATAATTTGAGAGTACTGTACCATAGGGTACTAGCATAAGTAGTATAGAAATTGAGAATGATGGATAATAAAGTACTTTCAGTACGAGTCCTTACATAAGTGGGGGGCCTGGGGATATCCAGATGGCTCTTTGTTTTGTTACTGTTCTCAAAACTACAAACAAGACTGAGGGATGTTCATTTGCAGTTACCTTTCTGATTTGTAAATAAATGAAAAGTAAGTGGAAAAACATGCTTTCAACCAATTTTTTCATGTAAAAGTTTCCAGTTTCATGCCTTTATCTTAAAAGGATTGTGAGTCCCGTCCTAGACCTTAGCCGTTAGATCCAGTGCAACAGTCACATATTTGAGGACCAACAAATATTGCTACCACCCAAGTGTGTTGTCAGTATGTTTTACTTCACAAAATTCAGCCAGATGAAATAAAGTGATGAGAATTTTAACCCCAAAATGTTGTCACATTACTGCAGTAGAACCTATTGATGTTATGATTTTTTTCCCAAAAATGTTGTCACATTACTGCAAGTAAACATATTGATGTTTTGACATATTGTTTAACTTGATGCACTCTGATGTGATGTTATCCTGAGCTGCTGGAGTCAAGAGTATTAGTTCATCACATGAAGGCACTAGTGCATGTTAAGGCACTAGTCCATCATGTAATGACACTAGTCCATCACGAGGGAAAATAGTTCGTATGCTGGCAGGTTCCGGGTAAAATCTTACTTCAAATCATGTGATTGGAATTCTCCACATTCATTGACTTGTATGCTAAGATATACTAAATACATTGATGGATTTACATGACAAGATTCGCAAGATATGCAGCCTCCGTTATTTCTTCCAGTAGGGAAAACTTGACCAGTCATAGAAATTTGTATTTTTAATATTTTAGGTTATTTTCAATTTTCAAATGTGTTCTTGAGTTATTTGTAGCATTTACATGCATTATTGTTCATTACATCTTGATCTGTTAACCCATAAAAGAACAGCATCCAAAATTATAATCATCTATTATCACTTGTTTCATAAAAATTTATAACAGTGCAGATAACTGGTTATAGAGTTCATTGATTTTTTTGGGTGGTATCTTTGAGGGACAACAATTAAAGCAATATTTCTGATATGATGTGGACAAATATAGAAAATAGTTGGTCATGATCTCATTAGGTGCATCTTACAAAAGCACAGGTTTGTCTAGCTTGAAATAGGTATAGTACGTAGTCATAGATGTAAATTTTCTTACAATAACCTCGTTCTTCTGAACTAGACTGTGCACAGAAGGATAATCAACACGTGCATGAATTAAACATTAAATAAATGGGTTAAAAATCAAACCCTTCATTGAGAGAGAAGCTGAATGTTGCACTTTTTAACAAATATAGTGTATAATTTTTCTCTGTTTCATGCATATAAAGTGTAGAATTTTTCATCCGGTGATGTTTTATGATTCTCTCAACTGTTGCCAAACTTTCTGTTAGGTAAAATCTTGTAGAAGAATCGGACACTTTGTATAGGTTTAGTATAATGTGTATATATTGAATAATATTATAGTGTAATGTATTATATCTGTTTATGAAAGTACTTTGTGTTTTTATCATGTGTGTGTTTGTGTGTGTGTTTGATCCAAATTTAGTTTTGACATTTCAATCGAAACTAATTCATAATAATTTTTTTTTAATGACCATAAGGGGCCGAAATAAATTTTCTTTCTGTGGAAACTTAAACTATATGAAGTACATACTGTTTTTAATATACAAATTGGTTTGGACACCACAATTCTAGTCAAATAAATAATTGTGTTAATGCCAATATTTTTTAATATAAAAATGCAAGGGTACAACTTACTAAGATATGATCTTTAAATTATGGTTTAAAAAGAAGAAAAGAAATTCTGGACTTGTAATTGGAGAGGATCAAAATTACAGTAATGGGAGAGTATCAAAATTACAGTCAATCTTTATTCTAATGTCCATTTTTAAAAGTATCATAAATGTGAACTTTTAATACAATTTGTTACTACCGTATATACTCGCGTATAATCTGGGTCCAAATGCAAACAACATAGACTCTGATCTGCCATTGCATAATGTGCCGGCAGAGCAGGGTCTATGTTGTTTGTTCTACTGATTAGTCCTTAAAAACTGCATAGACCCAGATCTGCCGGTGCATTATGCAACGGCAGATCTGGGTCTATGCAGTTTGCAGTTGATATAAGCTTATACGCAAGTATATGTGGAATTATATTTGTAAGCTTGTGTTTATATATTTGTGCGTGTTGGTAAATAATCTAATCTTATTTTTTCTTTGTACAACAAATAAGCTTTAAATTGTTCATATATGCATAACGTTCAAAAATGTACTTAAAGGGAAAGTTAGGGACTTGAAGATGATATTGAATTTTGAAATGGCATTGTTGCTTATTGTAATTTTTGAAGCTGAACATTTTTACTCTGTCAGTAAAAAAGATAGGTCAAATAATTGACTGCTGTCTTGCCTGTCAATGTGGTAGTTTTGTGAATGTTGGAGTAACCTTTACTTGCAATATGTGACATTAGATCGGCACTTGCAATATCCATCATTGCATTCGACGGTGCAAGTGAGGACCTTTATTTAACATCTTGAGTTCTCAATCAGACTAAAATATTGACTTTGTATAATCACAAAAGTGAGGGCTACATATACAAGCTCAAATATACAGAGGGAAAAAACAGATTTTAGAAAACAAAACTTTGAGGACTGATCAAGTACCTAGGGATACACATTATTTTGGACATTCTCAATCCTTAAATTATTGATTTATTATCTGCATAGCTCTGAAAACTTTACCGGATTGAGGATCTTGAGCAAACTCTTGCTTTTCATGTTTTACATTTTAAAATGTAACATCTGTAATATTGTGAAGAGCCGTTGATAATTAGCCGTAACATTGTCAATGCCAAAAAGCAGTTGACAACACAGGCACTCACAATTTTTGTTAACTGGGGATAGAATACTACAGTATGTTTATGATGTAAAATTATAATATACCATATATACTCGCATATAGGTTGAATCCAACTGCAAACTGCACAGACCCAGATCTGTTCTTGCACAATGCTCCAGCAGATTAGGGTCTATGCAGTTTGTTAGGAGTAATCAGTAGTACAAACAACACAGACCCTGATCTGCCAGCGCATTATGCGACAGCAGATCAGGTACAACTTATAAGAGACTATATATGGTAACCTCTCTCTGTATTCCTATCATAAATTTACATATGTGCTGTACTTCTCATTCCATTTTTAACTGATATTGGTGCGTATTAGCAGACTTGTTGTGTGAGAGCAAGTAGTGCTGCAATGATGTCACTATTCACATGCACTCTATAAACATGTGACTTGTCCCAGTGTTAGTTATGCATCTTTAACAGACTATTGTGTATAAGGTACATTCTTTAATTTTAACTTAACATTAGTAAATACAGAAATGTTTGTAATTTTGGTTAATTGTGTTTAATTTTGTATGATGTGTGTGCAGCTAAATTATTTTGTTTTTCTTTTATAGTTTCTATTAATTATTATTTTTAATTCATACACTGCATGTGTAGAATTGAAGTCAGTTTGACAATGCATTTCTTTTTCCATTATCACAATCCACAGGCGACAATCTGCTAAATGGCTGCCTGTGCAGAGATTTCCTTTTTGTTCATGAATATGCACAAACCTGCTGAACCAATCACTGCGAGCACAAGTAAAATTTTCTTGCCATTGTGACCCAACATGACCTTTCACACTGTTTGAATGAGCCAATCAAAGTTTCTCTGTCAAAACACATTCACTTATCAAGCGATAAAACAGGCACTTTCAATGATGGGTAGAAGATTGTTAGTTTGTGTTGTTCATGGCGCATTTTTGTATAGGCATACTCATGAAAAACAAGGAAATCTCTGCACAGGAAGCTATGGGTGGTAAAGGAGCATAGAGGTATGTTGCCCATGGCTTGTGACAATGTTCTTTTTCTTGCCTTATTTAAACTGGTCACAGACTGGATAGGTCATAATTATCCATTAGGTACAAATATACTCCAATTTACCATATATGACATAATACCACACTGTGTGGTTACAAAATTATGATTTGGGTAAATTTTAGGAGTTTAACAGCCTTCTCATTGGCTACTGGGAGCTAGTTCAAAAACTTTCATTTACAACTTTTAATATTCTAACTATCAACTTTTACAACACTGTAACTTTTATTGGTTATATTGTTGCATTGACTGAGTCTTATACTTCTAATTTTAAGCCAGCTACTTTAAAAGATAATGAAAAAATTGGTTTAAGTTCATCTTAATAAGTGCACACCAATTATGTTAGTATCACCATCATGTTTGTGTATTTACTTGAAGATTTAGCTCCCTTGGTCTGTGTTGGTAACTCTTTGCACTGGAGGTTCATTCTCTCTCCCAGTATTATGGTTGTGCTCAATGAAACACATCTAAGATCCATTTTTGAGACCAATTTAACCCACAGAGTTGAGTGGTAACAATACACCAGGTATGGTAGGTTCTCAGAAATTGTTATTTTCCAGTGGGATTTTAATAGCAGCCTCCATCGCATATGGCATACAAGGATTGAGACACGTGTACTTAGAAGTGACTAGGTGTAAGTTTTGACCCAAAGAGGGGTGTGCGCTTATCAAGGCATGCGGATGTATTAGAACAAATAAGGTAATTGTTATTTTCCTCCAGCTTACATTGAGGATCTTTTTTCCATTTGTTGCCATGACATCACACATGACTGTTCATTGTTTACTATTAAAAAAAAACTTGTCATATTTAGAGGATCATTGAGTGATAAAAGCTAACAAATTACATGAAGTGCCAGCACAGTAAGTTGGAAATTCAAAATGGGGAGCTGCAGTGGCTCAGTGCGTGCCAGACTCAAGACCGAAAGGGTGCGGATTCGAATCCTACCACCAATCAAAGCACTTTACTCCAATTGCCTCGGCACTAAATAACCTACTTGTGTTGCTGTGCTGTAAATCACCGAACCAAATTCAAAATGAGTGGTATTTGCCAGATTGCATCAAAAGAGTAATATAAAATATGATTAATTTATAATATAGGGTGAGATCTCAAACTCTGATGTGATTTTAGCAGAGTTGTAACTTCTTTAAGATGAAACGGGATCCAAAAATTCCTAGATGACTGGAAAGGTCAATATCAAATTATTGATTGTCCCCAAATATACTTACTGAACTTGTCTATCACAAACTTTTGCAATGTCTACAAAAAGGTTTACAATAATTGCTTTTAGTGAATGTATTTGATAGGTAAAGTTCTATTATCATGTTTTGTTTTGTTTGCTCTACTAATCATAAACCAGAAGAGCTTATGCAATGGTCTTTAGTCTGGCATATGTCCAGCATCCGTTTGTTATTGCTACTCCTCCTGAACTACTGAGAGGATTGCCACCAAACTTTACAGATGCTTTTATTTTAAGGTCTTTTTGGACCTAAGTGAAAAAGGTGCCCCTTAGACATCCAATATGGCTGCCATGGCAGCCATTTTGAAAATCTTATCACTACTACTCATAATTGTATAGTCATATCAACATGGGGTTTACAGTAAATGACTTCTTATGATGTCTAGTTGGTCTTCATTAAAAATGGTGCCAATCTGACCTCCAATATAGCCACCATGGATGGTCATATTGACAAGGGGTTTTCACCAGAAGACTAATTATGATGTGTTGTTGGTCCTAAATTAAACTGGTGGTGATCTGACCTCCAGTATTGGCACCATGGTGTTTTTTTTGAAAATCATCTTATTGTTACTCCTCCTGAATGGACAGCCATATCCATTATCAACATGGTGTTTTCACCAATAGACTTCTTATGGTGTCTTGTTGGTCCTAAGTGAAAATGATCCCATTCTGACATCCAATATGGCCACCATGGTGGCCATCTTGAAAATCTTACCTCTACTAATCCTGAATGGAGGGTCATATTGTGCAATTTTGCATCCAGTATGGCTGCCATGATGGCTAGCTTTAAAATCTTGCCACTACTCTTGAATGAATAATTATATTGACATGTGGTTTTCACCGAAAGACTTATTATGATTCGAGTTGGTAATAAATGAAAATGGTACAGATTTTACATCCGATATGGCTACCAGGCAGTTTCAACACTCAGTAGTTAAAAAGAAGAAACAGTTTTATCTTGGATTCATGAAAATTCTTTTTGGACAGTAGAGTGTCAGTCCCTACAGCAGACCTTTTTTGCTTTTTCACTTTGTTGCATTTTGGTTACATTTTCGTCGTCAGAGTTTATGGTAGTGTACCTAATTAGCCCATGAGAATGTACCATATCTGGTTGTGAGTTATTGACAACTAGCTCTGAAGATTGTAGACCCAGGTCTGCCATTGTGTACTACACCACCAGATCAAGGTCAATGTTGTTTGTACTATTGACGATTTTTAGGAAACAGGGTAGATCCAAATTAATCAGCTGTTTAAATGGTGCCAGATCTGGGTATATGCTGCGTGTTATACACAGTTATAGGTTATTGTATGTGTTGGGTGGACAAGTTGTTGTGATAGGTTATTGTATGTGTTGGGTGGATGAGTTGTTGTAATAGATTATTGTATGTGTTGGGTGGATAAGTTGTTGTAATAGGTTACTAGTATTGTGTATGTTGGGTGGATGAGTTGTTGTGGCATATGGGTAAAGAGCTTTCAAGTCGGATATACCAAAAACGAGTTAATCCAACATATCAGATGGTATTATGTATTCTAATATATAATTTGCATCTGTTACCTGATCTCTTAACATTACTGTAGGAAGCAAATTAATAAGTATATAAATAAATATGCTCATTTATTCTTTCCTCAGCTTCATTCATAATTTCATTTATAACGGCCATGAAAATATTGGAAGAGTTGCACGACACATTGTAAAAGGCTGGATGTTGCCATATTGTCACAACACAAGTCCCTATCAATGTACAATGCTTGATGATGACGTGTACAGGGAATATATTCATTTACGGCCCATGTTAAGTCTGTGGGACAAAACTGGAGTATGTAATTAGGATAGATTTATCAAAACCAACATATGCCTTGAGTATAAGTAATAAATGGTTACCTATGCATCATGACTGTTTTGAAAGTTATGCTTAGTAAAGACCCAGTACACACAAAATGTGCTGCCTTGTTCCCCCTATCATGCTTGAGCAATTAGACCTCAGCTGGTGCCAGTGATGTTGAGTGTAATGGTGCCAGTGATGTTGAGTGTAATGGTGCCAGTGATGTTGAGTGTAATTTAACCACATCTGCCCATGCTGAGTGTATTACAGCTATAGCCATGGCATTACACCAGTACATTTAACTGAACAGGTAAGATTTACACCAGCATGAGTGTGGCAGTCAGTGCAGTTGGAGTATACTTAAGCCATACATCTAAATACATGTATATTCCTAGCTGTTTGAGTGTGTCATTGTTGGTGTGGAGTGACTCTAAATAAGAAATCTGGACTAACCATGTTTTCAATGTCCTCATAATTTGTAAGACTATATATAACTTGAAAACATTCAAATTTAAGAGAAAAACATCACAAGATCTGTCATATCTAAATTGCATTAAGCAGGTCTTTCATTATTTGTGTATTGATTAGCTGATAGGAATAACTGATCTAATCACATCTTTTTGAACACTTTTCTTGCATTTTATTGGTAACAATTTTGTATTACAAGTATCAGACAATTCAGTGAATTTGATCATTTACAACTCTTCAACCACTAAGAAGTTGACACCATTATTAATAGAACCACTGAAGATATAGTTAAGTATTTGACATATTTGATGAGTATTACATGTAGTTGTCATACACTTTCTAGCGAGTGTCTTTCACCTTCTGGCATCTGTGATGTACAATTCCGTGCAGTATAGCTGGTGACGGAGCTTGAATTGTTTGGTTGTCTTACCATTTGATTGCTACCAACATATGGAGTTATACAGTTTCTGTGTGAATGATATTGTAGCCAGCTGTGCTGTTCTTTTCGTCATTTTTGCTCACTGAATATGTTTCAGGACATGTGCCAATAGAAAAAAATAGAAATAGAATTGCAAAATTAAAGTGGCTACCTAATTGCCTCATTTCAGTTAATTATTTGTAATAGATATGAATAATAGAGATTTACAGATTAATGCTTCATTCCAGGAATAGCACTTTTTAACAATATGTTTTTATTTCATTAATACATCTACTTATATGCACACAGTAGACGCCGACTTGATCAAGAAATTGTTAATTGCACCTGTTCACTATATGTTTACTGTAAGCACTAACTTGATTAAGAAATTGTTAATTGCATCTAATTTACTATATGTTTATTGTAAGCACTAACTTCATTTTGAAATTGTTAACTTTTTGGAACTGAAAACATAGATATTGTCTTTGATCTTTCTTTGTATCAATAGAATAATTAATGTAGAGTCAACAAATTTATGTGCAAATAAAATGACTTTGTAAAGCCATGAAGTTTCCCATTTTAGAGAGACTGGTTGAGTTTTAGGGTCTTTCACAAATTACTGGAATCTGTATTCAGTTATATTATCTGAAAAATCGCATTATTTTCTTGAAGTATATCTCTTTGCAGTTGAGTATCGGCTTTTGTTTTGTATATTTGGTCAATTTTGTTTTGACTTTCATTTTTAAATAGTCTCTGTAAAAGTAGATACATATCAATCATTAAGTTTAGCATAGGCTTTTATTTTCGTCTTATTGGTCAATTTAATATTTACTTTCATATTTTGATAATGAAAAAAACATGGCATCTTCCAATTCTTCTTGAACGTGTAAACACCTAGATGTTATGAAAGGAAGGAAAACTAAAAATTTAATGTCTTCTCTTCCTTGCCCATGGAAAAATGGTCTAGTAAGTGTGATAGTAGCCATTCTTGTAAAATGACTGTTGGAATAAAGAGTTCTTATAAAATGATTGTGTTAGAATAAAGAGTTCTTATAAAATGATTGTGTTAGAATAAAGAGTTCTTATAAAAAATGATTGTATTGGAATAAAGAGTTCTTATAAAATGATTGTGTTAGAATAAAGAGTTCTTATAAAATGATTATGTTAAAATAAAGAGTTCTTATAAAAAATGATTGTGTTAGAATAAAGAGTTCTTATAAAATGATTGTGTTAGAATAAAGAGTTCTTATAAAATGATTGTGTTAGAATAAAGAGTTCTTATAAAATGATTGTGTTAGAATAAAGAGTTCTTATAAAAAATGATTGTATTGGAATAAAGAGTTCTTATAAAATGATTGTGTTAGAATAAAGAGTTCTTATAAAATGATTGTGTTAGAATAAAGAGTTCTTATAAAATGGTTGTGTTAGGGTAAAGAGACTGGAAATAAGGGAGACAGGATGAAGAAATCTGTGTAGTTTACAGTGAAAATTCTTAGTCATAGGAATTCTTACAAATTTATTGTAAAGTAAGCAAAGCCTCTTTCTGATGCAAAAGTGCTTATGAACACATCGCTGTTGCAAATATTTAGGACTTGGTTTTCAAAGCTTCTGATTTTTGAAGAAGAAAAAGAAGACAAATATAAATTTGTGTAAATATTTGTAGTCTACTGGATTGTTCAAAGCCTAATGATACAAAATGATCCCTCACTATAACCCTGTTCAGGGCAGCCATACAAGTGTACCGTGATAAAGGCGAAGTCGCCTTGTAATGGAACACATTATATGGAATAATATAATTCAACCAGTATAATTGGATCTGTGACCATATCCAGGGAATGTGTTGTACTGAGGTGTTTTATACTGAGGGTCAGCTGTAGGTACTCGGCACAAGAAAGCATTAGATTTACTGTATTTGCTTATGTGTACAGCCAACTGTAATGATATACTACTCATATCTGTTGTTAAATAATGTGCTGGTTGATTGGAGTATATGCTGGTCATTCTTTTTAAGATTTAAATTGAACAGCACAGACCCTGATCTCCTGTGGAAGCTGCGTTAGCTCAGTGGTTAGCATGCCTGACTCGCGATTGAAAGGGTATGGGTTCGAATCCTACCATCAGACCAGCCTGGGTCAGCTACTGTGGTGTGTCCGTGGGCAAGGCATTTTACTCCAATTGCATCGGCACGAAATGCTATGCCGTAAAGCACCAAACCAAATGTGATCTCCTGTGCATTATACTGTTGCAGATCTGGGTCTGTGCTTTTCACATTTTTTTCTACATTATATAGTACTCTCTCACTATACGGTACCTCAGTATACCTATATATTTGCGTATAAGCCGGGTCCAAATGCAAACAACATGTACCCTGATCTGCAGTCACATAATGCGCTGGCAGATCAGGGTCTATGTTGTTTGTTCTACTGATTAGTCCTTACAAACTGCATAGACACAGATCTGCTGGCACATTATGTGACGGCATATCTGGGTCAATGCAGTTTGCAATTGGTATCCTCTTATATGTGAGTAAATACGGTAAGTCTGTCCTTTTTACAAGGTGGATATGATCATCAATCCCATTTCATTATTAATAGTAATATGTATAAAATACCTCAGTATAAGGTGACCTCACCATAAGGATGTCAGCTTTTATGGCTCTCATGGACATCATTATAGCAAAGGAGGACTGTACAAAGTTAGAAAGAGTAGACTGTTCAGATAGCTTCATCCAACCATCACATTACGTTGGACATGTTAAATGTACATATTTTTCATTCCTAATTATTACCCTAGTTCAAATTTCTCACATAAAGGGTGCACTTATTTGTATATAAATTTAAATTTTTTATAGAAATAGCTTTACATCTTTGTGATGGAGTGAACTAATACTTTTGTATTTACATTATTCACTTTGTAAATATGCTATTACCTTCATCTAAATACATGCTCTGGATGAAGATAGCTAATTAAAAGTTAAAGGATTATACATGAGTATTCAGGAGATAAAGTGTTGGAACAAGTTGAATATTATATGCAATAAGCAGCTGCAGTGAGTGGTATGTTGTATTTATGAAATTTTGTAAATTACATAATGGATGAACACAGAGTCAGAGATTCTGTTCATCATACAACTGTAAATACTTTGTGATGTTGCTATTAAGTTACATCATAATGTGACATGTAATATATGTCACACTGTGGTGTAACTAAATAGCAACTGTATAACATGATATATTATGGGATATGTACCACTCTGATGTGACTTAATAGCAACAGCATGGCATGCAATATAATACTGGGTATATGTCACACTGTTACATAGCTTAATAGCAACTGTGTGACATTTTATATGCTACAGGATGTATGTTACACTGTGATATAACTTAATAGCAGTGCGACATGATATAATACAGGGTATATTTTGCACTTTGACATAACTTAATAGCCACATTGTGACATGATGTACAGTGGGGTATGTCACACTATGATGTAACTTAATATCAAGTGTGACTTGAGATATAATATAGGGTATATGTCAAATTGACTTCAAAGCACCAGTGTGACATGTGATATACTACAGTGTATATGTCACTGATGTAACTTAGAAACTGATTGACATGTGATATACTACAGGGTATATGTCACTCTGATGTAACTTAGTAGGAACTGACTGACATGTGATATACTAGGGAGTATATGTCACCGATGTAACTTAATAGCAAAAGTGTGACATGATATTTACATTATATGTCACACTGTGATATAACTAATAGCAACAGTGTCACATCTGATTTTTATACCTTGACATAATGAAGCTAATGAATACAAATTGAATATGATTACAGGATATATGTTCAATTGGTCTTTGGACAAAGCTGTTAGATTGTTGGCTTTCAAGTACAGTGGTCCCCTATTATAATACCTTAAGCATATTACTGCCCCTCATAAAGTGGGGGTATATACATGAATCCCATTAAATGTCTTCATTTAGTTTATATTTGTTACTTTATTTTTTTCACTTGATTTTAGTTTTATTGTTGTTGAGGAGAAACAATTACAATTTTAGTTTACATCATTAAATATTTTATGATTTAGTTATGCAACTTACTAAAGCATGCTTGATACATACCTTAGTAGAAAGATGTCTTGCTTATACGATGGTACACGTCTATGATTCCCCTGACAGTGTTATAATGAGTACTGTACCAAAATCATATTTTTCATGTACTACAAGCAAAATCGGTATGTGAGATAGCTTTATAACTGCAGCTACGTTGCAAGTATTATGACAAAATGATGAAGATATTTACAGTATGTGTAATATTCTAGAAAAAAATGCACCAATTGCTTGTTCAATAAAGCATGTAAATAAGTGACTTTTACGTGCTTTTAAAAACCTAAACATTGCTCTTGATGCTACACACAAGTGAAGGGAGCCTATACAGCTTTGTTACACAACCCACAAGGGGTGCACAATACTTGGTTGACAAGACAACAGACACTTAGTGAAATATTTTTGTAAATATTCATAGAATTATTATTGAAGGACTTGCCTCCTTTGCAAGATATTTTTATTGTTCCATCATTTTACTTTCCCCCTATATCGGTAAAGTTTTTAAACATTCAAGAAAGTGTCATGTTGATTAAAATTGTGTAAATCCAACTAAGTTTTTAATGTGTATGTGACTTGATGAAATGGTTCTAAAGTACTGTATTTATTCATTTATGATGCACTACATTGATCCAGGTCTGCTTCGTCTATGCACCAGAAGATCAGGGTCTATACACCTGCAGATCAGGGTCTGTATAATAGTAGATTTGGGTCTATACACCAACAGAACAGGTCTTTACACCAGCAGATCATGATCTTTACACCAACAGATCAGGTTTTATACACCTGCAGATCAGGGTCTCGGTCTATACAGGAGTAGATAAAGTCTATATACCAGTAGAACAGGGTCTATACACCAGCAGATCAGGGTCTATACACTTGCAAATCAGAATCTACACACTATTGGATCAGCATCTATAGCCAGTAGATCAGAGTCTACACTCCATTATATCAGAATCTTAACACAATTAGATCAGGTCTATATACCATTAAATCAAGATCTATACACTGGTAGAGCTGGGTCTATGCAGTTTGCTCTGCACTATATAGCCAGAATAGTGTTGATGAACCGTTAAATCTCTTATATATATGCTGTGCTGTTCACTTGAAATCAGTAAACAGTCTAGACCTAGATCTGCCAGCATACAATGTGCTATTAAGAATGTGGTTGCATTATACATAATAAATACGGTATACTGTATTAAATTTCACTTTGAATAGAATGAAAAGGAAGAAAGGCCGATCAGACTGGTACTAAAATTTCCAGGGCATGTAGACCGATGAAAGACAGTTGAGTAGAATATGTCAAACTCTGGTAGCAGTTATGTTGATCTAGTTTGGATGGTAGCTGGGTCCTTAGTTGGTAAGAAAATGTGTGCTGGAACGAGTTGTAAATAAAGATTAATATAAGTCATGATTTTGTATTGTTTTCTTTACAAGTCACCTTGCACTTTTTCATAGATGCTCTGCCCAAACATATACAAATGAATAGAAATTATGCCACTATGTACATCTATTTGTGATACATGGAGACAATTCAAGACTATTTGGCCAGATTGCCAAGCCATTCAGGTCCATGGTTTTAATGGTCTCTGTCCATCTGTCTGTCAGACATCAACATTTTTAAGTTTCGCATTTAACTCCGTTTTGCAGACACTATTTTGCAGAGTCATGAGACTTGATCTTTAGATAAATCATGGATATTATTGTGCTGTTCATACACACTCTATAGTAATCTAACATCAGGCTTACTGGTATGTTGTGATCTAATTTCAGCCTTATGGGTTAACTACAATGTAATGTTCAAAACGATAATTATGGCAAGAATTTTCAAAACTCTTCGGTAACAGTGAAAGAGAGAAAGATGCAGATTTTTACAACACTATCCAGACAAAACTGGGCAATCTGGTCATACCACCATTGGAGTTTACTTGTCTCTAATTTATTTAAGTTTTCCATAGGACACAAATGCTCTGGACCTATAACTTGCCTTCTAATAAAATATAGGTCACAGTGGCCTTCTATGTTGGTGATAATGTATAACTGTACACATGGAGATATATGCCTTTCCAATCATTTGAGGATAAATTTGCATGGGAAATTTGACTTCCTACAACAAATAAAAGTTGCAGAAGTATGCAGTGTAGGGTAGAATAAACAGATTCTGGAGTTGTTATATTTATAACAACTTGTCAAAGCAAACTGAATGATTAGTCCCTTGATTTGAACATCAGTAGGATTCACCCCTCTAGGGTTGAACTGCCTTTTTATTCTTTTAGCATAATCATCCTATGTTATGATACTTTACTTTCATTGCGTTTTCTTTTTATTCTCTTCCTATCAATCAATCATTTTATCTGTTCATCTGTTTTTTTGTCAATAAATGAGATAGTCTATGACTATGAATTTAGGAAATAATATATATCTGTCCAATGTATACAGTATCAAATATGAATACTAGTTGCTGAGAAATGACAACCTCATTCAATACATCAGTCCAATGTATACAGTATAAAATATGGATACAAGCTGCTAAGAAATGACCTTTCATTGCATCTGTCCAGTGTATACAGTATCAAATGTGGTTACTAGCTGTCAAAAATTATCTCATTCATTGCATCTATCCAATGTATACAGTATAAAATGTGGATACTAGCTGCAAAAAAATTACCTCATTCATTGCATGTATCCAATGTATACAGTATAAAATGTGGATAATAGCTGCAAAACAATTACCTCATTCAGTGCATCTGTCCAATGTATACAGTATAAAATATGGATACTAGCTGCCAAAAAATACCTCATTCATTGCATGTCCAGTGTATACAGTATCAAATGTGGATACTAGCTGCAAAACAATTACCTCATTCATTGCATCTGTCCAGTGTATACAGTATAAAATCTGGATACTAGCTGCAAAATAATTACCTCATTCAATGCATGTCCAATGTATACAGTATAAAATGTGGATACTAGCTGCAAAACAATTACCTCATTTATTGCATCTGTCCAGTGTATACAGTATAAAATGTGGATATTAGCTACTGAGAAACTACAACCTTATTCACTCAAACTACTGATCGCTAAAACTAATTCACTCAGTAACTGACTCTAATAGCACTAGTTTGTACTGATGAAGAATGAATCCTACAAAGTATCAACTCGGCCATGTGAAAAGGATATGACAATTAAGGTGCAAAGTGCAATCAGTTAAGGTGAAGTTTGACCTATGTCAGATGCAAATATGTTAAGGGTGAGTCCTCATTGACCCTTGTTAGATGCAATGAGTTAATGTTCAGTTAATAAGTAAATGCAACCCTTGTCTGATGCAATGAGTTAATCTTCAGTTAATAAGTAAATGCAACCCTTGTCAGATCCAATGAGTTAATGTTCAGTTAATAAGTAAATGCAACCCTTGTCTGATGCAAGGAGTGAATCTTCAGGAGATCATTGTATGATGTAATGAGTGAATGTTAAGTTGGAGTCATTTCTGATAATGAGTTAATGTTCACAATGACATTTAATCTGATGCAGTGAGTGAATGTGTTCAGGGTCACCCTCATCTAGAGCAGTGAGTGAATAGTTGGGGCAATCATCTCATGCAATTAATGAATGCTCAAAGATGAGCCTTGTCTGAGGGAAGTGAATGTTTAGGTTCACCCTTGTCTAGTGCAGTGAATGAATGGTTACGGTGACCCTCATCTGATGCAATGAATGAATGTTCAAGGATGAACCTTGTCTGAAGCGACTGAATATTAAGGATGGCCCTTAACTGATGCAACCACTAAATGTTCAAGGTGATTCTCGTCTGGTGCAATGAGTGAATGGTTAGGGTGACTCATCTGATACAATGAATGAATGTTCAAGGATGAGCCTTATCTGAAGCAACTGAATGTTCAGGATGACCCTTGTCTGATGTAATAACTGAATGTTCGGTCAATGAGTGAATCTTCAGGGTGATCCTAATCTAATGTGATGAATGTTCAGGGTGACAATCGTTTGGTATAGTCGGTGAATGTGCAGCATGACCCTTGTTTGATGCAGTAAGTGAATGTTCAGGGTGACCCTCCTCATGCAATGAGTGAATGTACCGAATGACCCTTGTCTGAAGTAAATTGTGAATGTTCAGAATGACCCTTGTCTGAGGCAAACTGAATGTTCAGAATGACCCTTGTCTGAGGCAAACTGTGAATGTTCAGAATGACCCTTGTCTGATGCAAATTGTGAATGTTCAGAATGACCCTTGTCTGATTGTGAATGTTCAGAATGACTCTTGACTGATGCAAATTGTGAATGTTCAGAATGACCCTTGTCTAATGTAAATCATGAATGTTCAGGGTGAACCTTGTCTGATGCAAATTGTAAATGTTTAAGGTGACCTTTGTTCAATACAATAAGTGTGTTCAGTCTGCGAGTAAATGATCAGGATGATCCTTGACAGTATGACCTATGTATGATGCAATGTATGATGGTTAAGGTTGATCTATTTCTGATTGTGACGACGGACAATTGTTTAGCAAGTGCGATGATGTTCAGGCTGACTTATATCTTATGCAATGAGTGAAGGTTGAGTGTTGCCCTTGTCTGCTGTAATGCAGATTACTGATTGACATGCTTCAGACCGATGACACCCGACATACTGGGTAGTTAGAAAATGTAAACGGCATTATAACCTGGTTCTGTAGGCAACCCTGGTGGCAGGAGATACAGATGATGCCCACAAATAATTGACCTGTGTTCACAAAACAGTGTCGACTCCGAAACTGGGGGACAGTCTGTTGGATGTACATCCACTTGTGGTGCCCGCTTTCTGAATTTGTTCATCTGAAAATGAAAGAGAGTCAGCAATCATGTTTGTAGCATCTGGAATAAGCCAGGCCTGTAGAAGAAATTGATATGAACACCAAATCAGTCTGCAAACAAATTTCTTTAAAAATGGAATCTTGGAACACCCCTTATTAATTATACCAACAGTAGCTGAATTGTCACAGTTATCCATAATCTAACCATAGTCCATTGTGGTCCCCACCATACAGTAGCAATAACAATATGGTACAGTTCACACACAGCCATAGAACTTGAAGACACAGGTTGGATCAAATCTGGTGGAAAAGTTCCTTGTTGTAATAGTCCCCAAATCCAGATGGGGTAGCATTACTGTAGAATTGTATATCTGCCTCCAGAGTAACTTCATCAATCATGAAGAAAAAAATTCTTTCCAATCGTGAAGAAAAGGGACCACATTTTCAAGTCGAAATGACAATCAGCTGTCAGTTTGACATGGTGATGAAGAACAGACACAGTAGTGGATAATGCTATCAAATAAGAGATGAAGGCTTTTCCAGAAAAGATTACTCAACAAGTAAAGTTTTGATGTCCCACAAGGCTTAACAATTCATGTTTTGTGCAAGATTTTCTATGAGCAAAAGATTGTAAAATGTCTGATATGCACTGCACTTTTCCTATGGGTAGCCTTGCTTCCATCTTGATAGTATCCAGGTATACCAGAACTGTAGTAGTCCCCCCAGTCTTAGCAGGAGATAACAGAACTCCCAGTTTTTTAACACCAAAGTTGAAATTGCCATAGATCTCTCAGGCAGAGCCCCTGGAGGGGCAATTGTGAGAAAATCATTCAAATAATGTAGCACAAACTGCACATCATAATTGTTTCGTAGGATGCAACATATGGCCTCCTAAAAGGAATCAAAGATTTTTGGACTGGGTCTGCTACCAAAGATCAATTGAGTAAAACAATAATACTTGCTGTTCCACTTAACCCCATAAAAAGGCCAAAGTAATTCTTTCATGGGTACTAGTTTAAAAGCATATTTAATGTCCATCATGCACAGCCAGCAACCTCTCACTAGTTTCAGTACAATGCGAATTGCATGATCAATGATTACATATGACGAGGAGTATTCTTCTTTGTCTGTTAGATCATTTGAACTGGGATGCAAAACATTATCATGGGGGGGGGGGGGCAAAAGGTGTACGGTTAGTCTCCTTTTTTTCTCCTGAATATTTGCCTTCCTTTCCTCAATACTTAATGGACTATAAGGAGAGAATGAAATTCTGTATTAGGGACCAATCAAGTAATGATTATCAAGTTCAGATTGCAATAACTGCATAGTTACTTGGAATGTGTATGTGCCGAGACCAAGATTTTGCACTCAAAAGAAAATGAAGGCAAAACTTTTAAACCTTATCAAATCCAAATTGGAAACCAAGTAACAAGTAACCAACAAATTTTCTTTCAGGGTGATTGTTTTTAGCTCTAGGCATAGTTGGTCAACAATGACGAGCCCTTTCGCAAGTCATTTTGATTGGTCTGTTTGCCAAGTCTGCCAGTGTTTTTTAACTCGTTCACACCATTTGTGAATGATTTACTTTACAGGTTAAGCAGACATGTAAAGTTTCTACAGTGAGTCAATTGAAAACCTTTCATGGAGTTGAAGTTGTTACAGATTTCTCTAACATGGTATTGGACTCTAGTCTGACCTAAAATGTCGGAGTGAGCTTTCCAAGTGGATTGAACCAAGTTTTTGTTGTCATCCAAAAGGGTAGGACAAAAGGTAGACAGGTGGAGAGTGCTGTTACATAGTGAACAGGTATTTGCTCAATAATTGGCAAAGATACCACATAACAAAGTGTTGTTCCTCACAGCCCAATCCACTTGAATGTTGTTATAGCAAAGGTGGGAAGCTGCTTGTGCTGAGAACATCTAGTGATATTCATAAAAACCCTTTGCCGTGTACCTTGACGCCATATCAATAACATCTCGTTCATAGAGATCCAGCTGTGGCCTTTTGTGTGGGTGAGTATCACACATTATGTTCTTCTATATGCCAAATGTCTGAATAAACTGGGGCAAGGTCAGAGAGTTATTTAATCTAGGGTCAGGTCGATCTTTAGATGTAGTGGTTGAATCAGAATGGGGGCCTGTATAATATGGTATCAAAAGAGCTGCTAAAGTTACATCTTTGCACTTCTGAATTTGTCTACATAAATTTGGCTATACCATTTATATAAATGGTAGGGATTCAGCATAACAGCCATATGTTGTTTTAACAAACTGACTGAGTCTGGGTGGAGAGGCAGCTGATATCGCACGTAAAGTGCTATTACTCTCTAGAGTAGGGCACATAACAGAAATATCCTGCCATAACTGGACTGGCTCTTGTCCTGTAGAGGAGGTTGAAGGTACAGTCTCAGCAATATCCTTCTGTCTCAGTCCCACCCAAGTCCAAACACTTTCTGAAAGATTATTAATTCTTGACTGCAACACAGTGACAGTTTGTCTCAAGTCCCAGATTGTTTAAGTAGCAGAAGTAGCCAAGTCTTCCTGTTGTGCATGCTCTACCACGGAGTTACCAGAGACGCCCACTCGTATCAATCATTCTGTCATCATTTGCAACAGAATATTGATGGTATAAAGCAAGAAACCTCAATCATCTGGCTCTTGCATTGTGTGCAACACCAAGTTTTGTCAGTTCCTATCTCAGGTTTTGCACACTCCAGTTTTCAGGAAGAGTCATGTCATAATGAGATTCAGATACGGTAGTGTCAATGCTTGGCATGGGATTGTATCGAACAGTTGTTCCACTTCTTCGATTCCTAGCAGCCATCACCCACTTGCAAGGCTGAAATGCATCAACAAGGGAGGACTAGAACGAAATTGAATGAAAAAAATCCATATGAATTAAAAACAATTTTGACTTAAACATATACAAAAAATGACACATCAAAGTCAGTGTTTTCTGTAAAAAATGGTTTAAAAAAATGACACCGTAAACTCAGTGTTTTCTGTCAAAAAATGACACAGTAAAGTCAGTGCTTTCTGTCAAAAACAGTTAAAAAAACAATCACTGGAAGTTTAATGAACACAAGCACACATGTATCGACCGATTGATCTCAAGTATCAACTATTTCCTCAAACTCAATTTTGATTGGCTAGTAATGACATCATATACATTATTATCAATTACTCAAGTTTTGTGATTCCTAAGCTCAATTTTGATTGGTTCATAGTTAACTCATAGTTACCACAAGTAAGCGAAATGTGTTGACATCATAATACATGCATAATATAATTGGAGTAATTATTAATTCAAGTCGGTCTTGATTGGTCTTACTTAGAGTAAATTATTCAGTTAGATCAATTCTGATTGGCCTTTGAGGACATCCATAATTGACAAAAGTTTATTACAACTGAGATCATGCACGTTGCAGTGACCCTTCTAGGACTGATCAAAATCAAAGAGTTTGCTAACTAGATTAAGTTGATGATCTCATCCCTAGATTACCTAGATGTCTGATAGACTCGTGTGGGTCAATTATGTCCTCCTTATATGTGTCACTATCTAATTACTACCCAGCCCATACTACTTAACAATATGGATAAAGTAGGATAATAATGCACAATATAATAACAGTTATCAATATATTCAGGTAACTGTGTAGTTAGCAGAGACTTGTATAAGAATTTAAAAGCTGTGTATAAACCACAATTAATACAATTTTTATTTAATCAGGTTTTTTTTATTGTAGATGAAACTGAGTAAGAGAAAGGAGAATGCAAAAAATTGAATATAGAATATAATCACTAGAACATAAAAAGTTGGTCACTGTACAGGCAAGATAGCCATATGGTAAAGGAGATATCTTAATTCATATACACCCCTCCCTCCTTCTCTCTCTCTCTCTCTCTCTTCCCCATACACATATACTGGTACATTTATCAAAGTAACTTGCAGACTCAGTCCAGCACCTCACCCCCCTGAGTTAAAAAATCTTGTTCTTTTCTATTAGGATGGGTTAGCCCATTCTTCACATTCCTAAAATCTGCACCATGACAAAATCTATTCAAGTAAATTGACAATAATAAAACTCCTTGGTCTGGGGGCATTTTTTAAAGAAAAATCTATTGAGCCATGTATTTCATGAAGTACTTTTGTGAAACTTAATGGGGTAAAAAAAAAACTTTAAGATATATCGTACAGCATTCAGATCCAACATATAAATCCAGCTTTGTCTCCAAGAAGGCAAAACATTTCCAGTAAATACATAAGTTTTAGATAGACAAGTATGTAAGGTAGATACTTGGTAGGTATTAGATAGACAAGTATGTAAGCTAGATAGGTATTAGACATGTAAGGTAGATACATATTAGACAAGTACAGTATGTAAGGTAGATAGGTATTAGACAAGTATGTAAAGTAGATGGGTCTTGGACAAGTATGTAAGGTAGATAGGTATTAGATAGACAAGTATGTAAGGTAGATAGGTACTAGATAGACAAGCATGTAAGGTAGATAGGTATTAGACAAGTATGTAAGGTAGATAGGTATCATATAGATAAGTATGTAAGGTAGATAGGTATTAAATAGACAAGTACGTAAGGTAGATAGGTATTAGATAGGCAAGTATGTAAGGTAGATAGGTATTAAATAGACAAGTACGTAAGGTAGATAGGTATTAGATAGACAAGTATGTAAGGTAGATAGGTACTAGATAGACAAGTATGTAAGGTAGATAGGTATTAGATAGACATGTAAGGTAGATAGGTATTGGACAGACATGTAAGGTAGATACATATTAGACAACTATGTAAGGTAGATATGTATTAGACAAGTATGTAAGGTAGATAGGTATTAGAGAAGTATGTAAGGTAGATAGGTATTAGACAAGTATGTAAGGTAGATAGGTATTAGACAAGTATGTAAGGTAGATACGTATTAGACAAGTATGTAAGGTAGATAGGTATTAGAGAAGTATGTAAGGTAGATAGGTATTAGAGAAGTATGTAAGTTAGATACGTATTAGAGAAGTATGTAAGGTAGATAGGTATTAGACAAGTATGTAAGGTAGATACGTATTAGACAAGTATGTAAGGTAGATACGTATTAGACAAGTATGTAAGGTAGATAGGTATTAGATAGGCAAGTATGTAAGGTAGATAGGTATTAGATAGGCAAGTATTTAAGGTAGATAGGTATTAAATAGACAAGTACGTAAGGTAGATAGGTATTTGATAGGCAAGTATGTAAGGTAGATAGGTATTAAATAGACAAGTACGTAAGGTAGATAGGTATTAGATAGGCAAGTATGTAAGGTAGATAGGTACTAGATAGACAAGTATGTAAGGTAGATAGGTATTAGATAGACATGTAAGGTAGATAGGTATTGGACAGACATGTAAGGTAGATACATATTAGACAACTATGTAAGGTAGACATGTATTAGACAAGTATGTAAGGTAGATAGGTATTAGAGAAGTATGTAAGGTAGATAGGTATTAGAGAAGTATGTAAGGTAGATAGGTATTAGAGAAGTATGTAAGTTAGATACGTATTAGAGAAGTATGTAAGGTATATAGGTATTAGACAAGTATGTAAGGTAGATACGTATTAGACAAGTATGTAAGGTAGATACGTATTAGACAAGTATGTAAGGTAGATAGGTATTAAATAGACAAGTACGTAAGGTAGATAGGTATTTGATAGGCAAGTATGTAAGGTAGATAGGTATTTGATAGGCAAGTATGTAAGGTAGATAGGTATTAAATAGACAAGTACGTAAGGTAGATAGGTATTAGATAGACAAGTATGTAAGGTAGATAGGTATTAGATAGACATGTATGTAAGGTAGATAGGTATTGGACAGACATGTAAGGTAGATACGTATTAGAGAAGTATGTAAGGTAGATAGGTATTAGACAAGTATGTAAGGTAGATAGGTATTAGACAAGTATGTAAGGTAGATACGTATTAGAGAAGTATGTAAGGTAGATAGGTATTAGACAAGTATGTAAGGTAGATAGGTATTAGACAAGTATGTAAGGTAGATAGGTACTAGATAGACAAGTATGTAAGGTAGATAGGTATTAGATAGACATGTTAGTAAGGTAGATAGGTATTGGACAGACATGTAAGGTAGATACATATTAGAGAAGTATGTAAGGTAGATAGGTATTAGACAAGTATGTAAGGTAGATAGGTATTAGACAAGTATGTAAGGTAGATAGGTATTAGACAAGTATGTAAGGTAGATACGTATTAGACAAGTATGTAAGGTAGATACGTATTAGAGAAGTATGTAAGGTAGATAGGTATTAGACAAGTATGTAAGGTAGATAGGTACTAGATAGACAAGTATGTAAGGTAGATAGGTATTAGATAGACATGTATGTAAGGTAGATAGGTATTGGACAGACATGTAAGGTAGATACGTATTAGAGAAGTATGTAAGGTAGATAGGTATTAGACAAGTATGTAAGGTAGATAGGTATTAGACAAGTATGTAAGGTAGATAGGTATTAGACAAGTATGTAAGGTAGATACGTATTAGACAAGTATGTAAGGTAGATACGTATTAGAGAAGTATGTAAGGTAGATAGGTATTAGACAAGTATGTAAGGTAGATAGGTATTAGACAAGTATGTAAGGTAGATAGGTACTAGATAGACAAGTATGTAAGGTAGATAGGTACTAGATAGACAAGTATCTAAAGTCAATAGGTCTTAGATAGGCAAGTATGTAAGGTAGATAGGTATTAGATAGGCAAGTATGTAAGGTAGATAGGTATTAGATAGGAAAGTATGTAAAGAAGGTAGATATAATTTGTGAGTATACTGACTGTTCTGCTTTTCATTTTATGCAAAATACAGTTGCATCAATCAATCCAGAAACACATTTTTGTTATATAAAAAGGAGTATTTCTCTCTGACATAAAGTTAGAAGCACAGATAAGACAAGAACAGTTAAATGATGTCTGAAATTCTGAATACATTATTAAGGGTTCATACAGCTGTTTATAAAACAAATTCCAGACCTTTTCCAAACTTTTTCCAGACTGGATTGCAATATTTTCCAGACCCCTCTGGCACATGTATTCGAAGTCTGTATCACTATAAATGAGTATGTGGTATCCGCATAATATAAAACAGTATCCACCAATCACAAGTTGGTGATAGGTCACATGTCTCACCAACCACAGTGAACCAGCAGGGCCATCACTAGACCAAATGGCACCCCTGGCAATGAGTGTCTTTAGTAAAATAAAACACAGCAACCCAAAATTCCATACATTTTCCAGACCTTTAGGGCAAAATCTTTATTTTCCATACTTTTTCCAGGTCTGGAAAAAACACTTTTTTTCCCCCATACTTTTTCCAGACTTTGTACGAACCTCGATTATTTATCAAAATTCAGTGCTACACAATAAATTACGAGTTTAAACTAAAATCATTTCTGGAAAACAATCTAAAATAACTATTCTTACATATTAAAAACTGAAGTCGCAAGTAAAACAAACTAATCTACCTCTTTAGTGAAGTTATCAAAGTTCCATGGACTGTAGTGTTTTGCATGGGAAGGCATTATGGGATGTAGTGTTTTGCATGGGAAGGCATTATGGGATGTAGTGTTTTGCATGGGAAGGCATTATGGGATGTAGCTTTCTGTTTATGTCAGTGAGACAGGAACTCCTAGCATATCTGTCTACAAACTTTAAACATATACTGTATATACTCGCTTATAAGTTGAGCCACCTGCAAACTGTACAGACCCAAATCTGCCTTCGCATAGTAAGCTGGCATATCTGGGTCTCTGCAGTTTGTTAGGAGTTATCAGTAGAATACACAACATAGACTCTTATATGCCTGTGCATTATGTGACGGTAGATCCGGTTCTGTGTTTTTTGCAGTTGGACTCAACATATAATCGAGTATACATGGTATTTTATAACAGTTTCAGCTGAATACTGCAGCTGCTGTACAAGATACGTGACTTTACAACAAAAAAAACTTTAACACAACACTGCTGATGTCAGTGGTGGTGAGAAAGCAATATATGTACTTGTGTCATTCACTGATAAAACAAATACATGTAATTGTGTCATTCACTGATAAGACAAAAACAAAAAGATGGAGGGTTATGTAGGGTTAAGAGGATTCGAAAGACAAGAATAAATTATGTTTGATTACTTTATTGATCCCATTTCATCTCTCCATAATAAAAAATGAGTTCAAACTAATTTCTGGAACACAATATAATAGAAATACTATTCATAAACAAAAGACAGTAGGTGTAAAACTGCAAAATAAGCTACCTTCAACAGCTCAGTTTTGACAGCTTTGTAATCCAAAGGTCAGGGGTTCAATACCTGCCCAGGTCAGCTGCCTCTGTGTGTTCTTGGGAAAGGCATTTAGCTCCCATTTCTTTGGCATGATGTAGCCAATTTTGTGTTGCAAGTGCTGTTAAAACCAACTGACAACAACAACAACCTCTCTTAAATAATCATTAAACTGAGATTCTAAAAACCAATTGCATGGATCTTGCCACGGCTTTTCTTGGAATTTTTCTGAAATCATAGAGGAAATATGACAAAGTCTAATATGCATTGTCTACTCCATTCATCCTTGATTTGGGAGCGGAGGGAAGGGGTCATCAGATCCTCAGTAAGTAGGTGGTACTAAATTGGAACATCCTCTGCCTTTTCCGTCAAGTCAAGAAAGAAACCTTGGATGTAATTTGGTGCCATTTAGAACTATATTTGGAACTATTTTTCTTCACATGGTACAATATGGCAGAGGAAGAAGACAAAGTCACAATCAGAACAGTGTTGGCTTTTTTTATTGCAACATATATGGTGCACTTTACTGAAGGTGAATCACCAAACCCATCAAATGTATGCGTATTCCTACAACTACATCCGAGGCTATTTCTCAACTTGACAAGAAATGACAGAGTGATGTTCCGATTAAGGTGGCGCTGTGATGATGACTTTCAACTCCTAGGGATGCATCTGAGATCTTGATCTAGGTTTGAATTCGATCATTTCAATTCATTTAAAGATCTAGACACATTGAATGTAAATAAAATATACACATTCAAAAGTACGTGGTTTGCCGACTCTAAAATACTCTTAATGTAACAGGGTTTGTAAACTACATACCATGTAACATGACATATACCGTATATACTTGCTTAAGTCCAGTCTGATTGCAAACACAGACCCTGATCTGCCATCGCATAATGCACTGGTATATCAGGGTCTATGTTGTTTGTTTTACTGAGTACTCCTAGCAAACTACAGAGAGCCAGATCTTCCAGCCCATTATGCAATCGCAGATCAGGGTCTGTGCAGTTTGCAGATGGACTTGACTAGTAAGCGAGTATAAACGGTACATGTGTATCAAAGTTTTCTTTGGGACACATATGCTGCTCTAACCTTTTGCATTAAAGAGCTTGGAACAACAGTTGCTAATTAAGTAGAACATGTAATATCAAATTATATCTCAAAACAAAAAACTTTACAATATACGAATAAAAAAAGAAAAAATATATTATCCCCAAAAATTTAAATAAAATATAAGTGCAAAAAACTTGTCTAATACATGACAAAACTTACAGCAAAAAGAAATGAACAAGTACGGAAATAATTAAAATGATAAACTCTACATAAATACTTTGCAATAAAATATTTTAACATAAAAAAGAAAGTTCCAATGTAAATCTTTTGTGCTAAAATATACATTTAAATAGATTTTCAAGTCCTGACTAAAATATATCAAAATTCACAGCACCCTCTATCTTCTAACCTGATACATGCAATGATATCATATATTTTATGGCACAAGAACTGTGAACCACAATACATGTATAGGCAATACAATTTGTTACTGGGTATATTATCAAAAAGACAATTTAACAATAGATATATTTTACGTAAAATCACAATACAATCATGTATATTTCATATGAAATCAAACTATATTGGGTTATAATGAACCAAGAAATAGAATTTGGTTAAATAAGTTAAATTTAAATAATAAAATTCAGTAAGTGCAGTGAGATCCATGGCTGTACCAATGCTATATAAAGAATGTTGTTATACTGACATCACATTCACTTTATTGTAAAGGAACACCAAATCAATTTACCTGCATTATTGTAAATGTTATACTGACATTACATTTACTTCATTGTAAAGGAACACCAAATCAATTTACCTGCATTATTGTAAATGTTATACTGACATTACATTTACTTTATTGTAAAGGAACACCAAAGCAATTAACTGAATTATTGTAAATGTTTGTGATCCAGAGGCACACCTTATATATGAACTTTTAAGTAAAGTCCAACTGCAACCGCATAGACCCTGATCTGCCATCGCATAATGCCCAGCAGATTGGGGTCTATGTTGTTTGTTCTACTAATTACTCCTTACAAACTGTCAGATCTGGGTCTGTACTGTTTGCAGTTGGACTTGACTTATAAGCAAGTATATACGGTAGCAACAGTGCCTCAAATGGTATGCAATACACAGACCATCTGTCTTGTTAAGTGTCATGGTAACCTTGACTACGACCTTTTAATCTTGAAATCATCTGGGTTCTTTATCTCATCAAGGACAGGCAACCTACCTGTGAAGGTATATTGAGAAGATCTAACTTTACTATTTTAACAAAAATCGCCTTTCTCTTTGTTGGATCAAAGTGACCTTTATCTTTGACCTTTAGATGTAACAATTAATGAATAGACTTCTTTGTACATATATCATAATGGGTGACACATTTTTTATGTTTTGGTGAAGGTGGGTTTTAAGAGCTCCAGTTATTGCACAAAAACCATTATAATTTTCTTTTATCATCTTTACTCTCTCGGATCATGGCGACCTTGACCATCAAATCATAGTGCTTCTTTTTACCATATGGGGCAACCCATCTGAATATTTTGTTCTCATCTATGGTAACCCACCCTAAAAATTGTTTGGTGAAGGCAAATGAAGCAGAATTCAAGTTACCTGATCAATAGATTATACACTCAGCCTTATGCATGGGAGGCATGTAAAAACTAATTTTATATAATTATTACCGTAACATTATAAGTCCAGAAAACTTGGCAGCTGTAATGTAGAAAATTATGATATTTTCATTATCCCAAAATGTAAATGCTCTATCATATTCACTTGACCGCATGAAAACCAAAAGTCTATAAAATTTTCAGGAATTCAAGATAAGACCATTTCTTCCTTTTAACAGCCTAGTGTTGATACCATCTCCAATATTCTTCAGCGATAACAAGACTGTGAAATTAGCTGCTGTGGTGGACATATTGGACTTTACATTGACACCATTTTTATTTAGAACCAAGCAGACATCATTAGAAGTCTTTTAGTACAAACCCTAAGTCAATATGACCATTCATTTGATGGGGAGTAGTGACAATTTTTTTCAAGATTGCTGTCATGGCAGCCATACTGGACGTACAATTGGCAGCATTTTCATTTAAGACTAACTAGGTTATCATAACAAGTCTTTTGGTGAAAACCCTATGTTGATGTGACCATCCATTTGGGAGGAGTAGAGATAATATTTTCAAGATGGCCACCATGGTGGCCATATTGAGGGTCATTTTGCATCATTTTCATTAGGAGCAACTAGACAACATAAGAACCCTTTTGGTGAAAACCCCCATGTCAAAATTATTTTACATTTATGAGGAGCAATAACAAGATTTTCAAGATGGCCACCATAGTGGCCACATTTGATGTCAGACAGGCACCAATTTAAGATAGGACCAACAAAACATGGTAAGAAGTCAGGTGAAAACCCTATATTGATATAACCTTCCATTTTGGAGTAATGATAACAAGATTTTCAAGATGGCTGCCATTGTAACCATATAGGATATCATATTGACACCATTTCCATTTAGGACCAACTAAAATCCAAAAGAAGTCTTTTGGTGCAAACACAATGTTGATATGACCTGCCATCTAGGAGAAATGAGTTCAGATTGGCAAGATTTTTGTTTAGGACTAACCAGTCTTTAAGTGAAAATCCCATGTTGATATAACCATTCATTCAAGAGAAGTAGTGATAACAAGATTTTGAAGACGGCCACTGTGGCAGCCATGTTGGATGTCTGAGTGGTACCAATTTCATTTAGGTTCAACTAGAGATCATAAAAGGTCTTTTAGTAAAAACCCCATTTTGATACGAGCATCCATTCAGGAGGAGTAGCAATAACAAGATTTTCAAGATGGCCACTGTAGCAAATATATTGGATGTGCGAGTGACACCATTTTCATGTAGGACCAACAAGACATCATAAGTAGTCTTCTGGTGAAAACCCCCATGTCATTATGACTTTTCACTCGGAGGAGTAGCTATAACAAGATTTTCAAGATTGATGTCATACTGAATGTCCAAGTGGCCACGTTTTCATTTAGCACCAACTAGACATTGTAAGAAGTCTTTCAGTGAAAACCTTATGTTGATATGACCATCCATTCCTCTAGGGTAGTGATACGATTTTCAAGATGGCTGCTGTGGTGGCCATATTGAACATCCGATTTGAACCATTTTCATTTAGGACTAACTAGACATCATAAGAAGTCTGCTGGTGAAAACCCCATATCAATATGACTTTCTGTTCAGAAGGAGTAGCAATGACAAGATTTTCGAGATGGCTGCTGTAGTGGTCACACTGGATGTCAGATTGGCACCATTTTTATCTAGGACCAACTTGACGTCATAAGAAGTCTTTTCATGAAAACGCAATGTTGATATGGCCATCCATTCAGGAGTAGTAATAATACTTTCAAGATGGCCACTGTGGCCATCCAATAGGACCAACCAGACTATGAGATGAATGTGTGTGTAAAGTTTCATGGCAATCCTCCAAGTGGTTTAGGATTAGCGATAACAAACTTGTACTAATGGAAAGATGGACAATGGATGACGGACAACAGACCATCTCAGTCTTATATGGTAAGAAATGTCTTCTGCACTGACATATTTATGTATGGCGTTTAACAGTATTTCAGCACAATACAGGCTACATGATGCTGCTTAAAAGGTAAGTTCCTAAAATGTCTTCTGTATTGAGTATGGTGCCATAAGTGTTGAACTCTAACGACAAACTTACTGGTATTTTCACAAAGGTGAATGTTAACTGAATATCTGCAGTGACAAAGTGGTTCAGGCATCAGACTCGTGTCCCACTATTGGATCAACCAGGATCAGCTACTGTGGTGTGTCCCATGGGCAAGGCACTTTACACTACTTGCCTCGGGACAATAATAACCTTCAAAGTGTTGTTTTGCCATGATACTAAAAAAAAAAAAAAAAAAAGGAGAAAAAAAAAGAAAGAATGTTAACTCAACATTAATCATACTGTGCAAAACAATAAACCCACTTCAGTCCTACCATCCAGTACCCAAGAAGATGAAAACTTTTTCCCATAATTGAAGAGTAACTATCTGAAAATATGTGTATTCAAACATATCACATTGGTTATTCAAAGTTAATTCCTACGTTACATGTATTCAAACATATCACATTGGGTATTCAAAGTTAATGCCTATGTTACATTTATTAAAACATATCACATTGGGTATTCAAAATTAATTCCTACATTACATATATTCAAATATATCACACTGGGAATTGAAAGTTAATTTCTACATTACATATATAGAAAAAAAACATTTTCTATCAAAATATATTCCAGTAATTCTACAAAACAAACTAAAGGAATGGTAAACAATTTGTTCACACAAATATACCCCCGCCTCTCCTGCAGCCTACCCATACCCATAATGGAGTCGAGTCTATGTAATAAGAAAAAAGGACATAACTCGTAAAAAATAGTGCAAGTATAATGATTGGTCAACCTGCATATCTTCTGATGATGATAATAACATATACTAAATTTCACAACAATCCACTAAAAACTGCAAGAGCTAATAATTCAGTCATACATTGCATCAAGCTGTAAGTCAAAAGGGCAATAACTCTTACAAATTCAATACAGCACAAAGATTTGTCAATATGTGCATCTTTAAATGATAACCATAATATGTTTCACAGCAAGATCAGTTGCATTCACAAAATTCTATCTTACACTGCATTCAGCTGCAGAACAGAAAGGGCAATAACTCTAACAAAAATTGTAGGAGGAAAGTGACTTGTCAATAGATGTATCTTCAGGTGATGACCATAATATTTACCACCTTCATGGCAATCCATAAAAAATGAACTATTTGCACAATAATGAGATTGTGTCATATAACTCATTAAACTATAAGAATAGAGCAAATAACTCTATGAAAAATTTAGGAAGCAAAGGGATTTGTCAATATGCGCATCTTCAAGTGATAACCATATATTTACCAAGTTTTATGGCAATCCATCAAAAACTGCAGGACAAGCCGTGTTAACAAGATTATGTCATATATTGCATTAAGCTACAAGAAAAAAGGGCAATAACTCCAACATATTGCAGGAGAGAAGTGATTTTTCGACAAGTTCATCTTCAGGTGATGACCATAATATTTACCAGGTTTCATGGTAATCCATGAGAACTGCGGGACTATTTGTGCTAATGAGATTGTGTCATGCTACAAGCCAAATAGAGCAATAACTAAAAAAAACTGTGGGGCAAAGTGACTAGTCAATATGTGCATCTTTGGGTGATGACTATAATATTTGCCAAGTTTCCTGGCAAAGCCATCAAAAACTGTGAGACTAGATTATGCCAGATGGATGGATGAACAGATGGATGGATGGCCACAACGATTACTATATACCCCCACCTAGATGATGGGGAGGGGGGTATACAAATCTACTTATAAACAAAATTTCAACTTCATGATATGTACAATTTTGCAACATTCAATGTCTTATAATACTTTATTCTATTTCACATTTTAACATATACTAATACTTAATAACATGTAATAATAATATAATAACATATAATAATACATAATAACATGTAATAATAATATAACATATACTAATACATAATAACATGCAATAATAATATAATAATATATACCAATACATAATAACATGTAATACATGTAATAATAATATAATAACATATAATAATAATACATAATAACATGATACAATGCCAAGTGATGTCCATATATACAAACAATTAATGCCTTTGGTGAATTATTTACACTGAAATAAAATGGAAACCATGTATTTTACCTTGAACTGCTAGAGTTCAAAATTTCTTCAGATGAATGGATGGATGGACACGAGGGTTACCCCGACTCAATATAATTAATGCCTTTGTAACAAATTTGACCGTACTGTACTATAATTGCTCCAATGTCCAAGTCCTGGCAAACTTTACCCCCCCACACCACCCCCAACACACATACACATGTTTGGACTTGCTTTGTTGGAAAACTGTAATAGGACACTTACTTCAAAGAATTTACTACAATATGTACAGATCATTATTCTAATCAGTCTACACTGATAAAAACAATTTTCACAGACATTTAAGCGACATAATGAAATGAGAGGGATTATACATTCAATTTAAATATAATAAATAAAATAATCTGATCAATAATTATGAAATAACAATAGTCCCTCAAAGGGATTGATGCTCTACTAATACAATTTCCAGGAATTCAAGATAAGAACCTTTCTTCTTTTCAACTGCTGAGTGCTGAACCCATCTGATATTTTTAAGTAATAACAAAATCTTCAAATTACCAGCTGTGGCAGCCATATTGGCTGCAAGATCAGCACCCTTTTCATTTAGGACTGACAAGACATCATTAGAAGTCTTTTGGTGAAAAACCCATGTGAATATGACCATACATTCAGGAGAAGTAGTGATAAGATTTTCAAGATGGCTGCCATGGTGGCCATCAAATATGCACCATTTTCACTGAGGACCAACTAAACCTCACAAGAGGTCTTTTGGTGAAAACTCGATTTCAATATGACCATCCATCTAATAGGAGTAGCAATAACAAGATTTTCAAAATGGCCACAATTGTGGCCATATTGGAGGTCAGATCAGCACCATTTTAATGCAGAACCAACTAGATATTATGAGCAATCTTTTGGTGGAAACCCCCATGTCAATATGACTTTCTGTTGAGGAGTAGCGATAACAAAAGTTTAAAGGTAACAGCCATGGTGGTCATACTGGATGTCAGATTGGTGCCATTTTCATTTAGGTCCAACTAAATATCACAAGAAGTCTTTTGGTGAAAACCCCATGTCGATATGATCATCCATCTAGGAGGGGTAGCAATAGCAACATTTCAAGATGGCTGCTGAGGTGGCCATATTTAGAGTTCAGATCAGCACCATTTCATTTGGGACCAAGTAGATACCATAAGAAGTCTTCCAGTGAAAACCCCATGTCGATATGACTTTCTGTTCAGTATGAGTAGCGACAACAAGATTTCCAAGATGGTTGTCATGGTGGCCGTATTGGACATCAGATGAGCACCATTTTCATTTAGGACCAAGTAGACATCATAAGAAGTCTTGTGGTGAAAAACCCATACTAATATGGCTTTCCGCTCAGGGGGAGTAGTCATAAGATTTTAAAGATGGCTGCCATATTGGACATTAAATCAGCACTATTTTCATTTAGGACCATACCATCTAGACATCATAAGAAGCCTTTTAGTGAAAATCCTATGTTGATATGACCATCCATTCAGAAGGAGTATCAATAACAAGATTTTCAAGATGGCCACTGTGTCAGCCATACTGGATCTCTAAGTGGCACCACTTTCATTTAGGATCAACTAGACATCATATGAAGTCTTCTGGTGAAAACCCTATGTCAATAGGACTTACCCTTCAGGAGGAGCAGCTGTAAGGATTTTTAGGATGGCTGCCATGGTGGCCATATTGGATGTTAGATCAGAACCATTTTCATTTAGGACCAACGAGGCATCATAGGAAGCTTTATAGCAAAAACCCCATGCTGATATGACCATTCATTCAGGAGGAGTAGCAAAAACAAGATTTACAAGATGGCTGCTTTGCTTTGGTGGTCATATTGGATGTCCTAGCGGCACCATTTTAATTTAGGACCATGGGATGAATATGTGTGTAAAGTTTCATGCCAATCCTCCATGTAGTTTAGGAGGAGTAGCGATTACAAACTTGTGCTAAAAGACGAACGGACGACGGATGTTAGACAACAAGCCATCCCATGGCTCTTCTGGTCTATGACCAGTAGAGCTAAAAATACAATATCAGCCAGAATTCCAAATGCATAATGTATCATACTTGAAGTGTAGAAAAATGTATCTGATTTAACTGAATTGTATTATTCTAGTTAACAGTCTTTTGAAACTGGAAAATGCTTCATTAAAGAACTGAACTAAATATTTACAGATTCATCAAGCTTGAAAATCGGTTACACACTGCATGAATGGTATAAAAAATAATAATGCATCACAAGAAATAAATAACAGAAATATATTTTAAACCATTGTTTACAATTACTTTCAAAGTACAAATGAAGGGTGCATGAATACATAGGTATAAACTAATAAGTTTTCTGTGCCACATCATGTGATTTTAATCAATCTAAATGAACGTTACAAAGGCTGGGTACAAATTTGTATTTATAATCACATCAACCAAAAATTTCAGCATATAAGCAAGTACAGTATTATCTATAAATATGGAATTGAAAACTTTTTGCAGTTTTTACTAATTTTATGCAATGTTGTTGTCACTTTATTAAACCAACAGATAAAATATCCAGTAAAACCTGCCTCCATGTAAAGGGCACCTGCTCAAAAAGGACACTTTAAGGTCCCTTAACTTAATTTCCTTATCATTTTTACCTCTATATTAAATGACACAAAAACAGACACAATTATTGTGGTCATTTAAGTATCCCAAGACTGGTTTCAGAGAGGTAACACAAATATGAACATTTTTAAAAAATCACTCATGATAACTTCAACTACAGATATATTATTTAACACAATTTGCTTAAAGAGAATAATATAAAATGGATTTTTGACTCAAATTCAAACTTTTCCAAGCAAAGATCTAATTAAGTGTGTTACAATTTCTTGGTAGAGAGAAATTGTACACACTATTCAAGGCAATACATATTACTTTTATAAAACAGATTTTGTGTATTCCAAAAAAAATCTATTGAGACTTGTATAAAGATCACCCTTGCTTTTCACTTAAAGTGATTCTAGTTCACACTATACTTGCTAATCACACTTCTGTTCATTTGAGTATCTTTTTCTGTACTTGTGACAGGAAGGGACAAAATTAAAAGAAAGTATTTAAAAATCAAATTCATTGTTGTCAAGTTGGACTGCTCTGATATTTTTTGTACTGGAATGATTTAATGAAGGACATAAGCTTTAATACCTGGACAAGACAGAAAAAGTTTCAATGTCATAATAATGTTATTTATAAATAAATGTTTTTGATAAAAAAAAACAAGGAAAACATAAAATGGAAAAGGTGACATCCCTGTTATAATGAGCATTAAAAGCATGCTGATAACTCTAAATACATTCAAACCTGCCAAAGAGGTTCATCTAATCTGTTTTTTCAAAGAGGCTAAAATTAAGATGAAATGAACATGCATTAAGCAACCAACTCTTTTTAAAGGCTACTTTTATCTGGTCAAGGAGATGGTCATTGAAAACAAATGTGACTGATTTTTTTTGTAAATTTAGGAAAGACTTTTTCCTACAAGCAAGAGAGACAATTCATCATTATTTAATAATCACGAAATACAGAAATAAATTACTGTTCAAAAAGCAGTTGTGTAAAATTTGAAAATGCCATAAACTTTAAAATTTGAACTGAATCCCTGATGAATGAGATGATATCACAGACAAAATATGAACAACAACTAGCACTATTCTTTTAAACTTGCTAATACCTTGACACTGACATATCTCCTAAGTAATCCACACTATTTAATATCTTATTAATACTAATTAATGTACATGTAAGTAATTCATGCTAATTAAATTCTTATTAATACTAATAAATGTACATGCAAACATTTTACAATTATGACTTCTCCAAGTGTTATGGATTTCCCTACGGACGGTCCCAGAGTCTATATGTAATCCTAACAACATAAGACCCTTTTAAACAATTTTGGCAAGAGTTATCTACCTTATTTATCCCAACAGCTTAACCTCATTTAATTATGTTCTCAGTGAAGTTTTGTATTCAGTATAGACTTACAATAAAAAAAATCGTAACATTACGTGTAAAACAGATTCCAAATTGAAAATGTATATCAAGAAATAATAAAGTCTCTTTATTCTCTGGCAGAATTTGCATTGTGATAATTCAGACTGCATTAAATTTACCCTGGAACACTTGAATCTTCTTCGATCCATTCCATTAATCATAATGTGACCTTGGATGCTCATCATATGCCATGGAGGGGAACTATTTCATGAAAAAGAACTTTAATTTGATACATCAATCACCATGGTTATGCCACTCAATCACCATGATGAACAACATGGTTATGCCACCGTTTGTCACAATATATGATTAATGATTAACAAGGGCTCAAATGTTCAAGTCTTGGACTGTAATGATGGTTCAATTTTTATCAATGATTCTATTACATTTTGACAATGACTCTGATAAGAAAAAGAACTACTAATACAAAATAATGTAGTGTAGTTACATCCACTGAATGTACACTCAAGTATTCTTCTGGTGAAAAATGTACATCAATCTGATGTAAATCAATCTGACAAAAGACATACAAGTCTCACTTTGAGATGAGGATGTTCTGAATGTATTGCAAATCTGAATATCCCCAATGTGGTGACATCAAGGTGTCAAATGACATCCAAGTCTCATTTTGAGATGAGGATGTTCTGAATATATTGTAAATCTGATTACACCAATATGGTGACATCCTCTTGATGTAAATCAAGGTGTCAAATGACATCTGAGTCTCATTTTGAGATGAGGATGTTTTGAATTGAATGTATTATAAATCTGAATACCCTCAATATGGTGACATCCTCTTGATGTAAAAGTTTCTAAAAAACCAAATGGTAATTTTTGATAGCACAGCATGGAATGACAGTATACAGTTAATAACAAATCCAGGGTGACAAGTCAATTTTGATGCCAAAAAATATATACACAATATTCCCCCCCCCCCCATATAGGAAAAATATGGTAATTCAAAACAAAAAATATTGGAACTTTATAAGAATGAGTGCAGATTTTGTGTTTTTCTATCAGTTATCAATATGGAAATCCAACAATTCTACAATTTTCAATACAGCTATCCTTTATAGCTCTTCAATACTTTTTTTTGCCATCTAATATCATTACTTTTCTATTTTATATGAATATGATTCCTGTTAATTACCGGTACACTTCTAAACTGTAACATTTTAAACCTGCATGGCACAGGAATATTTGTAATCAACATTATTGCATGATGACACTGGAATTTTTTTGTTTTTGTTTTTGTTGGTTTTAATGGCACTTTTAACACATTAATAGCTATATCATGCCGAGGAAATGGAAGCCAAGTGTCTTTCCCAAGGACACATCGAGGCATCTAACCCAGACTGGCCTGGGCAGGTACTGAACCTGTGACCCTTGGATTATAAATCTGACACTCTACCAACTGAGCTACCGTGGCTCCAGATTACATGGAGGGAAGTCACAAGGAGTGACTGAGGTTCATCATGTGCTGTAACAAGCAGCAAATGCATGTTCACATTTTTTACTAGCACCATACGTTGGTAAAAGATTGTGACTTCATTTGAAGACTTTAACAACTTTACTCATTAAACTAACCATCTTTAAAAGTTCACCATGGTGATAGTCCATTTATAAATGTGGCACATTAATTTACTGCAAATATATGATGTTCATTATTCAAATGGTTGCCACAGAACAAGATTCCAAAGTGCCCACACTGAATTCTACTTAAGACACAAGAGTTTGTTACTGACTGACAAGAGTACCTTAAATAGCACATTATATATCTGCCCTGTGTTTAATAGTCCCTTATTTAGGCACTTAACACGCTAAATAAAATCTACATAAACCATTATTTCTTACAAGACTTACCATGACCGTGACTTCTAACCAAGAACCAAGTTTACAAGTTTTAAATCAAGGTGAGTACTACAATCCTGATCAACTCTTCTGACTAATGGCATACACTGTATCAGCTGAACCATGTACTTTATTAGTGATGAAATAAATAAATCCTCCATTCATTCAATTTCAACTGAATAAAAATTTGAAGAAAAAAAAATTAATTAAATTTCGATCAAAACATAAAATTCCAATCTCAATAAGGAATCTTAATGAAAAATTACAAGACTAATTTAAGTAATACTGCATAAATTTGTATCCATTATATACCTAAATACTTGTTTTTCTCACATGTTTCTTCAAATACTTTTTAATTAAGCATATTACATAATGGAATTAAGCAAAGTATCTTCTGGGACCCAAGGATTTATTTTTGTCTTGTTTAAGCTCTGGACAAACTTCCAATTTTCAACTTCCAATAACTTTCACATTCATTAGGAAATTTCCATTCTGTTTTTAATTTTAAAAATGAACGATTCAATTTTAGCCAGATATTACTACACTGAGAAGCAAGCCTGAACTCTTTTATTTGAAATCTGTTTCGTTGGTACATTCTTTGGAATGATATGGGACACAAATTCTCAGAGTCTGAATTGTTGAAACAATAGTTTCTAGTTTCAGATTGCAGTTTGACCTTAAATGCCAATTTGAAAATGAGTAAGATCTACCAGTAATTTTTAAAAAGTACCTTAAAATTACCATGAATTGGCAAAATTTATCATTTTGTTCATTATATGAAATATCTATCCAATTAATGAAGTTCCACTTGTTGTGCAAATATTTCATATAATTTGTAACTCTATATGCAACTTGTCTAAAAGTGACCATATCAATCCAATACAAATCTAACAGATACCATTTCCAACATAATCATACTGTACACTTAAAAATTATTTTTTTGGTCAATTTCATGAGGTTAAAGGTCATTATAATAGGCACATTATGAAAACTATGTTCCCTCACATGTATGTACATATTAGAAGAGTTATCTCCCTTTGGCAAGTTTGTAAGCACTTCACTTTTGAAGATTATTTTTTGAGATTTATATAACTCTCAACGTTAAGGTGCATGGAGCAACCAGGAATGCATCAGCAAGTTCCAAGAAAATCACAATGCTTTAGGTGAGTTTTAGCAACTGCTTCCCTCCCACAGGGCATGCTGGGATTGAGACACACTTGCTAATAATGGATAACTTTGACTAAAGAGGGGGGTGGGGTGGGGGGTGAGCTTATTAAGGCATGTGTGAGTATTACAAGAAATATGCTAACTAAAATCCTTGAAAATTTTGGTTCAAAAATAGACTTAATTATAGGTTCTTAAAATGTCTGATGAAGTATGCATGTTCACCACAGTAGCTTTACCTTGCACTTGCAGAGTTGCAAATTGCTTAAAAATGTATGTGCATATCAAGCTTATTCTACTGCAGTGTTGGAAGAAGAGGTGCATTTGTTTGTATTAGGTACTAGTACACTGTAGGATACATGCATAATAACAGGAAATAATTCTTTGATTGAAACTAAATTTTTAATACGGCATTACCGAGTATTTTGGCAGTTTCAACATTTCAGATGAAATAATTGTTTCAAATATAAAAATGTATAGCCATTTTGAAAAATATAGGAATTCTTGAATTTATAGGAATTAATAAGAATTTTTATGACTTGACACCCTATAAATCTGCCACCCCCTCAAGGAAGGATATGAATGAACACTTTGCCTGGTTTTCAAAATGCTTTTGAAGAACTAAACACTGGCATTTTAATCAAATGTGTTTAGTAGCATTATGACCATCACTTTAAAACAATAGGTGAAGATGGTAAAACATCAAATTCTGGCTAAATATGCTTATAAACAGTTAATGAATACAAATACTATTCCAGGTTCATTTTCTAACTTGTCTTTTTTAAAAGAACCTTTTACCTCATAGCATCTGTTACAATTTAGGCTGTTGATACACATGTGCCAAAAACCTCAGAGTGCAGTATGCTACAAAATAGAACACCTGTGACCTAAATGATTATGTGAATAGGTCTGCCTGTAAAATTTGGAGCATATGTTAAGTTCAACATAAATTTTAACCATTTTACCTTTTTTTTGTACATAATTGTTATCTATAGATAGGTTTAAGAGTAAAATCTGATTTTTATGGCTGTATAATTATTTTTCCCTGAAGATTTTTTATGTGCTTTAAAATCCTGAGAGAATTAATTCATCGTCAATTCAGTGCAACTGTGTGAACAACCGTAGCTGACCTTTCTCAATCTCTAAATCTACCAGTTTGTTGTCTACATCTGTAGCACTAAATTATCCGAATTTGATATATTATCAAAATCAATGTTGCCAATATCGATACTGGAGCCTATAATTGACTATAGAAGTCTTCATAGTCATAATAATAATCATCCAAACTCGAGAAAGTGTTGAACAAAGTTCGTGGCCTCCATTTTGGATAAGGGAGAATCCGACCCAGTTACTTAACATAGCAGATTATGACTATATATTAAATAGCAACCATGTGATGTGATGTCATTTTTCTCAATGCCTATAGTTTCTAACAGGGGATTTTCCCTGAAGGTGATGCTACAAAAACCAAATGAAAATTACCAATGTTTACTGTATGTGTCGAAATGCACTTGTATGCAGATGGTGCACAGGTATCCAAATGCACTTGTATGGAAATTGGACCGAGGCATCAAAAGGCGTTTTCGATTGGAATGCAGTAAAGGTGTCCAAAAGGGCTTATGCAAAGTAAAGGATCAACACTCAGTACAAATCACATAAATCTAATTCTCACAAGATTTTAATTTTTAAATTGAGTGAGAACGCGAAATTTGTGAAAATATCATTCATGTTGAATACCATGATCCAATTTAGTAAACATTAGGCTTAATTCCTAAAAATTTTGTGTCATTGATATGGTGGATTCTTTTTTTTTTTGGTGGGTATTTATTTTTATGGTTTTATTAACAAAAAGATCTGGCTCCTTGGATTTAAAACTTGACTCGACATTTTAAGTACTAAATGTTACTTCAGACTTTTTGAATAGTCTGAATATTTTGGAGTTTGATTTGAAGTTGAGTAATGTGGTGCATGACATTAAATTTGTGGATGAATCCAGTGGGGCATGACATTAAATTTTTGGATGTGTCTAGTGAAGCATGACATTAAATTTGTGGATGTGTCCAGTGGGGCTGTTTTCTTTGCAGTCCAACATGCTGCGTTTCACTGGGCTTTAAAATGTTTGGTTCAAAGAAACAGAAAATAACTGAAAGTTGGTACACCATGACTAGAAGTACTGTACCAACTTAATTCACAAAATACAAATGTTTGAACCGACAGTAACTAGTTACATGATTACAAGACAATCAACAACTGCTGTCCTCTTTAGATGATACATCACTAGGCGTATCAAAGTGAATCTCAGGCATCAGGTGTTCTTTTTCCTCCTCATCTATGTAAAAGCTGACAGGCGACGGCTTCTTTCTATTTACAGATCCACTGCTGAAACTGGAAAAATCTTTGCTTTCGGCTTTGACAGGACTAGAAGGAATTGGTGGCAGTAATTCATCACCTATCTTCTTTTTGCTTGACAGCTTGGAACCACTGCCTTGTGTTTTGTTCCTTTAAAAGAAAAAATTAAAAACTGGACATTTCTTCCTGTGAAAATCATTACATTTAATAAGAACACCTGTACACCTTGTTATGACAATGTCAAATCAATCATACTTAACAAAAACGTGAACATTGACTCGTAATGTTTATGTTTCTACTGCTCTCATACTGCTAGAAAAGTTATACAGCTTTCTCTCATTATAATGTAGTAGTTGGGGTCTATAGCTGCTGACCGTATTATCTACTGAACTGCAGTCTAGTGAGAATGACCCAAAATTTGATGAAAGCATGAATTTGTGTCATGTTACTATTATCAATGTTCAAAAACGCATCAAAATTACAAAAGAAGTAAATCAATTGACAGTGTTCTGAACAATTCGGGTTGTACTGTAAAACTGATCCATCCATGTCACGATCTGACATGCTGCTGAAACGTGACAGTCACATGATGAGTTATTAATCAAGTGATACCCATAGTTCCTCAAGTCACATGATCAAAACAACCAATTTCATTGAGCGGAGTTGCATCTAATTGGTTCCTCTATATTAATTGAACAGCTGATTATCAACTGAAGCTGATGTAGCTTGTTGAGTAAGTAAGTACTAATATATGAAGTGTAAATACAATTTTCAAAAGATGGGGAGATAGCTCTGAAAGAACTAATCTGACAAAGCAGAATCTTGGATGGACAGAAACTTGTGTCATAATACAAATGCATACAAAGTCTAATGAAAATATCTCAAATGGTTCTGGAGATATTAACCTGACAAGAGTGTGATGGACAGGTGGACAAAATGTGTAATAAAAATGGGGACAACTCTTTAAATGCTGACCAGACAGACTCCAGTTTTTAAAAGACATAATGTCTCATACTGGTACAAAGGTATACCAAGAAGATATCTCAAAGAGTTCGGGAGATATTAGGTAAACAACAAATTGACAAGCTGGCTCTTCATTTGTGTAGGGTGGGGGTGGGGAGGTGGTATTAAAAAAATACAAGAGGTCCAGGTGGGTCTGCTATCACTCCCCTGGCTGACATGTATCCAAAACCCAACTGCATGGGGAAGTTGGCCAAGAAGTCTGGGTTAGTATGATGCCTTCCCACATTTAAAGGTTTTTATACTTTTTAGTTAGGGTAGACATATTAAATAGCAGATCAGCATCATTTGTGCAAACTTAAAAGGCCTCCTGCCAGGATGCTTTCTGTGAAATTCGGGCAATAGACTCGTTTTTGAGAAATAACTTAAAGGTTTTTCAACATTTAGTGACAATGGTCATATTGAATAGTGGATCAGCATCCTTTCTGTCAAATTTGTTCATATTCTGTTGAGCAGTTTTTGAGAAGTCATTTTAAGATTTTTTGTTTTTCATTTTTAGTAATGCTGCCAAATTTGATGACAGATCAGCATCACTGGTACAAACCTGAAAGGTATTCTTGCCAGGAAGCTTTTTGTCAAATTAAGTACTTTTTGAGAAGTTCTTTAAAGGTTCTTCTATTTTTAATAACAGCTGCCATACTTGATAGCTGCTCAGAATCATTGGTATAAATTTACAAGACTTTTTTTATACAGGATGCCTTCTACCAAACTTGGTCAAAATTCTGTTCAGTGGTTTATGAGATAGGGTTGTTTAAAGGTTTGTCTATTTTTAGTCACATGGTCATATTTGATGGTAGACTGATATAATTTGTATAAATTTAAAAGGCTTTCATGTCTGAATGCTTTCTGTCAAAATTGGCCAAATTATCCAGTATTTTTTTAGAAGATGTCATATAAAGGTTTTTCTATTTTTTAGTAATGGGGGCAAATTTTATAGCAGATCAGCATCATTTGCATCAACTTCAAGTGCCTTTATGCTAGGATGCTTTCTGTCAAATTCTGTTCAACAGTTTATCAAAAGAAGTTTAAAGTTTTTTATTTTTATTTTGAATAATGGCATCATATGTACTGTTTATTAAATCTGGTCAAATTCTGTACAGCCTTTGCTTTGAGAAGTTGCATCAATGTTTTTCTATTTTTAGTAATGGTGGCCATATTTGATGGAGGATTGGCATTATTTGTATAAATTTGAAAGATGTTCTCTGCCAAATTTAGCTGAAACTCGTTCAGTGTTTTTTTAGTAGAAGTTGAGAATAACAAATGCTGATGGACAACTGACAGACCGTGCATAACATAAGCTCACCTGACTTCATGGCCAGGTGAGAGAATAATAATTGTAGTATGAGATATCATTTACTAAAATGACAGCAAGACGTAAAACTATGAAATGATATTGTGGAAGTCATTTACCTTTTTCTGATGCTGTCCTCTTTTTTGTCCACATTGGACAAATTTGACATGGAATCGTTGGCCTGGATAGTTTTCCAAATTGTAGTTTTTGCCATTTCCTCACTTATATTCATGGTGCTGTCAACACTTGTGCTGACGATGATTCGCTCCACAGGGAAGTTTATTACATTACCACTACTAAGGGGTACCTGCACAGTTCCACTACCATCATTGAGAGACTTTAGGGATTCCTGTTGAGGACAGAAAAATACAATATGTTGGTTGAGACTAACAGAATCTATATTAACTTGGCACAAAGACAAGGGAATTACAGTTGAGTGCTTCCATTATTTGTCCTCTACGATGCTCTGTCAGGCAGAAGATAGACAACATAACTGAAAGACTGGGATTTCCATGTCCCTGTGCCTAAGTTGACAATTTTTCTTAGCCATTTGTTAATAAAATAGAAAAGCATGAGACCAAAGTGCATAGTGGCTAACCTTCCAGACAGTGGTAGGTTTTTCAGAGATTTTAAAAGTGAATTTGGTGGCCCCAAAGGGGGTCAATAAGCATGACCAACATAAGCAATGTTGTATAATTGAGAACAAGTTATCTACTAGTCCTACAATCCTGAAGTAAATGACTGGAAATTCAGTTTTGAACAAAAGAAAATAAAACATTTGTGTTCTTTGAAGAATTTAATACACTTCCACACAAAACTAGCGCATAAACTTGGCATTTTCATATAGCATCACGCAAGCATGCACACACACACACATTAAATAAAATGAGAAATTTATTCATGGAACATGCTGTCTTTGTCAGTGTAAATGGTCTAAATGTGTTCATAGAACACAAATGTGTCTCCACAGTGCATGAAATGGCCTAAACGTGTTCATAGAACACAAATGCCTCTCCACAGTGCATGAAATGGCCTAAATGTGTTCATAGAACACAAATGCCTCTCCACAGTGCATGAAATGGCCTAAATGTGTTCACGGAACATGAATGCCTCTTCACAGTGCATGAAATGGCCTAAACGTGTTCATAGAACACAAATGCCTCTCCACAGTGCATGAAATGGCCTAAACGTGTTCATAGAACACAAATGCCTCTCCACAGTGCATAAAAAGGCCTAAATGTGTTCATAGAACACAAATGCCTCTCCACAGTGCATGAAATGGCCTAAATGTGTTCACGGAACATGAATGCCTCTCCACAGTGCATGAAATGGCCTAAATGTGTTCACGGAACATGAATGCCTCTCCACAGTGCATGAAATGGCCTAAATGTGTTCACGGAACATGAATGCCTCTCCACAGTGCATGAAATGGCCTAAACGTGTTCATAGAACACAAATGCCTCTCCACAGTGCATAAAATGGCCTCAATGTGTTCATAGAACACAAATGCCTCTCTACAGTGCATGAAATGGCCTAAATGTGTTCATAGAACACAAATGCCTCTCCACAGTTCATGAAATGGCCTAAACGTGTTCATAGAACACAAATGCCTCTCCACAGTGCATGAAATGGCCTCAATGTGTTCATAGAACACAAATGCCTCTCCCCAGTGCATGAAATGGACTAAATGTGTTCATGGAACATGAATGTCTCTCCACAGTGCATGAAATGGCCTAAATGTGTTCATAGAACACAAATGCCTCTTCACAGAACACAAATGCCTCTCCACAGTGCATGAAATGGACTAAATGTGTTCATGGAACATGAATGTCTCTCCACAGTGCATGAAATGGCCTAAATGTGTTTATAGAACACAAATGCCTCTCCACAGTGCATGAAATGGCCTAAATGTGTTCATGGAACATGAATGCCTCTCCACAGTGCATGAAATGGCCTAAATGTGTTCATAGAAACCGAATGCCTCTCCACAGTGCATGAAATGACCTAAACGTGCTCATAGAACACAAATGCCTCTCTACAGTGCATGAAATGGCCTAAACGTGTTCATAGAACACAAATGCCTCTCCACAGTGCATGAAATGGCCTAAATGTGTTCATAGAACACAAATGCCTCTCTGTGTTCATGGAACATGAATGCCTCTCCACAGTGCATGAAATGGCCTAAATGTGTTCATAGAACACAAATGCCTCTCCACAGTGCATGAAATGGCCTAAACGTGTTCATAGAACACAAATGCCTCTCCACAGTGCATGAAATGGCCTAAATGTGTTTATAGAACACAAATGCCTCTCCACAGTGCATGAAATGGCCTAAACGTGTTCATGGAATCTGCTTGCCTCACCACAGTGCATGAAATGGCCTAAATGTGTTCATGGAACATGAATGCCTCTCCCCAGTGCATGAAACGGCCTAAATGTGTTCATAGAACACAAATGCCTCTCCACAGTGCATGAAACGGCCTAAATGTGTTCATAGAACACAAATGCCTCTCCACAGTGCATGAAATGGCCTAAACGTGTTCATGGAACATGCATGCCTCACCACAGTGCATGAAATGGCCTAAATGTGTTCACGAAACATGAATGCCTCTCCACAGTGCATGAAATGGCCTAAATGTGTTCACAGAACACAAATGCCTCTGCAAAGTGCATGAAATGGCCTAAACAAAACCTTAACCAAGGTGTGATGGATGGATGGATGGATGGATGGATGGATGGAGAGATGGAAGGACAAGGCAAACACAACATGCCTCAACAACTGTCATGGTGGAGCGTACAAATATACAATAATTTCTTAGCTGTCACTATTTGTTGGACAGTGGAGTACAGCATTAACTTGTAGATGCAGACTTTGATGCTCTCAATAGTTCATTGGAGGGTTTGAAAGTGATACATGTTTTATTATTGTTCATCTTTGCAGTCAGTACAGACTGGATGATAATATATAAACTGGATGATAGTCTTCTGTTGTTCATGTTTCCACGAAGGCCTTTTTGAACTACTGAAATAATCATGCTTTGCTTTTTCATGATTATATGTATGAACTAAAATCTGACTCAAAGACCCTTTGCTGCTGACCATGAACTAGCTAATAATCTTTAACAAAGATGACTTCAACTGTTTCAAGGCAACAAAGTGTAATAGCTGCTGTTTCCTTAACACTAATCTCTAATTTATTTAACATCCAATGAATTGGTTTCTTCCACATCATGTACTTTACCAATGCAATTAGCCTATTGGTCTCTCCAACATCAGGACTAGCAACACAAATCACCCTAGCTATTGTCAAATTAAATAATTAATTGGTGGAATGGTGGCTGCTTATCTCAGACTACCTTTAATTTTAATCGCCTCTGTGACAATTAACTGTATAAACTGTCTAGGGCTAATAGTATTCAATGAGCATACAGTATGAAACTGTGCATATCACAACTGTTCACTGCTTGTACAGACTACAGGTTACAGGCATATATTGTGTCAAGAAAGGTCTCTTTCTCTCTAACTCACTCTTTATTTTTTATAGGATTGATTGGAAATCATGTTTTTATAAACATTACCATTTGGAGTGGGGGGGGGGTAAGAAGGGTGGAGGGGTTTGTGTGACACGCCATGACATGGCAGGTATACAAATTGATCTGAGATTGCTCACCCTGCCTATATCAAAACCAAATGGCAGGACAGTTAGCAGAGACTTCTGGGTTTTACGATGCTTTCTGACATCGAAAAAGTGTTTCTATTTTTTTCAGTAATGGCAGTCATTATAGCTGGCAGATCAGCATCATTTGTGCCAACTTTAAAGGTATTATTCCTTGATGCCCTCAATCAAATTTGCTCAACTTCTCTGAAATAGTTTTAAAGAAGTCCTTTATAGTTTTTTTATTGGTAGTAATGGGGGCCAAATTTTATAGCAGATCAGCATAATTTGTACAAAATTGAAAGGCTCTTATGCCAAATATTTAACAACTTATTTTATAGTATGAGGTGTCATATTTGATGGCAGACTGACATTACTGGAATAAATTTTAAAGGTCTTAATGTCAGAATGCTTTCTGTCAAATTTAGTCAAATTCTGTTCAAAAGTTTTTGAGATGAAGTCTTTTAAATTTTTTTCTTTTTATTTTTAGTAATGGATGCAATATTTGAAGAAGGCTCTGTATCATGTTACTAGTTTGAAAGGCCTTTATGCCAGTATACTCTGCCAAGTTTGAAAGGCCTTTATGCCAGTATACTCTCTGCCAAGTTTGAAAGGCCTTTATGCCAGTATACTCTCTGCCAAGTTTGAAAGGCCTTTATGCCAGTATACTCTCTGCCAAGTTTGAAAGGCCTTTATGCCAGTATACTCTCTGCCAAGTTTTACTGAAACTGGTCCACTGATTTTTGCTAAAAAGTTGACAACAGCAACCATGTTACCTAACTATACTGTGTTGCAGTGTGTCAGCACATCATACCTTTAGAACAAAATATGTGCAGCCTAGGCCTGCATTAAGAAAAAAAAGGATACTAGCAACAACAACTAACTTTTATTATAATCCTCCATAACTTGCTTGGGGACCTGATCAAATAAAAACTTCACCATCCAACTTTACCAGAAATGTCAATTACGTTACATATTTTTGAGGTAGCAAGTCTGCTTGTTGTCAATTAATAATTAAATTTTAAAAATAGTAGAGTGGAATGAGCTACTGATGTTGGGTGAAATTCAATAATATAGTGTTTTGAAAGAACAAATGATTTTTATAAATAATTAGTTTGAGAGGAAACTGATGAATCATGGAAGGAAAATACAAATACTAACGCAGAAGCAAATCCGGAACTAAAAGTGACACCGTTTCCAAAACATTTAATACTTAGGTACATCAATCTTTTCTCTTTTGTCACAACTTGTAACGTCTCCTTTGAATGTTATTATATTACAATTTTACAAATATATGACTGCCACATTAATTTTCAGGAAAAAATGTAAGGCAAGAGTCATTAGAATTTCAAGATCCTTTATATATATATATCATGGATCCTTATATTTCACCAAGTTCAACCCGACATTTTGATGGATTTCATAGACACAGAAAAATCTGCTATTCGTAATATATATTTATTTTTTTAAAAATGTTTTGACCCTCTATTGGTTTCATTAGGCGGTAGCAGCAAATCATAAGTTTCACCAGATCATTTGCTACGGATTTCTGCACAAGTCTTTTTTATTATTTAGCAAAACATATTTACACAGTTGCCCTTCGCTACCCCCCATTTAACCAGCTAACTGTGAGCTACTAGCCTTCAGGCAGTTGAGCTGTAACAAGCTTATTCAGTGACACCTCTACTTATTGCCTGACAAAGAAACAATTGTGTAAACTAGACTTGGTTACCCTTGAATTAAGTTTAGTTGGCAACATCTTTATTGATTGTCCGACAAAGAAACAATCTGTAAACTAGACATAATTACCTTTGAATTTTACTTCATTACGGTGTTTATATGACACTTTAATAGATAAATAAATCGAAGACAATTTGAAATAATGAGATCTGGGATATCCTATCATGAATGTCCAGTTGCTCAGAGTATGTGCCAGTCAAAACTTTGAACTGACGGTCATGACCAGCAAATACAGGGATTTAAGGAAGTCATATATATATATATATATATATATATATATATATATATATATATATATATATATATATATATATATATATATATGCATGTGTGTGTGTGCTTACAAAAATGTATGGACTTTCTTCCATATGTTTTAGGATGGGCAAAGGAAGAATTGAGGTAACCTAGTCTAAAGTTAAATTTCCTGTCCTTGTTCTACAATATATATGACTTTTAGGTGTTTGAAAAAAGGAGAACATCTAATGGCTTTCAAACATTTAACTTTGATATAATAAATGTCAAAAGAATTTAGAAATAGAAAGCAATGAATGTTATATTAACATAGTTAAATACATGGTACTCATTTTTTCTCAAAGTGCTTTCAGTCATGATTATTCCATTTTCTTTGCACTTATGTCCAAATCAATTCAGTGCTAGTGAAAACAACAATCTCTATCCACTGCATGTTTCAATTTAAATCTAAAATTTGTATCCATTAATACCAGAATAAGCTTAAATATATGCACATTTCTTAATGTATATTTCCATATAAATGCATTCAAATTCTTGCACACACTTCTTGTTTTGTATCATATCAATTCACAGTCCTAATCACAATATAACTTAATACATTATGGCCTGGTAATGTTCAATAACTCTTAAAAACCATTCACGCCTGATACGCTACTGAACAAATATTTCTGCAGTCTACCTTCCCATCTTTGGATCACCATCTTGGGTTGAATTCACCAAACGGTGCTCATTAAGTGGTACAGTGTTTCAATATCAATTTCTGCATAATAATAATCAAGTTATGCCATCAAAAATCTCTTTTGCACTCCACATTCGAAATCAGCAATACACATCTGACTTCCATCAGCCTTGGTCATATTTGGGAGAACTGTCGACACAGAGTGGTCTTATGGAAATGCTGTAGTAACTCTTTTATTGTTAGTCCTCTTAAGATTTTAAACACTATATGTTTGACAATCTACCACTCTTTCCAAGCTCTGACAAAATCAACATGTGGACCCAGGGTGTCCTCTTTCATTTCCATGTAGTGAGAGTTTAATGTGTCGTTGTCTGGTAATTTCTCTGGTTCAAAAATTGTGACTGCCTAAAAGAGTCTGCTGTTATTAAATCTTTCCTCAATATTGTCAGAAAGTATTCTGGCACACTCCGCATCATTTGTGTCCTACATGCCATCACAAGCAATTCATCTGAACTCCAGTCAATCGTACTGGTCACTGTCAATCGTACTGGTAACTGTCAATCGTACTGGTCACTGTCAATTGTACTGGTCACTGTCAATTGTACTGGTCACTGTCAATCGTACTGGTCACTGTCACAGTTGGCTCAAGAAATTCTGCCAAGTGGGGTCTATGGCTTATCCATCATATACTGAATTGACTGCAGAAATGTATCAACTGTGTCTTTCATTTGCATACAGTTAATATCCCTGGTCTGCAGGGTTTGCTTATAAGTCCTTTCTGTCCGAAAATGTCAATCAGGAAGTGGGTAAGAAAAGAACCTTGTAGAATGTCAGCGCACAATACATGCAGGAAGCTCACCATAATGTCTAAATCAGACTCCAGCATATGTGTAAGTGTGATCAAAGAGTGCTGCACATTATCGATTGTGGAAGTCATTAAGAACCATCATACTTCATCAATATGAATGGGTCTCGTTCATAATAAAAATCATCCAAAATCTTAATATCAGCCTATTTACGAAGTTTGATTACATTTGGGTCAAAAATACAGTCTCTCAAGTGGTAAGAATACCAGCCAATCATATGCAAGATCACCTCATTATTATGCACAAATCTTGCTTATAATACAACACATTATAGTTCTTGCTGATATAAGCCTATTTCCTAATTTTTGATCAAATAGGAACAGAAATAGTCATTACAGTTTTGAAAAGCTCTTTCAATCAATTTCAAATATCACCTCATTAATGTGCAAGGATCTTGCTCATAACTGTACTTATCCGAGGTCTTGGTGATTTAAGTGTATTTACCAAGTTTGATAAAAACTGGATCAGGAATAGTCTCAAGAGTGGTAACAAGCTCAGTCAATCACATGCAAGATCACTTTATTAATGTGCATGGATCCTATGAATTATCAAAATCATCCAAGATTTTGAAGATATAAGTCCATATTCCAAGTCTGATAAAAATCAGTCAGAATTATGCTTCCAGAGTGGAAATAAGCTCAGTCAATCAGATGCAAGATCACCCCAATACTGTGTGTGCATCACACTAATTATCAAACTTGTCCAAAATCTTGATGATACAGTATAACCATATATTCCAAGTCTGGTCAAAATCGGATCAGAAATACAGCCTCCAAAGTGATAACAAGCTCAGCCAATCAGATGCAAGATCATCTCAATAATATTTGTGATTCTTGCTTATTATCAACTGGTCTGAGATTTTGATGACATCAGCCCATTTTCCAAATCTGATTAATACACAGGGCCATACCGTAAGCTCAACTGGTCTTACCATAAGGTGAACTAAAAACCCAACACATCTAAAACTTAATTAATATACAAAGTCAAACTGACCACATCTGTATTAAGAATAAATTTCAGTTTCAGATTTGTACATAAATCAATATATAGATTTACCTTTATATAAAGACCACCTACCTACTTCAGAACACCTAAATGGTCCTGTGAGTGGTCATTGCACATCTTTTTATTTTGACAATACACTACACCTTCCCACACAATTACCTCATTCTTTTTCTTCTTTTCCTCATCCTCCTTCTCCCTCTTGTGGGACTCTGGTATGATGTCATCCAGCCATTGTAATTCCCGTTGTGTGAAGATCCAGTCCATTCCCTTCCGTACAAAGCACATCGCCAAGACCTAAATAGGAACAACTGGCCTCAATACCACTCTAAAAACAAAACACCTCATTCTGTTGAAGATAATCCTAAAATTTATGCAGATTTTCCGTTTTTTATGTCCTAGGGATTTTTTGTACAGAATTTGTAGCATACAGCTCTCCCCCATTATAATGCACCTTGTTATAACGCGATTCCGGATATAACGTGGTACTACTATGAACACCATGACCAAAATCACACCAATGTATAACAATATGGGTTGAAAGAAAACAACGTGCAACTTAGTCTTATATCTTCATTTCCTTTTCAAAACACCATAATTTAATCAATTTTGATAGTGCCCACTATACCACTGTTATGTATATTACGCTATTCTCAATATATCGTGGTTAAATACATAATGCTGTCAGTGGTTATGGACCCCGACTACCGCGTTATAATGAGGGAGAGCTCTATCTGGAATTTTTTAAGGTCCTCATTAGTCAAAAACAGGCCCTGATCCCAATATGAAATATTTCCAAATCATGCAGGATTCCTACATTTAGCACTTTACTCTATCAAATTTCAGCCATTGTGACCTAATTTCTTCCCCAAATGATGGGCATTGGCTCCCATTCCCAATTAATATAGATTTCCCAGTTGTGCTAAAATGCTAATGCATCAGAAGGACTGTGCCCATGAACTCTCACATTAAATACAAGATGAAACTTGCTATAAGGAATGAAACTCACCATGAGGGGGAATGCTATGGAGATGACCCTGACTGTCTTGATGACACAAAGTATGGTCAGACACAGAACCTGAATTCCAGTAAACATATGAACCCTCTTGGTCGGCACATGTCGGAGGTACATGTAGTCAGGCTGGTATTTAGGGGGCATGAAGATTATAAGAGCACGGTTCACTAGTTGCATCCCCTGAAGAGAGGACACGCCCATATAAAGAAAGACTCCATACACTACTGGCAGTGGAATGAACTGGAAATACAGAGCAAAATTACAATGTATACATGGAGTTGCATCCTCTGATGAGAGACATGCCCATATACAGAAATACTCCATATCCTACTGGATGGGGAATGAACGAAAGTATACATGAAGCAAAAGTCTCTTCAAGATAAAATATGTCTGTATCAATATTCAAATTACTTGTACTGCCTGTAAATTGCCAACCTGTAATTCTAAAAATGGCATCTTGCAGATATGCTTAATTTACTATATTCATGAAAATTCAACGTCACAACAATATTACGATTTACAGTATAACAAATTGACTGTATATACAATCAATTACCATATGTACTCGCTTATAAGTCGAGTCCAACTGCAAACTGCACAGACCCAGATCTGCTGGCACATTATGCACCAGCAGATCTGGGTCAATGCAGTTTGTGAGAAGTAATCAGTAAAACAAACAACAAAGATCCTGATCTACCGGCACATTATGGCAGATCAGGGTCTATGTTGTTTGCAGTTGAACTCGACTTATAAGTGAGTATATAGAGTATCTTAACATATTGATCAATTTAAATGAAAAAGTGCAAAACACTGAGATAGACACAGATCTTGATCAGACAGTTTACACAATCAATATGTGTATTGGTGTTATGTTTTATTTCAATTAAAAACACATTTATATATAGTAGGCTGAACTGACACATAAACATTCAAGATGGCATTTGACCAATACAAAACTGTCAGTTACTCTGAAACATCATCAAGCCAAGATGGCATCTGACCAATACAAAACTGTCAGTTACTCTGAAACATCATCAAGCCGAGGTGGCATCTGACCAATACAAAACTGTCAGTTACTCTGAAACATCATCAAGCCAAGATGGCATTTGACCAATACAAAACTGTCAGTTAATCTGAAACATTATTTTGGCCTTTTGGTACCAGAAAAATGTTTCAGTTTTAAGAGAATTTTGGTTTAGTGAGGTTTAGGTCTCGAGAGGTTCCAAACATCTCTATTACAAATACTTATGTAACTAAATTAAAGGAATGAAGATATCAGGTACTTACATTTAGAACTTTTGTCAGAAATATGGACAGTCCAATCATCAGGGAAATCGCAATGCCTGTAACCCTCTGTTCCCTGTGATAATGAAAAGGTTGATCCAATTATTGGTAATTACCAAATAAAACACAACAATAAACAGAGTTTAAGTTTGTATTTGCCCAAAATCATCATGCATACAATCAAATGATAAAAAATGCATTTCATCATACCACAGTCAACAAATAACTACACATGAAACAAGAGGCCCAAGAGGGCCTGAGATTACTCACCTGACTGACATCTGTCTTGTAGCCAAATGCAAAAGCAGCTGGCCAAGAAATCTGTGTCAGCAGGATGCTTTCTGTTCAGATTTCTTCCAAGGTAATGACTGCATTTTATGAAAACAATTGTTTCAGAGTTTTTCAAGTTTTTGTACATCAGCATAATTTGTCCAAAATTGAAAGGCCCCTATGCAACGATGCTTTGTGTCAAAGTTGGTCAAATTCTGTTCAGTCGTTTTTTTTAGACAAGTGTAAATGTTCTTCTACTTTTAGTAACAGCAGCCATATTTGATAGAGGAACAGCATCATTGCATAAATCCAAAAGGCATTCAAGCTAGGACACTTTCTGTCATATTTGGTCAAATTCTGTTAAGGGGTTATTTAAAAGACATTATTAAAAGTTTTTCTATTTTTAGTAACAGGAGCCATATTTGATGGCAGATTGGCTTCATTTGAACAAAATTAAAAGCCTTTCATGCCAGAATGTTTTTCTGTAAAATTTGGTCAAATTTTGTTGAGTGGGTTTTTAGAAGAGGCTGTCTAAAGGATTTTCCATTTTTTAGTGACTGTGGCTATATTTGATGGTGAATTGACATGATTTGTATACATTTTAAAGCCCTTAACACCAGAATGCTTTTGTCAAATTTGGTCAAATTCTGCTGAGCAGTTTCTGAGAAAAAGTTATTTAAAGTTATTTCCTGTATTTAGTAATAGTGGCCATATTTGATGACAGATAAGCAGCATTTATATAAAACTGAAAGAGCTTCAAGCAAAGATTCTTTCAGTCAAGTTTGGTAGAATTCTATTCACAGTTTTGGAAAAGATGTCATTTAAAGGTTTTTCTATTTTAAGTAATGGAAGCCATATTTGATGGCAGATTGGCCTCACTTGTATGAACCTGAAATGTCTTCATGCCAGGATGCTTCTTTCAAACTCGATCATATTCTATTCAGTGGTTTTTGTACAGTTCTTTAAAAAAAAACTTTTTTACATTTTAAATAATGGTGGATGTTTTGAATCGCAAATCAGTATCATTTGTATAATCTGAAAGACTTTTATGCCAGGATACTTAGTGCCAAATTTGGTTGAAATTGGTCTGGCATTTTTTCTGAGATGACATTGAAAACAACGATTGTTGATGGACAATGGACAGATTTTTCCAATTTTGATAATGGGGGCCATATTTGAAGCAGATCAGCATTAACTGTATAAATTTGATATGTCTTCATGCAAGGATGCTTTCTGTCAAATTTGATAAAATTCTTTTTAGCATTTTTCTTTTCAGAAATGGTGGCCATCTTTGATGATGGATCGGCATCATTTGTACAAATTTGAAAGGCCTTTACCCCAATATGCTCTAGGCCAAGTGTGGATTAAATTGGTGCAGCATTTTTTTAGAAGAAGTTGAAATAGCAATTGTTGAAGGATGCTGGACAAACACTGGACGAATCATGACAATGGGCTGTACCATAAAATTGCTTGACCTTACCAGTAAATGAGCTAAAAACTTGTCCTTCAATATTTAATGGACAAAAATTAATATGACTCATCATTGCATTTATACTCAAATATACATGAAATCAGATGGAGACAAAAAAATGCACTGCATGTGATCATATGCACAAAATTACGTCAATATTTCCTCAATTGATGATAATGCAATACTATATTTAAAATTTGTACAAAATATGCAACACGACTGTACCATTTATACTCGCTTATAAGTCGACTCCAACTGCAAACAACAGAGACCCTGATCTGCCATTGCATAATGTGCTGGCAGATCAGGATCTGTGTTGTTTGTTCTACTGATTACTCCTACTGCATAGGCCCAGATCTGCTGGTGCATTATGCGGTGGCAGATCTGGGTCTGTGCAGTTTGCATTTGGACTCGACTTATAAGCGAGTAAAGACAGTTTATTGCACATGTTTCTTAAAGTCCAATAGAATTAAATTCATGCATTTATATAAAAAGTCCCTAGTTTTCAGCATCAAATGCTACCGAAGAAATGTGTTAGCAGGTTAAAAGCCCTGATCTTCAATAAAAGGAAGAAAAATTAGTTAGGAGGGCATGAGGTGGGTGTTTTCTTTCTGGATCTAATAAAAAATTAGTTAGGAGGGCAGGAGGTGGGTGTTTTCTTTCTGGATCTAATAAAAAATTAGTTAGGAAGGCAGGAGGTGGTGTTTTCTTTCTGGATCTAATACAAAATTAGTTAGGAGGGCATGAGGTGGGTGTTTTCTTTCTGGATCTAATAAAAAATTAGTTAGGAGGGCATGAGGTGGGTGTTTTCTTTCTGGATCTAATAAGAGGGTAGGTGGTGGGCATTTTTTAAATATTCTTATAATTGCCAAATCTTGCTCCTCTACAAAATTCAGGTTAAATGTAGCCTAAAAAGAACTTTCTAGTAGAAAACAATGATATGAAAGTACAGTAGAACCTGTTTTGAAAGAGCACCCCACTTGCAAAAAAATTATGGTCTTTCAAGACAGCTAAAAACACTATATAATCAAGAAAAACTGTGCTTTGAGAATCTGGTCTCTCAAGACAGGTGGTTTCTCATAGCAGTGATCTTTCAAGACAGGTTTTACTGTAATTGGCTATGAATGACTCAAATCAACAAATATAATCTAAGATACCTGATGCCTAATCGCCACATTTGATTCACAAGGGCAAACTCATGTCATTTACAATCTCACACAAGGAAAAAGGTCCAGTCAGGGGCTTTGTCATGTCATTTACAATCTCTCACCAGGAAAAAGGTACAGTCAGGGGCTTTGTCATGTCATTTACAATCTCTCACCAGGAAAAAGGTACAGTCCGGGGCTTTGTCATGTCATTTACAATCTCACACCAGGAAAAAGGTACAGTCCGGGGCTTTGTCATGTCATTTACAATCTCTCACCAGGAAAAAGGTACAGTCAGGGGCTTTGTCATGTCATTTACAATCTCTCACCAGGAAAAAGGTACAGTCCGGGGCTTTGTCATGTCATTTACAATCTCACACCAGGAAAAAGGTACAGTCAGGGGCTTTGTCATGTCATTTACAATCTCCCATCAAGAAAAAGGTACAGTCAGGGGCTTTGTCATGTCATTTACAATCTCTCACCAGGAAAAAGGTACAGTCCAGGGCTTTGTCATGTCATTTACAATCTCTCATCAAGAAAAAGGTACAGTCAGGGGCTTTGTCATGTCATTTACAATCTCTCACCAGGAAAAAGGTACAGTCCGGGGCTTTGTCATGTCATTTACAATCTCTCACCAGGAAAAAGGTACAGTCAAGGACTTTCTGTATCTTATTGGAAATTACCTGTTTTTAAATAAAAAAATTTAAAAACAAGCCAATGCAATAATTATATTTAAATCAGTAATAATGAATTAAGAATGCCCATCCCCTCATTTTTACCAAATTTTGGCAAACATTTACCAAGGATATCTTTATCTGATAATAAACCCACCACAACTTGTTGACAAATTTATTCGGATTTAACCCTGGTGTTATCAAGGGAGGAACATGGGTTACACAGAACTCTTTTTCTTTGCCATTAAACAACTTTATGATATTTAGTTACATGACTTTCACAAATTTTGCACAAAACTGGGTCTATTCTAGGATGCTAATTTCTACATCACTACAAAAATCCAACTGAATGTGCAAAAACCCGTGTATTTTATTTGCAAGCCCTCACATCTCTTTTATCATTAAATCCCTCCAAAATTGAGAATAATTCCCCCTTTCCTCAAACAGAGGGGGAATCCCCACCCACCCCTTGTATTTACAGTTCTAGAATAAAGCCTGCACAAAATCTTTAACATTTTTTGCAGATGCTGCTGGAGAAGTAGTACTCATCTGTAACTATCTGCTACAACAGGCAATAGAATTAAATTAAGACTATTTTATTTGACAATTTGTTGACCGATTTATTGTACATGCGTTATGTAAAACTTGAGAGTAAATTACTTCACTAGATACTACACATAGTAATTTGGACCTTGTTGCTGTGTGAGAGTGTGTGTGTGTGCGTGTGTGTGTGTGTGTGCATGTGTTTGTAGATGTGTGTGTGTGGGAGAGAGAGAGAGAGAGCGAGAGAGGGGGAGGGATTGACTGATTAACTGATTGGTAGTTAATGAAAAATCTGCTCATGAAAGAATATTTAGTGCTAAGGTAATGAAGGGTGTGCCCAGAGACACAGCTCAACAGTTGATTCGGGTTGGTATAACAGGATTTAAACCTTCCCTTCAAACCACTGACTATCATTAACAACGGAACCATCATGGCCCCCAGAGAGAGACAGAGAGATGGTGAAAGAGCTCACCTGGCACCAATTAATTTTGGTGCTTCTCCAGGTGCATTGCATTCCGACTCCTTCCTCAAGCTGTTAACATGGTTGATGGACGCAACTGTTTCTGACACAAACCAGGGAAGTCCAAGTGTGGAGCATATAATGATTAAGATGGCCACAACAAAGAGATCAAGATGATACCCATGACCTTTCTGAAAAAATAAATAAAATATTTTAACTTTATTTTAAGAGAGGCTCTACAAACTTGTACAAATATACTGTAAGGTTTAAGGTTACTTGCGATATGTATGTATGCATGTATATAGTAGATATATATGTATTATACATATTGCGATATGTATGTATGCATGTATATAGTAGAGTTTTACGACACCTCAGCACAATAGTCACTATTTGGTGACAACTAAAGGTAAAGTCTGAAAAATGTAAAACTCTATTGCACAAAAATTGAGGAAGATAAACCATTCAAAATTAATGTATACATGAAGTACAACAAGATAAAATATAACAGTACAGATGTTAAAATTCTGTAAAATGTACATAAAATAAAAGATAAAGGTAACACATGTAAAATCTGTAAAACATATGGTCAAAATTATTATGTCAAATTCTACACAAGGAAGAAAATGCAAAAATAATTAAACTTTTACTTAAAATTTGGAGACAGAAAAATAATAACATAAAGAAAAATGTATGCATTAAATATTCACCTCATAAAGGGGACTTTGTAGCCCAAAATGTTCTACATGAGTGATGTTCACCTCAGAATGGGACTCATAAGAGTGAAAACAGTTTGGAAAAACATACAGGAACTTCATTTGCATATATCATCATCTCTAATTTCATCTCTACTTATAAAAATGTATTTTTATTTCTGAAGTGATCGTTTCAGCAAGATGCTATTTGCTTGTTTCCAGGAACTCTTACCTGTCTGACATCTTACTATGCTGTTACAACCAAATTGCAAGGCCTACCATGCTGTCACAGCCAATGGTAAGACCTGGTTACACTTTGAATACGCTTTGGTCAGAACTGTGATGACACACTAATGTAAGGTATGTGAAATACGTTTCTGGTCAAACTCATTACACATCTGTTAGTTGCAATTGGTCAACAAGAGTACCATGAATGGTACAATATACACCTGCCTCAAGTTTAGCAGTCCTCCACGTAGATAATTGACATTTTTTGTGCAGAATACCATTTTTCTTCTATCAGTCAGAGTGACCTTGACCTTTGGCACTTTCAGGAATTTCGTGTGCCTTGACTTTTAACCTTTGGACTCCAAAATCAATAGAGTTCTTCCTTACACCAAGTACAAGCCATCCACGAAGTATGGTAACCACAGATGCTGGAGAACTTGAGTTATTATGCTGAAACCTCTCTTTCAGTCCAAGTTACCTTGACCTTTGACCTTTTGAGCCCAAAGTAAACAGGTTCTTCCTTACCCCATTGTGCAAGTTATCCACAAAGTTTGGTTACTGTAGATGGCGGAGAACTTGAGTTACTATACAGAAACCATTTTCATCCTTTCAGACACAGGTGCGCTTGACCTTGGATCTTTTTAACTTGAAATCGATAGGGTTCTTCCTTACCCCAAGTGCAAGCCATCCACAAAGTTTGGTAACTGTAGAAGGTGGACAACTAAAGTTATTGTGCGGAAACCAAATTGGTAACAGACGGATGGACAAACATACCATAATATGCCCTGCATTATGACAGGTGTATAGAAAGATGTTGGAGTCAGAGCTGAAAACATAATTTGTACAAAATGGTATCAACCTTGCAAAGCAGGTCATTGCTACTTAGAGTATTGGAGTGTGACATAGTCCTTCATCTAAAGATGCACCCACACAAGATTTAGAGCTCAAACACAGGGTTGGATGGAATAAAAGATGGATGGAGTGAGTCCTATATATTGTCCATTTCTTCAAGCAGTAGTATTACAAAAGTCCCTCGAAGGAACTGATGCTCTAATATACAAAGACAATTCCCAGGAATTCAAGACAAGGCAATTTCATCTTTTTAAGTGCTGACTGTTGAAACTACCTCTGATATTCTTTAGTGATAAGATTTTCTAATTAGCCATTGTGGCAGCCATATTGGATGTAAGATTGGCACCATTTTCATTTAGGACAAATCAGACACCATTTTGAAGACTTGCAGTGAAAACCCCATATTGATATGACCATCCATTTAGGAGAATTAGTGACAACATTTTCAATAGGTTCATTGTGGCAGCCATATTTGAGCTCACAGCAGCAGCATTTTCATTCAGGATCAACTAGTTATCATAATTAGTCTTCTGTTCAAAACCCAATGTCGATATGACTTTCCATTTAGGAGTAGCAATAACAAGATTTTCAAAATGGCTGCCATGATAGCCATACTGGATGTAAGATTGGCACCATTTTTATTTAGGACCAATTAGACATCATTAAGAAGTCTGCTGGTGAAAGCCCTATGTTGATATGACTTTCCATATCGGACAAGAATTTTCAGATGGCCACTGTGGTGGCCATTTTGAATATCAGATTGGCACAATTTTTATTTAAGACCAACTATACACCACAATAAGTCTTCAAGATGGCAGCTGTGGTGGCCATATTGGATGTTTGGGCAGAACAATGTTCATTTAGGACCAACTAGACATCATAAGAAGTCTTCTGGTGAAAACCCCATGCCAATAGGACTTTCTGTTCAGCAGGAGTAGCTATAAGAAGATTTTTCAAGATGGCTGATGTGGTGGTCATATTGGACATCAGATCAGCACCATTTTCATTTAGGACAAGCTAGACATTATATAAAGTCTTTTAGTGAAAACCCCATGTTGATATGACCATCCATCCAGGAGGAGTAGCAGTAAGAAGACTGGCCATATTGGGTGTGCAAGCGGGACCATTTGCATTTAGGACCAACTAGACATTATAAGAAGTCTTTTGGTAAAACTCCCATGTTGATGTGACTTTTCGATTCAGGATGATAAGCAATAACAAGATTTTCAAGATGGCTGCCATGGTGGCCATATTGGACATCGGATTGGCACCATTTTCACTTAGCACCAACTTGACAATATAAGAAGTCTTTTAGCAAAACCCCCATGTTGATATGACATCCATCCAGGATGAGAAGCAATAACAAGATTTTCAAAATGACTGCTGCATTTGAGCAGCACCATTTGCATTTAGGACCAACTAGACCTTGGGATGAATGTGTGTGCAAAGTTTCATGGCAATCCTCCATGGAGTTTAATAGGAGTAGCAATAAGAAACTTCTGCTAACAAAAGGAAGTACCTCAGAAGACGGTCCTAAGATGACAGATGGGCGATGTATAACAGGCCATCCCATAAGCTCTTCTGGTCTATAACCAGTAGAGCTACAATATGTTATAGATTGTCAACTATTTTATGAACTGCAAAGTTATTAATGGTGTTAAGGCAGTAATGTCTTTCATTTAACAGCACATATAAAGCATACCTGCCAACCCCTACAGAGGTATAAGCGTAATCTAAGTGGCAAAAAAGCGTAATCTGAGCATAAAAAGTCTAATCTATATATTACATGCCATAATTACAATAATGTATATTTAGTTTAGCTACTAACCTGGATCTGCAGCTGGTTAAAGTTCTTGTCACAAATGGGCAAAATCCATGTGGATTAGTACCAGAATACAAACACAAAACATATTGACAAATGATATATACACAACACTCACTTTAACTAGTTTACATGTCTAACTTTCGCTGAGTGATTGTAAAGCCAACTCCACAAAATCTGCAATAATCATTACCATGTGCTCAACCTGAGTGCTGTATTACCCCTCTCATGTTCTTCTTTCTCAATTTGTAAAGCACTATTGATTTGTCTTTTTTCTGATCCAACATGTTTTAAAGTTTAAAAAGATCCCTCTTCTCTAACATGTTTCAGTCATATAACATCCACGAGTCACATTGATAAAGCCTGTTTCACTTAACATCTGCTGCCATTTTTTAAGTATAGACTGGTCCACTAACAATCTCTGTGTATTAATATAATGAATCTGTGAGACAAGTTTTCAAATTGAAGAAACCAGTCTATTTTATTGGATATATGACATACACAGCTGCTATAAATAGAAAATAAGGAAAGTACATGGAGGTCTATGACATATTCTCAGATTTATATGATGTGTGGGATTAAAGAGATGATAATAAAAATGACAAACACAACTTTTTATTGCTTTATTTTTATTTTTTTTAATGTGCCCAAAAAGTGTACTCCATATACAGATGAGCATAAGACGTAATTAGGTGAAAAAAGTAGAATGAAAAATAGTAATAGAAAAATAGTAACAGAAAAATAGTAATAGAAAAATAGTAAGACGTAATTAGGTGAAAAAAGCAGAAAACCTAATGGTTGGCAGGTATTATAAAGGCAAGTGTTATGTGCTTACAATAAGCTTATTTTCCTTCCTGTTGACGATGACAGCAGTGATCTGTTGGTCCATGAACATCAAGATGGTGGCAAGGGAGGCAGGAATTATAGCTGCAACAGCAAGCCACCATGGATTACCCCCAAAAGGGTTTACCACCCAGCCCCTTTTGGGATTTGTTGGCTGTGTAACAATAAAAAGAAAATTAAACCAGAAATGTGTATATTAGACACATATGTACCACCCTCTATTTGAACGAGTAGTGCAGGCAGAAAATGGCAGAATGTATGCATGTATGTATGAACAATAGATAAAGAAGGTGTCTAAATGTAAACATTAACACCTCATTAGAGGAGCACATTTCTGAGTAGTCGACAATATATATTCTTATGAAGGACTCATGCAAAGGCAATGGGAGTTAAGAACCTTTCAAAGAGATAAAGCATAACAGCTGATTAGGACTGGCCTGGACAAGATTTTAACCTGCTACCAACTGGTTGCAAGTCTACGCTAATGACTAAGCCACCATGTGGAGGATGAAACATTACTGTAAATATTATACTCATTAAGATGCATCAACATACAAAGTTTCATCACTGTAGGACTGAAACAAAGTTTGATCATGGTAGTCTAAATGTAATAAGGTTAAAGATAGAGAGGATGTAACAAACCAAGGGCTGAAATTACAAGTGTAAAAATTAGGTCACAGTGCAGGGCTGATCAAAAAATGTTTTCACCCACTTGTCCAGAACAAGTAGTTTCAGAAAATTCACTTGTCCCACCTACATTTTCACTTGTCCCAAAATTTCACTCCCTTGCCTAGATTTGATGAGATGCATGCATTTTAATCCATAGAAAAAACAACAGAATGTGGAACAGATTTATTTCTTCAAAGGGCTTAACTTTTTATTGTCAGGGTATTTTATATACACTATTTCTTGCTCCAATACGGTAGCATCCATACTTCCATGAGGGTGAATGGAAATGAATTTACTGGAATTCAGACTTTCTCTAACTTCTTCTCTAAAGACTTTATCAATTAACAAAACAAAGTTTCTTGCCCCGATTCTGTTCTAATAATTAGCACCGAGTTTAAGACTGCTCTTCTCCTGGAGCACACACAGCATTTCCATATCAGAAAATGGTTTTCCATATTGGGCTAGGACGTAGGCTGTGTTAAAGAGAGCTCTCATTTTATTTTATTTTTCATTTCATTCTTATTTAATTTTAAAATGGCCTTTCGTAGCGGAGTTTTAGCAACTCCAACTTCAGGGATTCTCTGCACATGCTGGTTAGTGCCATGAATTTACTGCACTGACAGGCTTTATGAGGTCGAAAACTGTTACAAGATGTGATTGATTAAATCCTGAATTTGTCAGTTCCATTGACTAATACACTGGTTGAATATCCAACCCATGCCAGTTTGGGATATATCTTTTCTTAAGAGTTAGTGAATTCAAGCAATGGATAATTATCAACCCAATGTGGCTGAAATTTCTTTGTCTCTTAGTTGTGTCATATTTGATATTTTTTGCTGCCACAGAATCTGGCTTATGTCTCTTTGGAGAAATAGTTACCTCAGACTGAGTGGCAGCCTTACATTTTATCCCTCCACTTTACATGCATTTTCCTTCTTTGAATCTTCCTTATGACCATCCTTGCGAAAATAATTTAGTTAATTCATTTTATCCAAAATAGAAAGAATCACCTTATTTGACAACTACAGCTCACCCTTGTTAAAATGTGGTACCTGGGGTCCATCACCGACTGATTAAAGTATGAAAATTCGCACTTGCCCAGCTTGTTTTAAAAAAGGATAAAAACACTTGTCTGGACTAGCGTTTTGGAAAATTTTACTTGTCTGACTTCGAAAATTAATAATCCCAGACATAGGGCTATTGGATTTGATCAGCCCTGCAGTGACTAGTTTGGTATAGTTGAGTTACTCTCTCTGAGATGCATTCACATATCAATTTTCATGTGTGTAGATAAAATAAGGTTTAATATACTGAGGTGTAATTAATTAATGAAATTAAAATACATAAGTCTCTAAAGTGTGAAAATCAAGTCACAATGGCCTTTTTTTTGTATGGCTAAACTACTCTCATCCAGATGCATCTACATGCTAATGTTCATAAGTGTAGGTGAAACAGGATCCAAGATAATTGAGGGAATGAGGAATGGATAGCTCAAAATACAAAAGTCTCTCAAGCATGTAAATTAGTCTCAGTGACCAACTTTTAGTAAGATTTGGGTCCAAGATATTGAGAGCATAGTCAAAGAATAGCTTAAAATACACAAGTCACTTAAAGTGTGCTAATTAGGTCACAGTGACTTGGTTTTTGTATGGGTGAGTTGCTCCCCCCGAGGTGCACCTACATACCAATTTTCATGAGGGTAGATGAAATACGGTCCAAGATATTAAGGGCATACTAAATTAATGGTTGCAAATACAGAAGTCACTCATGCAAGAAAAGTATGTAACAGTGACCTAGCTTTTGATATAACTGAATTAAACTTTCAACGTCCAGATGCAAGTTTTCATAAATGTTGGTAAAGTAGGGTCCAAGATATGGAGCCTGTAATGAATGAATAGTTGACAATATACAAGTCACTCAAACATGAAAATTAGGTCACAGTCACCTGGTTTTTGCAGGCTGTGTTACTTGTGCTGCATCTACATAGCAATTTTCATGTGTAGATGCAGTAGGGTCCAAGATATTGAGGACATATCAAATGAATAGCTGAAAGTACAAAAGTCACTTGCATGTTCAAATGTGGTCAGTGACTTAACTTTTGTATGGTTGAGTTACCCCTGTTGAGATGCATCCATGTACCAATTTTCTTGAGTGTTGGTGAAAAAGGGTAGAAAAAGATATTGCGAGTAATAAACAAACAGTTAAAAATACAAAAGTCACCCAACTGTGAAAATGGGGTCACAGTAAACTAGTTTTTGTATGGTAGAGTTAATCTTGGTAAGATACATTGACATACCAATTTTCATGAGCACAGGTGAAATAGGGACCAAGATATTAGGGGTGTAATGAACAAATGCCTGAAAATACAAAAGTCACTCAAGTATGAAAACTGCATCACAGTTACCTAGTTTTGGTATGGTTGAGTTACTCTTGCTGACATGCATCAACATACCAATTTTCATGAGTTTAGGTGAAACAGGGTCAAGATAATGAGGGCATAGTATATAATTGGTTGAAAACAAGAAAGTCACACATGAAAATTAGGAGACAGTGACCTAGTTTTTGTATGGTTTTGTTACTCCTGTTGAGATACATCCACATACCAATTTTCATGAGTGTAAGTGAAATAGAGTCCAAGATAATGAGGATGTAATGAATAAATGGCAGAAAATAAGAAACTCACTCAAGCATGAACATTATGTCACAATGACCTAGTTTTTATGTGGCTGCACTATTCTTCCCGAGATGCATCCACATACCGATTTTCATCTGTAGATGAAATAAGTTCCAAGATACTGAGGGCATGATGAATGACAGAATAAACATAACAAAAGAATGTATGTACAAACTCACCAACAGGTAAAATGGTATATCCCCTTCCAACTTTAAGAAATGAAAGGGCATAACTCTTAAAAAAATCACTGGAGTGTAACAACAGAATGATATGCATATGTTCACCTGATGTCAATAATATCCACCAAGTTTTGGAATAATTCATCAAACGCTGTGGCACCAATAGTACACATAAGAATTATGATATACAGCACATATATTTAGCACCAAAAAGGGGCATAACTCTGGACAAATTCATACAGGTATGATGACAGAATGATAGGCATATGTTCACCCATAAGTCAGTAATAATGTCTAATAAGTTTCAGGCTTTATTTATCGAGACTGGATTTAAAAGAATGTGCAGTTTAAGGTTAGACAAGTCATCCGATAATAAGTGATACGTGTTTAGAATGAAAACTTTTTGAGGCAGGTGGTAGCAGACTAGGTTGGCAATCAAATGGTTTCCTGCAAATAACAAAGAAGAGGGAGAGTCAATCCTGAAAAATCACTAGACAGTTTGATTAAAGCCAGATTTGGATAGATGTTTGGAAAGTCTCAACATATTAAGAATACTCAAAGTTTCAGGGATTGTTCAAAATCCCAAAGGGATGTAAACTGTTCTTTACTCAGAATGCATTGCATGAAATAGTTAAATTCTTTTATATTCAGTGGCAGCAAATGTAAATAACTTTGTACAACTATTTTTGTAAAGTTAATTGAAAACTGTATGATACATTTTTCAACTGGTAAATTTTAAAAGATTGGATATTTCTTGTCTCATGTACAATGGTGTCAAATTAAGTGCCCTTTTGCAATAATTTAAAGTGTACTATGCCCATTTCTTATAGGACTGGTGCCCTGCCCTTTTCAGATTCTGAAACACTAGTAAAGGATGGATGGACAAGCCTAATTCTACATGCCCCTGCCAGGCAGGGGAATAAAAACAAGAAGCGTCCACTAACATGGTTATTTTTCTCTGGCAGCAAAAAATTGTGTAGATTTGATGCATTATTTAAGTGTGTTAAGTTGATCAAGGGGAACAACTCTGAAAAGTATGCTCAAAATTTTTCTTAGCATCAGATTCATGAAAGATCTGCCAAGTTGAAGCTTTTTGCTGCAACAAAATAACATGGACGCTAAAGTGATCTTTAGGCATTAGAATATTAATAGGCAACAAATATATGGTCAAAATTGAATGATAATCAAATTCAACTGAGACCTTGTTAAAATGAAGCTTTACGTTAAATTTCATGGAAATCAAACCAAAAATATGGATGCTAAAATGTTCACAAGCCATTGGAACACATATTTTTTGTTGATCAAGAGCTATAAATATGAAAAATATGACTACTGAACTCAGGTAAGACTAATTTATTAAGAATAAAGCTTTCTGACCAACATGAAAAAAAAGTATAAACGCTAGCATGTTCACATGCCATTAGGTTGCCAATCCTGAATCAATCATGGGCCATAACTCTGTGAAATAAGGTCAAATCTGCTAATCAAATAAGTAATTTGAAATCTTGTTACAATGAAGCTTTATAGCAAAATTGCTTAAAATCAAAAACAAAATTACAAATGCTACAGAGTTCACAAGCCATTAGGATATCTACTTTTCAAAATTGATCAATGGCCATAACTCTGCACCATATGGTCATAATGTACTCATCTTCAAACACATCTCTGTCCCTTGTGGAATGAAGCTACTCTTGGAGGAAATCAAATAAAAATAAACCAACTGACAGACATACAGACAAATACTGACTACTTCCATAACCCCTTGTCTTTATGCAAGGATTGACCGCAAACAAATGCAAGGATTGACCGCAAACAAATGACAGTTAGGTTTACCTTCAAAGTTTCTGGTACTTCTAACTTAGGTGTTGTGAGACCTATGCCAGCATCTACTGCCACCATCGATAGAATGGCAATCAGAACAGCAAAGTCACTGATGACTGTTCGCAACTGTGATGAAAAGAATGGATGTGAATTTTATTTTATAAAAACAACAGGTCCAATTGGACCTGATATTGCTCACCTAGCTTACATAACTTAACAGTGGACATTTCACTAAGCAGGATTATGTGTAGTATTGTGAGAACACAACCTAACTTTATATCATATTGATTTTACCTATTTTATCATATCATTATAAAAAATTCTTTTCAAAGATAAGGGGATATTTAATATGCATAGTGTCTTGCTTGTAATCGATGTTGTCCAAGATCTCGATGATGCAAACCCATTTACCAAGTTTTATAGAAACTGGCTGAGAAATATAGTCTCTTGATCAAGATAGGTAACAAGCTCAGTCTATCAGATGCAAGGCACCTCATTAATATCCACAGATCTCACTTATTACAAAATCTGCCTACAACAATGATAGTATAAGCTTATTTACCAAGGTGGAGCAAAATCCAATTGAAATTCAGTCTCCGGAGTGCTATCAAGCCTAACCAATCAGATCCAAGATTACATCATTAATATGCATTGATCTTGGTCATAATCACACTTAACCAACATGTTGATAATACAAGACTTTTTAAAAGTGTGATCTAAATCTGATCAGAAATATAGTGTTGACAAGCTCAGTCAATCATATGTATGGTCTTGTTATTAACATGTATTAGTTTCACTCATAATTAAACTCAACCAAGATCTTGATGACATGAGCTTATTTACCAAGTTTGATCAAAATCCTATCAAATATACAGTCTCTAGAGTGGTAAAAAAAACCTCAACCAATCAGATGCAAGATCACATAAATATTGCACAGATCTCACTCACAATAAAAATCATCAAAAATTTTGATGATATTACCCTATTTAACAAGTTTAATTAAAATCAGGTCAGAAATAGAGTCTCTCAAGTGGCAACAAGCTCAGCCAATCAAATGCAAGAAAAACTCAGCCAAGATCACATCATTAATATGCATAAATCTTGGTCCTAAAATTGTTTCCATCTTGATAATATCAGTATATTTACAAAGTTTGGTAAAAATATGGTAAAAATATCATTACCAATTCATTCTGTGGGTAAACTCAGTCTCAAAAATAGTCCGATTTTGAGAGAGAATGAACCTCCGAAGTGGAGAGTTCCCAACATAGACAAAGGGAACTAATTCTTTCAATATGTACATATACGTGATAAGGATACTGTTTCTGTTGGTGTGTACGTTTATGATGAGCTTTAATGTCACTCAACTTATAAGTTCTGTAATTATAATTTTGAAGCACACAGTACTGATATTACATCAAATACAGTAATAAAAACTCTGTAAACAAATATAGTAATAAAAACTCTGTAAAACCATTAGTTTAAAAGCAAATCCACTCATCCATTTGTCCAGATAAGATTAGGGTGGGTAGTGATGAGCACAGAGATGCTGCCAGACATTTTCTTATGAGGGGGATGTCCCCCACAACAGGGGAAATCATGGGTAGGGAATGGGGGGGGGGGAACAATGGTGAATGACAGCTGAGGGGTGACAATATTGTATAAGGTATATTCATGCCTAATTTACAACAAGCATTTAATAACTTTGTATCACTTCTTTGACAATAAATCTATTAGTTATCTGCAGAACTAATTTAGTTTGCTCAACTGGTCAATATTCTTCTGTTTCTTATCACTCCATTTCTTCAAAATCTTTGCAAACAGAAAATCACTTATTGAACTTCCTCATATCTGTATAGTCATCAATTTGTTTACTGTTTCAGATGTTAGCCTGTTCCTCAGAGTAGTGTGAATTATACTTTGAGAACTGAATCTCCTCTCACAACAAGTTTGTTTTATTTTTGTGTTAAAAAGACAGAACCACTGCAATTTTGGCCAGTCTGAATAGGATATCCAAACATAATTTGCCGCAATTCATGCATGTTGTTCCGAGGATATTTCAGTCCAAGCATCACATTTATAGCAAGACCTACCGTATATACTCGCGTATAATCCGGGTCCAAATGCAAAGAACACAGACCCTGATCTGCCGTCGCATAATGTGCCGGCAAATCAGGGTCAATGTTGTTTGTTCTATTGATTAGTCCTTACAAACTGCATAGATCCAGATCTGCCGACGCATTATGCGATGGCAGATCTAGGTCTATGTAGTTTACAGTTGGTATAAGCTTATATGCGAATATAGATGGTAAATGACGAGGTGAGGCCATTTCTGTATCCATCACTTTCTGCACTAGGTTTGGTGAGCGTCAAACCATCAGATCTTTCCTCCTCCCAAGTTTCATCCTTAGCAGACAAACTTTCTGTCTCCCCAATCTCCCAAGTTTCATCCTTAGCAGACGATCTTTCTGTCTCCCCAATTTCCCTAAGGATATCTGTTATCTTTTTTCCAGCAATGAGATCGATTGATATCATTGATAAAAGACAAAAATATGACGATATCATCAACCTTAATTTCATTTTTTGTTTTTTTTAGATCATGCATTCGGTATGACAAATCATGGGAACTGCAGATAATTTGCATAATCTGTACCCCATTAGGTTCTAAAAGCTGCACGACTCTTGATCGTTTTTGCAGGAAACCTGTGATACCGTGGCCTGGCAGCAGTGAGCATGTTATTTCTACATATATGACCAGACATTAGACACATCATGGTCTCATGCCCTGCAGGACAAGTGACAACAGGAATGAAAATGTTCCAATATACTTAATCTGAAACATTTCCAAAATTTAACAAATAGTGTCCTTAATTGCAAAAAAAATAAAACCCTATCTTTGATTTTCACTTTGTGTACTACAGAACCTTGGTCTTGGTCACAACTTTATGTGCATCTTTAATTACAATGACAGATTGGAAAGGGAAGTAACTCTGGTTACTTTAATGTACGAATGAGACTAGCGAGACGCGGTGGCTCAGTGGTTAGCGTGCCAGACTCATGACCAAAAGGGTGCGGGTTTGAATTCTACCATCGGACCATCCTGGGTCAGCTACCGTGGTGTTTCCTTGGGCAAGGCACTTTACTCCAATTGCCTCGGCACTAAATAACCTACTTGTGTTGCTGTGCCGTAAAGCACCAAAGCAAACGAATGAGACCCTATAATTCCAGATTGTGGATATATCTGGAAAATTATGAAGCCTGTGGCAATATGAAATTTTTTTGAGGCATGTGTCATGTAAACAAACTTCCTCCAAGACAGTGAACCCTCAATATAAAGGACACATTAATATTGTCCCTTGACTTGTGAAAGTTTAATAACCATAAAATGTGTTTGTGTGTGTGTGTGTGTGTGTGTGTATAAATATATATATATATATATATATATATATATATATATATATATATATATATATATATATATATATATATATATATATATTTATGATCATAGTGGTATATACAACTTAGAGAATATAACATGACAAATACCTACCTATATATATTAATATATATGACCAGCTTGGTATACACAATATAAAATGACAGAATATAACATAACAAACAAATACCTACCTTTGCTGGGAGAAAGTTGCTTTTCCTGAATGACTTCAGAGTACATGCTATTGTAAATGTTCCCAAGAAAAGAAGGACGGAAAGGATGAATACATTTGATACATATTTACATCCCTCACCCTCCAGTATGCCACCATATTCCTCACAGTTTTCTCGTGTAACTTTATGCCCATTAAATGGGGTAAGTGTAGATGATGTCATATTTACTAGCGTCACTAATGTAGCATTTGTGTTATTTTCCGGTTTCGGCACACACCGGCAGATGTAATCAGGGTTGACATAAGGATGAATTTCTACTGGGTCTTCTTTTGTCACATGTACAAGTTTCATTACTGCCTCTTTTATAAAGATAAGAGAAATGAGAGCTGCAAAGCTTTCCTCTGTAAATCTGGTAATGTATCGCACCAAACCACTGAGATCAAAGGCTACAATTGACAACATAATAGTTCCAATCCACAACCCTGTCCACCAACGAAGTTCCAAGAAATTGAAGCCATTTTCTCTGAAAAGAAAAAAAAAAGAAAAAAAGTGGAATTCTAACAAATTTGGGATTGTAACACTCCATCTAATACGATGAACATCAAAATTTTGGAAAATAAAATAAAAAATAGGTTGTCTGTAATACTGATTTTGTTTTTACATCAAGATGTGCCTTATGAGCAAATTGTTATCTTCAGCAATGTCTGTACAAATCTGACTAAATGGAGATAACAATCTCATATTTTAGAAATTAAGAACATGTATTATGGTGGTTGTACTGCCACTAACACCCGTTTTATCAGCTCTGTTGCAATGTTGCAGGTAAAAATGAATTAGTAATAATAAAACCACCACCATTTACAGTCTAAGTGTTTAAATACAAGATCACTACACTCTAATTTATTTTTCTGCCCGCAATTACTGCTATGTATGTGGCGACTGTGACCTCTGGCATATGGGCAGCAAACGAGAAGGTATTTTCAGTAGGTTCCAAAAGGGAGTGGCTGCAACTTCAGAATGTTTGCTGGTATTAAATCAATGTTTACCGTGTAACTTGAAATCACATATATAGTAACATGAAGTCAGTAACATGACATCACTCACTTCCTCAATGTACTATAGTACTAGAAACCCCTGACAGATACATGATGTTAGCAACGCGACAAGATGTGTCACATAGCAAGTAACATGACTTAACTGTACTTAAGAAATTGACATAAAAAACTTTAACATTGAGGTTAATCTAGGATATGGACATAATGATATATGAATATACAAATGTACGGAATGACACATACATAGATGCCAAAGTGATCGATACATAGAGAATATCTACATTTGTTAGTAGATATAAGGAAATATTTCACAAGTGAAGTGGGAAACATTGTATTGTCACGAGTAATGAATGTATCCGCTTCACGAGTGAAATATTTCCTTATATCTACCACCAAAAGTAATTCCTTATATCTATCAAAAACGACCCATACGTTTTTTTTTATATTATATATATTTTAAGGCAAAAACGGTCGATTTGCATGGATTTTTCCTCCATTCTATGCCAATGCAATTAACAGATGCATTACTACATTGATAAAAATAAGTTCCAAAATTTACAATAATTTCAGGACAGCAACCTTTTACAAATTTATCTTGTACAATAAATGCTTACAATTGTGTATTTTGTCAAATTAATGACTTTTTTCAAACAAAAATGGAGATTTTTATTTTCATTAACACATTTCTTGCACGGATTAATACAGTGAACATTGTTGGGGTACGGGTACTGTAGAAATATCACAGAGCAGTCACATCCGACAGATTTCATAGCTAACATCTTTAAATAAAAGATTTTAATGATTGGGAGTTTACTTGTATGGATTTTGGTTCTTTATTTTGTTCATTTCTGCATTCAAACATAAATTTTTGGCCTTGGCAAGATGGCAGTCTAGCTCAGCAACAGATGCTGCACCCAAATTTCGATTCGATTGTCACTTAATTTCAGTTAGCAATCAACACTCATCAATGCCTGATTTCTCCATCGTTTTCAAACATGATTATCATTGTGCTGAGAGTTTTGAATTGCTACTTAAACAATTTTATTACTATATTTAAACAAGAGTTTTTCCTAAAAATGTGTCTGTTTGTCATCGAGCGAAAAAGGCACACTGTATGGGTGACAGAATATTAAACAGCAACAATTCATGTAAATTCAGTCACTAATAATTTGCAGGATTCATGTGGAAATCTAATTTTAAAAAGTTAAAACCTGAAGCCCACATTTTGTTGTTTGGAGTTCATTTTTTGGTATTTTTTATGGCGCCTCCATATTGATTAAATAATGTATAGTAGAGAGTCTACAGTCTTGACACAATTTAAGATCTGTTAATCCTAATTGGGGGAGGGGAGAGAAAGAAAGAAGGAGCAGAAAACATGAAAAATGAAATAGGCCAAGATAGAGAAATATAAATTTGAGTAACATAATTAAATGCAGATATATTACCTAAATGGGAAAAAAAAGTAGTTCCAAAAGTGATATTGCAACTGTGGCAATAAAAGTAGTATCGCAACTGTTTTGATATAATTTTTCTCCCACTGATATATTTCAATACCTCTTTATGAAATATTTAATAAATTGAGCTTCCACCAAGGCAAGCTCAATAAAAAGTCTATAAAACAAATTACAGACAATACAGAATCCTAAATTTGTCTGGCATGAAATGAGACAAAAGTAACCCTTACCTACAAAGCATTAATGTCATATACAATTGCCTCAAAGACAACCCTTACCTACAAATGTCATATACAATTGCCTCAAAGACAAACCCTTACCTACAAATGTCATATACAACTGCCTCAAAGACAAACCCTTACCTGCAAATGTCATATACAATTGCCTCAAAGACAAGAAGAGGTCCTGTCATTCCAAGGAGCAACAGAGGTTGTCCCGAGCAAAAAGCATAAACAATGCCTACAACTGCAGCACCCAGAAGACTTTCAATGGTTGCCTGCAAGAGAGAAGGAAGAAAACTACTAAAACCATTTTCCTAAAGGTAGAGCAGTCTAACTTTAGGATCCAAAAGCTGTATTGGCAGTAGCAATAGCTCAATTGCCAATGGCAATTAAAATTCACAATTGTGATTTATCTATAAAAAAAATTTTAAAAACATATTAACGGGCTTGTGCTGTTGTCTGTAGATCTTCATCTTGAAGTTGCTGATATCCAATAATGTAGCATACTTATGAAGTTGTATAAATGATGTAACAGATTAAATTTCTTAAAGATACATGCAGAAATGCATAATTCAGCAAAAACAACACAACTTTTATCAGTCTGGAATGAAAACTTTGAAAGAAAGAGGGGAATTATAATGTGTGAATAATTTGGGTAACGACTAAAATTTAATAGGAGCCAGTGTTGGAAGAAAAATGTCCATTGTACAGCTCTTTTTTTGTAAACAAGATATTCATACATGTCAATATTTTTCAAGATAAAAATTGGCGACTATTTGGGAAAGTCTATCCCCAACTTGGTGATGGTAATTGGTTCCAGTCCCATGTGGCCATTACCACTCCAGTCTGGGCACGACACTTGAGAGCATTTGCTTCTGGCCCCTTGAGTATGCATTAAACTCGCAATTGTATCCTCCGTAAAAGTTTTATAACTTCCTTGTTAGTATTGCGAAGTTAATCCCCCAAAATACACAGTTTATCCAAAGATAAGCCCATGTTTCATTATGAGCTCAGACCCCATTTTTTATAAACTCCTGGCAAATATTTACCAAAAGATCTTGTTGTCTAATAAAGCCACCTCATACTTTTTGGACAAATATTTTAGGCTGGCCCCCTGGTCTTATCATGGAAAAAATACTGTAACCATCTTTTTTCAAAAGGAGGTTAATGTAATAATTCTATCACAGTTTACAAATAATCAGCTAATGAAACTTGAGCTGAGCTTTTAATTCAATGTTGGGACGCTTTATGAATGTGGGATCAGCAGACCCAACCATAAATGGGTGACAGAAAATGCTGGAAGGTTAACCTGGCAATGGACTAATGTCCCATCCAGAGGCAGTTATGCCACGGCAACCATGAATAGTGAAGAGATCCAGGCTCATGAACAATACATGACACTTTATCCACAAGACACTTCCTTGACAGCCACTTTGTTGACAATGTTTCATCAAAATCCAATAAGTCAACTTGTCAAGAACTCACCTCATATGCATCATCCTGACAATTATTCCATTATTTTTTTACCTTTTGTAAAAGGTAAAAGGTAAAAGTTTTGGAACTGTAGACAAATGTCCTGTAAATGAAGTATCCAAACTTCAATCTTAAACCTATCTTTGAACAACACCTGCGTCCCAACTAATGCACTGCCTTTTAAGTGACAGCTAATGTATTTTATTTGTGTGGTACGGATTTTGTTTAATATATTGTGGTTGCTACAAATATATTATAATGACCCCACAAAATGTGTATATTAAAGGACCCCATTGCACAGGCACATTTATGAACTTAATAGCCAACACGTCATTTTTTTCAAAACCACAAAAAGTGATACCCACAAAAATTAAAGAATTCACAGTAGTGTACTTCCTCAATATAACGTTGTTCATGGCAGCCAAAAAAGTAGCCTGTCTTATAGGTGTGGTCACCTTATACCACTCTCCCTCATTATAATGCAGTAGCTTGGGTTCATAACCACCGACCATGTTATAGTGAGAAATACATTATGTACCAAACCATGTTATAGTGAGAAATGCATTATGTACCAAACCATGTTATAGTGAGAAATGCATTATGTACCAAACCATGTTATAGTGAGAAATGCATTATGTACCAAACCATGTTATAGTGAGAAATGCATTATGTACCAAACCATGTTATAGTGAGAAATGCATTATGTACCAAACCATGGTATAGTGAGAAATGCATTATGTACCAAACCATGGTATAGTGAGAAATGCATTATGTACCAAACCATGGTATAGTGAGAACCACATATGTACAAAATTGTGATATAGTGCGAATGATCAAATTTTTTTTTAATAATAATGTTTTGAAAAGGATATAAAGATATTAAGCTTCATGTTGCTTTCTTTCAACCCCCAGTGTCGTACATTTGATAGACCAATTCATATGCAATGGTTTCATTTTGGTCATAGGGTCCATAGAGGTACAGCATTATATCAAGAACTGTGTTATAATGAAGCGCATTCTAATGAGGGAAAGCTGTATTGAGATATTTTATACTTAGTATGACTATTAAAAAATACAATGGTATCCATGACCATATCTACCTTATAAAAGAGACCACTCACACGGAAGTACCATATAGTATATTTCAATTTATGGACATCTTGTTATGGGGACATATGGACATTGTAGAATGGGGACATACGGACATGGTGGGATGGGGACATTACAGAAGAATCGTTGTTTATGGGTCTTTTTATTCATGGTTTGAAGCTACCACAAAATCCATGAAAACTGATTCCCCATAAATAATTTCAGTTGAAAACAGCAAATGATGTTGAAGAAACATGCTTCTGCTTAAGCAGACCAGATAGAAACTCCTTGCATATCAGCAGATAAACTTTAGACCTTTTACCCAAAGTTTCAATTAAATACAACAACAAATACAGAAGATATGTGACTTTCAAAATCTTGAACACAAAATTTTAACATTTTTCACAATGATGAACCAAGCTTTCTACTTAAACAGGTGAGACATGAAAGACAGGAACTCCAAACATATCAGTGTATAATCTTTACACCCACCATAATATTATCCTAAAGTTTCAGCTGAATCATGCAGAATGTATGTGACCTTCAAAAACTTTAATGCAAAACTTGGATCTTGTTCTCCCTGATGCTTCAGCAGGCGAGTCCAGGCAGAAAGGAACTCCTAAAATATCATGGCACAAACTTTACATCTAAAGTGATATTATCAAACAGTTTCACTTGAATGCAGCAGCTGATGTAGAAGATATGTGACTTTTAAAAACTTTAACACTGTTTACGCCGCCAATGCTGCTACCTCCGCTGTTGCCGATGACTCCGGTTAAGAGACTACTATATCTCACCATACTTATGCATTTGAGACAAAAATAAGATATGCAGATGAGGGTAACATTGTTTAGTTCTACCTCACTATAAAGCCCCTCAGTACACTGTTGAACCTCTTATGATGTGGGTGTGGTAATAGATCCTATCAAATTGTTTAAATTTTGTTTTCTTATCGCTACTTCAATTATTTCACTTAACTTGCAGATGCAAGATCACCTTATTAGTATACGTAGACCTCACTCATTTTCAAACTTGCCCATGACCTTAATGCTATAAGCCTATATTCAAAGTTTGATCAATTCTGATCAGAAATATGGCCTCCAGAGTAGTAACAAGGTTAGCCAATCAGATGCAAGATCACTTCACTAATATGCACTGATCTCGCTCATTATGGAACTTGTCAGAGATTTTAATGATACAAACCCACTTTCCAAGTTTGATTGAAATTGGATCAGAAATATAGACCCCAGAGTGGTAACAAGCAAATGCTGATAGAAGGACGACACACGCTGCATGACTGACACAGGGAAATACCATAAGATCACATTGCCCTAGGGTCAGGTGAGCTAAAAACTTACAATATTTGTGCCTGTGGCATCGCTGATAAGTCCCCCAAATGTCACAATTGGGGTCAAACATGCAAAGTATAGGAAAACAAATGAGGCAAAACACTGGATGTGGACTGCATCTTTCAAGTCTGAGAGAAACCATGGAATCTTCCGACGGACATCATTGATTAGACCACCAAAAAGTCTGAAGAAAAAAATTTTAAACTATAGAAGGAGGGATATGAATGTATATAATATAATTTTCCCATAACAAGCCCAAGTTTGATGAAAAGTCCATCCCCTGCTAAAGTAGTTGAATAAATCTATCTCAATAACAACATTTTTTATTCTGATGGTTGTTATTAAGACTAAAAAACAATCATCAGGATAAAAAATTTCGTTATTGGTCTACTAGTAAAGTAAACCACATTATCTTAAGTACATAGGTCACCAAGAGCTGTATATTTCACACCTTGCTGGTTTTCCTTTACTTTCTATGTTAGCATCAAATCAATATGTTTACCGCCCTACTCAAAATGATGAGAACATTCCAATTATTACATCACTGTTGTGACACCAATTCTTAATTCATTGTATTGTACTTTATGGACTCTAGGAGCGAATGGACATAAGATGATGATTGAAACTCTGTTTCTCTGAATGAACAAAATAATTTTTAAAAAACATTTTAATCACCACTAAACAGCACTGTTAAAAAAAATAATAAAATCAAATAATAAAGAAAAATATACACAAATTTGGGAAAACATTAGTAATTTACAACTTGCAATAAATCAGCTTCACATGCTTTCCGAGGTGATTTCAATAAATGTGTCATAGATAAAAACTTCACTCTGCAACATACACTTTGAAAATTCCCTAATGCATTTGATTACAGGAATCTATCCTTCCAACTAGTGCACATTTTATGAATCTTAAAATTCTTATTCAGCTATTATTCTATCAATGTTTGATATAACTGTACAACTTCCCAAGTTTCTATGCAATTCTATATAACTACAATTAGTCTATCAATGTTTGACATAAGGGTACAACTTCCCAAGTTCCTATGTAATTCTATATAACTACAATTAGTCTATCAATGTTTGATATAAGGATACAACTTCTCAAGTTCCTATGCAATTCTATATTAGTTTATCAATGTTTGATATAAGGGTACTACTTCCCAAGTTCCTATGTAATTCTATATAACTACAATTAGTCTATTGATGTTTGATATAAGGATACAACTTCTCAAGTTCCTATGCAATTCTATATAATTACAATTAGTCTATCAATGTTTGATATAAGGGTACTACTTCCCAAGTTCCTATGTAATTCTATATAACTACAATTAGTCTATCAATGTTTGATATAAGGATACAACTTCTCAAGTTCCTATGCAATTCTATATAATTACAATTAGTCTATCAATGTTTGACATAAGGGTACAACTTCTCTAGTTCCTATGCAATTCTATATAATTACAATTAGTCTATCAATGTTTGACATAAGGGTACAACTTCTCAAGTTCCTATGCAATTCTATATAATTACAATTAGTCTATCAATGTTTGACATAAGGGTACAACTTCCCAAGTTCCTATGTAATTCTATATAACTACAATTAGTCTATCAATGTTTGATATAAGGGTACCACTTCCCAAGTTCCTATGTTATTCTATATAATTACAATTAGTTTATCAATGTTTGATATAAGGGTACCACTTCCTATGTTATTCTATATAATTACAATTAGTCTATCAATGTTTGATATAAGGGTACCACTTCCCAAGTTCCTATGTAATTCTATATAACTACAATTAGTCTATCAATGTTTGATATAAGGGTACAACTTCCCAAGTTCCTATGTTATTCTATATAATTACAATTAGTCTATCAATGTTTGATATAAGGGTACCACTTCCCAAGTTCCTATGTTATTCTATATAACTACAATTAGTCTATCAATGTTTGATATAAGGGTACCACTTCCTATGTTATTCTATATAATTACAATTAGTCTATCAATGTTTGATATAAGGGTACCACTTCCCAAGTTCCTATGTTATTCTATATAACTACAATTAGTCTATCAATGTTTGATATAAGGGTACCACTTCCTATGTTATTCTATATAATTACAATTAGTCTATCAATGTTTGATATAAGGGTACCACTTCCCAAGTTCCTATGTTATTCTATTTTATTACAATTAGTCTATCAATGTTTGATATAAGGGTACCACTTCCCAAGTTCCTATGTTATTCTATATAATTACAATTAGTCTATCAATGTTTGATATAAGGGTACCACTTCCTATGTTATTCTATATAACTACAATTAGTCTATCAATGTTTGATATAAGGGTACCACTTCCCAAGTTCCTATGTTATTCTATATAACTACAATTAGTCTATCAATGTTTGATATAAGGGTACCACTTCCTATGTTATTCTATATAATTACAATTAGTCTATCAATGTTTGATATAAGGGTACCACTTCCTATGTTATTCTATATAATTACAATTAGTCTAATCAATGTTTGATATAAGGGTACCACTTCCTATGTTATTCTATATAATTACAATTAGTCTATCAATGTTTGATATAAGGGTACCACTTCCTATGTTATTCTATATAATTACAATTAGTCTATCAATGTTTGATATAAGGGTACCACTTCCTATGTTATTCTATATAACTACAATTAGTCTATCAATGTTTGATATAAGGGTACCACTTCCTATGTTATTCTATATAATTACAATTAGTCTATCAATGTTTGATATAAGGATACCACTTCCTATGTAATTCTATATAACTACAATTAGTCTATCAATGTTTGATATAAGGGTACTACTTCCCAAGTTCCTATGTAATTCTATATAACTACAATTAGTCTATCAATGTTTGATATAAGGGTACCACTTCCCAAGTTCCTATGTTATTCTATTTTATTACAATTAGTCTATCAATGTTTGATATAAGGGTACCACTTCCCAAGTTCCTATGTTATTCTATATAATTACAATTAGTCTATCAATGTTTGATATAAGGGTACCAGTTCCTATGTTATTCTATATAACTACAATTAGTCTATCAATGTTTGATATAAGGGTACCACTTCCCAAGTTCCTATGTTATTCTATATAACTACAATTAGTCTATCAATGTTTGATATAAGGGTACCACTTCCTATGTTATTCTATATAATTACAATTAGTCTATCAATGTTTGATATAAGGGTACCACTTCCTATGTTATTCTATATAATTACAATTAGTCTATCAATGTTTGATATAAGGGTACTACTTCCTATGTTATTCTATATAATTACAATTAGTCTATCAATGTTTGATATAAGGGTACCACTTCCTATGTTATTCTATATAACTACAATTAGTCTATCAATGTTTGATATAAGGGTACCACTTCCTATGTAATTCTATATAACTACAATTAGTCTATCAATGTTTGATATAAGGGTACCACTTCCTATGTAATTCTATATAATTACAATAAGTCTATCAATGTTTGATATAAGGGTACCACTTCCTATGTAATTCTATATAATTACAATTAGTCTATCAATGTTTGATATAAGGGTACCACTTCCTATGTAATTCTATATAATTACAATAAGTCTATCAATGTTTGATATAAGGGTACCACTTCCTATGTAATTCTATATAATTACAATAAGTCTATCAATGTTTGATATAAGGGTACCACTTCCTATGTTATTCTATATAATTACAATTAGTCTATCAATGTTTGATATAAGGGTACCACTTCCTATGTAATTCTATATAACTACAATTAGTCTATCAATGTTTGATATAAGGGTACCACTTCCTATGTAATTCTATATAACTACAATTAGTCTATCAATGTTTGATATAAGGGTACCACTTCCTATGTAATTCTATATAATTACAATTAGTCTATCAATGTTTGATATAAGGGTACCACTTCCTATGTAATTCTATATAACTACAATTAGTCTATCAATGTTTGATATAAGGGTACCACTTCCTATGTAATTCTATATAACTACAATCATTACATGATGGAGATTTAACGGAGTCCTCAGATATATAATGTAAGAAAACATACATTGTCTTAATTTTTTATTTACATATTGTATGTTATGTACTAGGGATACAATATTTTACGTCATTGAAAGCTGTTAGTAACTGCAAGATTAATTGTAATCTAAAGATTATGTCATATATTGCGTCCAGCTGTTTAACTTACCAAGCTAAAAAGGGCAATAACTCTTACCAAAATTGTGTGACTGGCACATGTTCAGCTGATAATAATTATACATACCAAGTTTCATAGCAATTCATTAAAAACTATCAGACTAGTTGCACCAACATGATTCTGTCATACAATGCATGAAGCTGTAAGTGAAATAAGACAATAACTCTAACAACAAGAGTCCCTCGAAGGGACTGACACTACTGAAAGAAAAGAATTTCCAGGAATTCAAGATAAGACCATTTCTTCTATTTAAGTATTGAAACAATCTCCGAGATTCTTGAGTGGTAAGATTTTCAAATTAGCTGCTGTTTCAGCCATATTGGATATTTGTGGGACACCATTTTCATTTAGGACCAACTAGATATCATAAGAAGTCTTTTGGTGAAACCCCATGTCGATATGACCATCATTTCTGGAGGAGAAGGGACAAGATTTTCAAGATGGCTGCCATGGTGGCCATATTGGATGTCAGAAATACATCATTTTCATTCAGGACTCACTAGACACCATATGAAGTCTTCTGGTGAAAACCCCATGTTGATATGACTTTCCATTTAGGAGCAGTAGCGACAAGAAGATTTTAAAGATGGCTGCCATAGTGGCCATATTTGAGGTCAGATCAACACCATTTTCATTCAGGACCAACTAGATATCATAATTAGTCTTCTAGTGAAAAACCCATGTCAATATGACTATCCATATAGGACGAGTAGCAATAACAAGATTTTCAAGATGGCCGCCATGGTGGCCATACTTGATGTCAGATTGGCACCATCTTCATTTAGTAGCAACTAGCATCATAAGAAGTCTTCTGGTGAAAACCCAATGTCAATGTGACTTTCCATCCAAGAGGAGTAGCTATAAGATTTTCAAGATGGCATACCACTGTGGCAGCCATATTGGATACCACATCGCTACAATATTTATTTAAGACCAACCAGACACCACAAGAAGTCTTCCAGTGAAAACCCCATGCTGATATGACTGTTCATTCAGGAGGAGAAACAATAACAAGATTTTCAAGATGGCTGCCATGGTGGCCATATCGGCTGTCAGATCGGGACCATTTTCATTTAGGACCAACCAGACATCACAAGAAGTCTCTTTACAGAAAAATCCATGCTGATATGATCATCCATTCAGGTGGAGTAGCAATAACAAGATGTTCAAGATGGCCACTGTGCTGGCTATACTGTGTGTTATTCAGGACCAAGTAGACATCATAAGAAGTCTTCTGGTGAAAACCCCATGTTGATAGATCAATCATTCAGGAGGAGTGGTGATAACAAGACTTCTTAGGATGTCTAGTTGGTCCTAAATGAAAATGGTGCCGATCTGATGTACAATATGACTACCATGGCAGCCATTTTGAAAATCTTGTTATGGCAATTCCTCCAGAATGGAAAGTCATATTGACATGGGGTTTTCACCAGAAGACTTCTTATGATGTCTAGTTGGTCCTAATTGAAAATAGTAACACTCAGACACCCATTATGGCCAATCTGACATCCAATATGGCCACCAAGGCAGCCATCATGTCTTTCCATGGAAACCCCATCTTGACACATGTATGTCCATCTATTCTGGAGGAGTAGTGTTAACAAAATTTTCAAGTTGGCTGCTGTGGTGGCCATATCAGATGTCTGAGTACCACTATTTTCATGTAAGAACAACTATACTTTGGGATGCATCTGTGTGTAAGGTTTCATGGCAATCCTCAAATTAGTTTAGGAGTAGTAGCAATAACAAACTTGTGCTAATGGATGGACAGACGCTGGACAATGGACAACAGGCTATCCCATAAGCTCTTCTGGTCTGTGACCAGTAGAGCTAAAAATTGTGGGATCAGTGATTTATTACCATGGGCATCTGCAGATAATGACAATAACATTTATTAAATTTCAAAGCAATCAATTATAATTGTGAGTCTAGTTGCACTAACAAGATTGTGTGACAGACTGAAGGATGGACAGATGGATGTACTCAAGGAATTCTATTATACCTCTATCAGGCAAGGTTTATAAAAACAAAATCTTTTGTAAAGACAGTATGTAGCATAACAGCTATACAGAGCAGTTTATATCTTGATTCCAGTGTCATTGTGTAATACATATATCTATGCGAGTGTCAAATTTGTTGTTGTTGCTAATATTCAGTAAATTATTGACACAACTGACTGCCGTACCTTTATCATGGAACCAAGCAACAATTTGTACTGAAAAGTTCTTATATTTACAGACTCGCAATCACTAAGTATTCATGTATGAAAACAACCAATTTTTTATTTTATATTTTCTTACTTGACCCACTTGTTACTTTAGGAATTAACACAGACTTACAAAGACAATCCTTACATATTGTAAAAACGTTTTGGTCTAGTTGCATTAAATTAAAAACAAAGAAATTTTGGAATCCTCAAATATTTTGACATATATATCAGGGATATTGATTCATACCTACAACAATTTTCATCTAATGACAATCACATGCGTAAATGGACTAAAAAGGAGAATTAGGTACTAATAACTTTTTATGTAATTACATGCGCTGTGAATCAGGAACTTATAATTGACTATGTAATTACATGTGCTGTGAATCAGGAACTTATAATTGACTATGTAATTACATGTGCTGTGAATTAGACACTAATACTTGTCTATGTAATTACATGTGCTGTGAATTGGGCACTAATAATTGTCTATGTAATTACATGTGCTATGAATTAGGCACTAATAATTGTCTATGTAATTACATGTGCTGTGAATTAGGCACTAATAATTGTCTATGTAATTACATGCACTGTGAATTCACTTGTATTCGTGGTATATCAATTGTTGTCAAGTCTGTCTTGGTGGATGCTCACCATAGTGATCACTGACATTTGTGTGCAAGTCTGTATGTTTGCATGTGTGTATGTGTGCAATTCTGTATATCTCTCCATCTGTAAACATCCTAGATTAAGGTCAATATTAAAATTTGTTAGATTAAGCTCTATATTAAATTTTGTGTTCTTTCTAGATAAATACAAGGCTGGGTCAAGAAAAGAGTGTCTCTGTTTTTTTTATTTCATAGCTACTTCAAACCACACAATTCAAGGACCAATGAAAGATGTTCCATCCATTTGGGAAACATACACCCAAGACAAATCCACACATTTAAGTACATGTAGAAAGATCAATGTTTACAAAACCATGAAAATTGATATCCACAAAAATAATGAATACATCATTTCACAGCACCAGATATCCTAACTTATAAGTCAATTCCAACTACAAACAACATAGACCCTGAACTGCCATCGCATAAAGCACAGGCAGATCAGGGTCTATGTTGTTTGTTCCACTGATTACTCCTAACAAACTGCATAAAAACAGATCTGCCGGTGCATTATGCAACAGCAGATTTGGGTCTGTGTGGTTTGCAGTTGTACTCGACTTATAAGTGAGTATATATATATATTAATAGCTGTATCTCAGTTGTGTCATACAATATATTTAATATACATGCTGATGGTACTGTTGCTACATGTACTACTACTGCTACTATTTCTTCTACTACTACCACAACTACCAGCGGTGGTACTAATGCTTTTGTTACTGCTACTACTAAATGCATTTTGTGGTAAATTGTATGTCACAGAATTGCAATGTGTTTCTTCATTCAAACTGCATGACTAGTTCATCCTTGCCAAATAATTTTTGCATTTTTTATAGTACATACAGTGTATCAGTAGATAGATAAAAATGAACATTTTGTTTGTGTATTGTTTTTTTTAAAATTGTTGAGTCCAATGACAATATGGATTTCATATCTATGGTGCACATCAAATTATTACTACCGTATATACTCACATACAAGTCAGATCCATCTGCAAACTGGATAGATGGCAGATCTAGGTCTATGCAGTTTGTTATCAGTAATCAGTAGAACAAACAACACAGACTCAGATCTGTCAGTGCATAATGTGATGGCAGATTAGGGTCTATGTTGTTTGCAGTTCGATGTGACTTTAAGAGACTATACACGGTAGTCTCTCCATTTTGCTTCCGTCTAGTTTTTATTTTTATTGCTACAAGTCTAATGACAATACAGATTTCATATCTGTCATGCATCACCAAATTATTACTATGAGTTGTTTACATCTTTCCAAATTGCATATTTTGAAATACTATTGCTGAAGTTTGATTTAAATCCTTTTTTTTTTTTCTCTAAGCATGTGGTTTTTATGTTGAGAGAAGTATATTTCTGTTCCCATAGTAACATGTTTGTTGCTTGTATAAAAATGAATAGAAAGCAATCTGTTATGAGAAACTGAATGAATTGCTAAATAAAGCATACCTTTTTACCATTACTGGATGTTATGATAACTGACAGCATTCCCATTGACTTTATGCACTGTGTAATTTACATATGAAATTGCTGTGTGTGTACATGTTTCATTTAATATGTACCATTGCAATTATTTGAAAATGTGTCCAAGTGCCACAGATTCCCCTGCTAATATGATGCAATCAAAGGGCAGATGTCTAAGTCAAACAGGGGCCATGAATCCATGAAAACTTTTCAGAAAACTCTCCCAATCAAATTTAGCCTATGTCTTCTTGACATAAAACCTCATACCAAAATTTGTTCAATCTATCAGGTTCTTCAAAAGTTATTGAGCATGTAGAAATTAAGTGCAAAGTTCTATGTCAAAATAGGACAATAATTCCATAAAATTTGTCGAAAAATTGTGAAAAATCAAACCTGATAAGGTCTTCTCAATGTAACAACTCATATAATTTCATTTCAATCAGTGAAGTCCTTCAATAGTTACTGATCAGAAACTCAATTGAAGGGCAACATTTGAGTCAAACAGGAGCCATAACTCGGTTATATTTTGCCAGAAAACTGTGAAAATCAAACCTAATCTAGGTCTTCTTGTACAGCCTTGTACAAAACATTTGATTTCAATTTATGAATTCCTTCAAGAGTTACTGAGAGGAAACAAAATTTGTGATGGACTGGACACAATAGGATGGATGAACACCGGTAGCATTATATGCCACCCCCCAAGACATGACAGTGTCATAAAAAGTGCATATAAATCAAAGGTGCATTTTTTTATCATTAAGGTGTAAAAAAATGTTATTATTAGCATGCATTGGTTCTCATCAGCAATGAATGATGGATATGCACAGATGCAAAAGGGATCACTATGACAAACTTCAAGGTGGACCAAGGTGGCTAAATAATAATATGATAAATTGTATAAATCACTAGGTAATTTTGGTCCTGAATTTGCAAATGTAAAGAAGCAATAGAATATTTATTTTAATATACAAGTATACTGTTTATTCTGTTAATTGGTATCAATATCTGGTACCAATCAACACATTAAAGACTAATTAGTGCTGTTCAAACCAGTATGTTTGTGAAAATGAGATTTCAAGGGAATTAGCTCCTCCTGGTGTTTATTGCAACTGCAAATACAATAAACAGCATGCTTCAAAGACTGTTCATAAAGTGTCCATTCTAATGTCCACACAAGGCGCTAATTAAGCATATGGTAGCAGATGATTATCCAATCCAGTGTCCATTCTAATGTCCACACAAGGTGCTAATTAAGCATATGGTAGCAGATAATTATCCAATCCAGTGTCCATTCTGATGTCCACACAAGGCGTTAATTAAGCATATGGTAGCAGATGATTATCCAATCCAGTGTCCATTCTAATGTCCACACAAGGCGTTAATTAAGCATATGGTAGCAGATGATTATTTGTTATCCAATCATTATGAATTTTTAAAAAAAACCCAGTAATCCAGCAACTGAATCATATCAAAAGCAGACATGACATAGTCATTAATCGGGTTTATCACTTTATTGTAAACATTACTATCATCAATAGTAATCACAAGTTGGTATCAATTAGATTGTGTGTGAAAAGTACACTTACAACAAACATTAATTTGCAATATTAAGAGTCTAATTATCACAAATATTAACATTTCTTTGGCAAAGGGACCACTAATAATGAAAATTAGTCATTTTAAGACTATATTTTCCATACATGTGTGGTAATGACTTCAGCTTATCAAGAGGTGGTGAAATTTACTGCATAGTTACATGTCCCACATACAAGTATGTTCCTTCTTATTTAACATTCATGGGATCAGAACTGTATCTATCTTCACATTTTAGTTTTGTTGCATCTATATATGACCTAGCAGGCAATGACTTGGCTATATGCCCTTTAAACATCCATAAATGTTATTTCCATACTGACTTAGCTTTCTTTTTGGTAACATTTTTTTAATTGAATACTTTACCACCCATTCTTTCTGTATAATGTTGTGTACTAAATGTTGTGCAAATGATCAAATCTCCTCCACTCCCACCATCTTAAACCTCCTCCACTCCCACCATCTGAAACCTCCTCCACTCCCACCATCTGAAACCTCACGAAAGATGGTGTTCCTCATTAGTTTTTTGTCAAGATACTCAAGCTAATATACTTCTTCAAACCTTGTATATTTTGTGGATGATTAGCCACTTCTTCAAACCTTGTATATTTTGTGGATGATTAGCCACTTCTTCAAACCTTGTATATTTTTTTGTGGATGATTAGCCACTTCTTCAAACCTTGTATATTTTGTGGATGATTAGCCACTTGAATACATGTCCACTGCTTCACATTTCTGAGTGTCACTTTATAAAGTTAGTTTTTTTCATGTGCTTGTATACTGAATATCTTTCTTAAATCTCCATGACTAGCACATTTTCACTTCATTTACTTGCAGCTTAGTAATCTATGAAATTAAAGAACATATGGTATCTCTTTTCAGGTTTGGCCTGGTATTGGGAACAACGTGGAAGACTTGGATTGCTACAGATGCTCTCAGCAGTAAGGTGGTGATACAAAGGCTTCATCAGAACATGCCCAAATTGTCCAGCAAAAGTCAGAAAGACTATTTCATACTACCACAATGGGACATAGTACATAAAAGACATTACTCAGGTCTTCATCAGAGAGATCAACACCACTGTTCGAATAGGTACAGCCTGTCTAAAACTGCAGTTTTCTATTACAGGGCCACCTTTTATGGTTGCTGACATTTTAAAAAATTGCATTTTTTATATATAAAAAATAATGTTGGTCCCATTACTATGGGTACTTTGAGTCTGCTATTATCTTTCCTAACAATTATCTTTTCCTACCTGACAAAAAAAAGTGGGTGTATCACTATGAGTCATCTTGTTTCACTGCCCAAGGATCCAATGCTATAAGTTGCACAGGGCCAAACTAGCACTTGTCTTAAATGTCATTTATTGTACAACCTTGATGTCTAAAATTTGGCAGTTTCATGTTTTAAATTTGCATGAAATTTAATTTACATGTTTAAAATCTTTTTAAAATTTAAATTTTCATTGAAAATTCTATCAAAATTAAATTTTATCAATGTTTTTCCATTTCAAACAGATTTTTTTTTATAGAAATTATCTTGTATCAGAAGTAAGTTTTTACTGCTCTGAACAATTCCTACAATTAGAGAAGATATAATAAATTTAGTTTTGGGGTCTTAAAAGCATCTGTTCCCAAATTACATCCGTACACTATAAAATTCATGACAGTTATCAAACTCCTAATTTGCCATGAAAATTAATTGAACTGCTGAGTAAAGTCAGAATATGTGTAGCATGCAAATGAAAGAGTTTGACTAAAAACTTTGCCACAAAATGAAAGTCTGACGATGGTCAGACCAGGATAAAATGCTTCCAGGACCGTACCCAGCAAAGTAGTTCAAATCTAAATTTAGAGGTTTTGTTTAGTTATCCCTTATATTGTGAAATATTTCTCAAAGGCAATGATTTTTACCATGGAATAATTGGAAAAGAATCATTCTGTATATTGATAGGCATTTCATTGTGCTTGTAAAAGTAGTCTGGAAAAAGTGCACATACAAAGACAGTGTGTGATATGGTCACAACCTAGACAGTGTGTGATATGGTCACAACATATGTTTGAATGGACCCAGAAACAGAATCCTTAACCCTGGTGGAGGTTGATCAGGAATTTAAATATAAAAATTCAGAGCAAGTACTGTCAAGTCCTGGTGCGTGTAATGGTCTAATAATATACCCAACAAATAGACTCTTTAATTGTGTGAATAATGAATAACATACTCAACAAATAGATTCTTTAATTGTGTGAATAATGAATAATATACCCAACAAATAGACTCTTTAATTGTGTGAATAATGAATAACATACTCAACAAATAGATTCTTTAATTGTGTGAATAATGAATAATATACTCAACAAATAGACTCTTTAATTGTGTGAAAAATGAATAATATACTCAACAAATAGACTCTTTAATTGTGTGAATAATGAATAATATACTCAACAAATAGACTCTTTAATTGTGTGAATAATGAATAACATACTCAACAAATAGACTCTTTAATTGTGTGAATAATGAATAATATACTCAACAAATAGACTCTTTAATTGTGTGAAAAATGAATAATATACTCAACAAATAGACTCTTTAATTGTGTGAATAATGAATAATATACCCAACAAATACTCTTTAATTGTGTGAAAAATGAATAACATACTCAACAAATAGACTCTTTAATTGTGTGAATAATGAATAACATACTCAACAAATAGACTCTTTAATTGTGTGAATAATGAATAACATACTCAACAAATAGACTCTTTAATTGTGTGAATAATGAATAACATACTCAACAAATAGATTCTTTAATTGTGTGAATAATGAATAACATACCCAACAAATAGATTCTTTAATTTTGTCAATAATAAACAGTATACCCAATAAATAGACTCTTTAATTGTGTGAAAAATGAATAATATACCGAACAAATACTCTTTAATCATGTGAATAATGAAAAATATACCCAACAAATAGACTCTTTAATTGTGTGAATAATAATATATCCAACAAATACACTCTTTAATTGTGTGAACAACGAGTAATATACCCAACAAAAATAGATTCTCTAATTTTGTCAATAATGAATAATATACCCAACAAATAGACTCTTTAATTGTGCAAAAAATGAATAATATACCCAACAAATACTCTTTAATCATGTGAATAATGAAAAATATACCCAACAAATACTGTTTAATTGTGTGAACAATGAATAAAATACCCAACAAATAGACTAATTAACTCTGTGAATAATAATCTATCCAACAAATAGACTCTTTATTTGTGTGAATAATGAATAAAATACCCAGCAAATACTCTTTAACTGTGTGAATAATGAATAATATACCCAACAAATATACTCTGTAATTGTGCGAAACCACATCATAATTAGTTCCCATCAGCTAAGAACTAAAATTAGGTGAAATAAATTGAGCATCAAAAATATATATACTCACTTATATGTCAAGTCCAACTGCAAACAACATTGACCCTGATCTGCTGTCACATAATGCGCTGGTATATCAGGGTCTATGTTGTTTGTTTTACTGATTAGTCCTAACAAACTGCATTGACCCATATCTGCCGGCACATTATGAGATGGCAGATCTGGGTCTGTGCAGTTTGTAGTTGGAAGACTTATAAGCGAGTAAATATGGTAAGCAAATTTAATAGGATTCATAATCATAATATTGGCGGGGAAGCAGTACAACGAGGGTCTTATATTGAAGGACCACTGTAATAATAAGAATAATAATCTAGTCTTAAAAACAGCGGTAGTATAGTAAGGGTAACAACAAAAACAACAACAACATTAACAACCACAAAAACAACAGTTCACACACAGCAAGGACTACAGTATAGCCAAAAGCTGAAAGCCAAAACTTTTTTAATATAATAGTATGGTCATATTAATATATTATAGATGATTGTTAATTGTTATTTCAAAAGAAATTGTACATCTCACACTGAATTTTCTGGATAGGTAAAAAATGTATAAAGACATCTACTGGCTTAAATTCTAATAAAATAATACAACCCTTGAAATCACTAGTAAATTTTAATATACTGTCTATACTCACAAGTCGAGTCCAACTGCAAACTGCACAGACCCAGATCTGCAGTCGCATAATGCAACAGTAAATCTGGACCTATGCAGTTTGTTAGGAGTAATCAGTAGAACAAACAACACAGATCCTGGTCTGCCAGCACATTATGCAACGGCAGATCAGGGTCTATACAATTCGCAGTTGGATTCATCTTATAAGTGAGTATATAAGGTAAATGGATATTTTAAAATTTAGCTATCAATTAAAAAAACAGCCCTTTCATGTTGGTTCAAAATTAAACAATCAATTTGTACCTTTGAAAACACACCTTCTAAGATACTGTTCACTTGTTGGTATTGTCAAAGCTATTGCATTGTAATGATGTCAAGTAATATCTTTTTGTCAAAGCTATTGCATTGTACTGATGTCAAGTAATATCTTTTTGTCAAAGCTATTGCATTGTAATGATGTCAAGTAATATCTTTTTGTCAAAGCTATTGCATTGTAATGATGTCAAGTAATATCTTTTTGTCAAAGCTATTGCATTGTTCTGATGTCAAGTAATATCTTTTGTGCCATTGGACAGCATGATTATTATAACATGATGCAAATAAAATTACTAAATTAACACTGACTAGAATGAACTTCAAACATGAGAGTCTTAATTAAGGTGAGGCTTTATCCACTCTCAGTTTATGTAGTGATTTCAATCTTTAAATATTTCACTAGGTTGTCCGCACTACCCAATAGATTTGCCCATAAGAAGCTATTATTAAGTAGATTGTAGAGGGGAGAATAGTTTTGTACTCATTGAGTTACCTTCTATAAATAAAGCATTATTATTATTATTATTATTATTATTTTTTTATTTTTTTATTATACTCTACCAAAAACAACACGTCATCTTTACATAATGTAGTAACCCATACTGTACAGATTTTAAAGACATATTCTCTTCATGAAAAAAGAAACATCTAAATCAGCTTTGGAATGACTTTATAAATACCAACAAATGACCAGTTCATAGTTTATTTAAAATAAATTGTGAATGTACTAAAAGATACCGACATGCATGGCTGAATGGCCAAACACGTCATTAATACAAGATCAATCAAACTAAAAGATTAAAAGTTGTCCTTAAAGATCGCCTTATTTTGGTACATAATCCAGGTCATAAAAGTGCTCTATGATGCCTTATTTTGGCACAGTACATAATCCAGGTCATAAAAGGGCTCCATGATCTTTTCATCTTAGTGCTCATCCTCTACTTGTTGAAGTGGGAGGATACCATAAAATCACTCCCGATTACCATAAAATCCCTCTGGATCCCCATAAAATCCCTCTGGATCACCATAAAATCCCTCTGGATCCCCATAAAATCACTCTGAATCCCCATCACTCTGAATCCCCATAAAATCACTCTGAATCCCCATCACTCTGGACCCCCATAAAATCACTCTTGACCCCCATAAAATCACTCTGGACCCACATAAAATCACTCTGGACCCCCATAAAATCATTCTGGATCTTAGGTTTTACCATTTTTTTGTCTAAATCAAGTAGAATCTGACAACCATTTCCTACTCCTTTGTACTGCAGATGAGGATGCTTGTGCAATAAAGTGATTGATTGACTGACTGATTGTTTAGGAGACCTGATATTAGTTGAAAAAACATGCAACACTGATGGTTCTTACTGATAACAAAGGTTTCTGAACCTGGAACATAAAATATTCAAGGCTTCCCAAACTGTCTACAGCAGGCACCCTATTCCCTCTTTCTGGTCAAAATCTCTTTAATACCAATCACATACCATACAAAATTTCTTGCATTTTGCCAATATGAATAAAATCTGACCTTCTGACTGCTCCCATTTGTCATATTTTAGCAAGCTTTAATGCGACAAAATATTGGTATTTTGCTTTCTTCTGTTATCTCTGGAGATCTGACTACCTAACCCATCATTTTGAAAGCACTTTTTGTTTTGGTACTTTTTTGACACTGTAGAATATCTAGATTATAAACGTTCTTTACGACATCATATTAAACTTCTTTTTTCTTCTAACAGTTATTTATCAAAAAATCATCATAGAAACTGATCATTTCTCCCTCCCTACTTGTTAAAATTCAGAACACCAAAAGGACATGATATCTATGTGTTTTTTGTTTTCTTTGTAATTTTCATTTTATATATAATTGAGCCTAAAAATAGTTGCAAACAAGATCACATCAGCAATGAAATTCTGAATCTCTTTAAAAGGGGCCAAGGCAGGGAGTGTATGATGGGCCAAGGTAGGGATTGTAGGAGAAGGTAGGCAATACAGATGGATCAAGATAACAGGGAAAATTAAGAGCCAATCTTCTAACGAACTTTGACTGGAAACATACCCAGTTTAAAGTGAATTCATTTTTCGACAATACAGAGTATTGAGAACCATTAACAATGGGAATTGGCCCTGATCACTAACATTTTCTCAGATGGGTCTAAATAATAGAGTAACTTCGTGGAAACAAATATGACCGTAGTAAAAACTTTGGGGCCATAATTCTAAAATGGTGTAAATCAAACTTATGCAATAGTTCATGAATATAAAGCTGCAAACTAAATTCCCTCGAAATTCAATGATGCCTGGTATTGTCACAATGCCTCCACATTGTAGGCAGAGGCAGATTATAAAAAGATGAAGTTGAGAAAGAAAGAGAAAGAACTAAAGAGAGAAAGAAAGAGAAAGAGCTAAAGAGAGAAAGAGAGAGAGGGAGATGGAGGCATGTGTCTTTAAAACTGTTTATTCAGTATTAGAGCATTGTTTGTCCATTTTCAGTGTCAAAGATCTATGCAATAATCTTAAGTTAATGCAGTTAAAATAACAAAAACTATTGCCTTTTTTATTTGCTTCAGTGATATGTTTTACAAATTCTCAATGAAAATTACCAGTGATCAGTCAATAAATAGTATACTTTTTTCCTGTTTGGAACTTCTACCTTTTCTCCACTAACTAGTTAACTTACACATATTGTGTAGGTTATCAGTTTGACTTGCCAGAGTAAGTTAGGGTGAAATATCTGAAATTATTAAAATAATGTCTCTTAAAAGTAAGTGAAAATACAGTTTGTCACATCAAGAACTGTAGTCCATGATACATGATTTCAAAAAGATGCAGACTTTCTATTAATTTAGATACTTACATGTATTTCCTATCCATGGGATGTCTAGAGAGATGAAGGGGGTTAGAATGTTAGAATAAAAGATAGACAAATAATATTGTAAATCTCCTGTGATAGGCCAATACTCAATTATAGGCCCATACTCAATTATAGGGCCATGCTCAATTGTAAGCCCAGACTCAATTATAAGCCCATACTCAATTATAAACCCATACTCAATTATTAGCCCATACTCAATTATAGGCCCATATTCTATTATAGGCCCATACTCAATTATAGGCCCATACTCAATTATAAGCCCATACTCAATTATAGACCCATACTCAATTATAGGCCCATATTCTATTATAGGCACATATTCAATCATAGGCCCATATTCTATTATAGGCGCATACTCAATTATAAGCCCATACTCAATTATAGACCCATACTCAATTATAGGCCCATATTCTAGTATAGGCCCATACTCAATTATAGACCCATACTCAATTATAAGCCCATACTAAATTATAGACCCATACTCAATTATAAGCCATACTCAATTATAAGCCCATACTCAATTATAGGCCCATATTCTATTATAGGCCCATACTCAATTATAGAGCCATACTCAATTAAAAGCCCATACTCAATTATAAGCCCATACTCAATTATAGGTCCATATTCTATTATAGGCCCATACTCAATTATTGACCCATACTCAATTATAAGCCCATACTCAATTATAGCCCATACTCAATTATAAGCCCATACTAAATTATAGACCCATACTCAATTATAAGCCCATACTCAATTATAAGCCCATACTCAATTATAGGCCCATATTCTATTATAGGCCCATACTCAATTATAGACCCATACTCATTTATAAGCCCATACTCAATTATAAGCCCATACTCAAGCCCATACTCAATTATAAGCCCATACTCAATTATAGGCCCATACTCAATTATAAGCCCATACTCAATTATAGGCCCATATTCTATTATAGGCCCATGCTCAATTATAGGCCCATACTCAATTATAAGCCCATACTCTATTTTAGGCCCATATTCTATTATAGGCCCATACTTAATTATAGGCCCATATTCAATTATAGGCCCATCCACCACTTCAAGAAAATTTTAGCATATTTCAATTACAGAAGGCTCCATGCATCCAGTGTTAAGGCTACCACAACCACCACCACCATACTTTTAAAAAAATTAGTTATACTGGCCCCCAGGACTTATCACAGGAGAAATACTGTGCACTGACACAACCACAACACAGTCAGGACAACTAAGCATGAGGTATCCCACACCACTGACATGGCATGTGATGACAAGTGACATTTGGCTGCCACAATGTTTACCCCTTTACAATGCACACACAATTTTGAACAACACAGATACAATCTGCCCAATACACTGCCAAATCCATGTTGTTCATTTGAAAATTCCAGTGTTGCATCTAAGGACTTTGCAATTGAGCGGGAGATCCCCCTCTCTCTTCCAAAAATGGTGAAAGCAGTAAACATTTAAGAGCAGTACACTGCCCTAAATTCAACTAACTAATTAATTATATTTTTGCACCAACATTTTTTAAAATTATTGCCTTATCTTGACCCTTGCAACAAAATCAGTAATTTATCTCAGTGCCAAAACATGAATACACATTTACATTATATGGATGACAGCTGAGACTTCAACTTTAGAATTCCTGTAGGTAAAATAGACCGTGCTGAGACTTCAACTGTAGAATTCCTCTAGGCAAAATGGACTCGCTGAGACTTCAACAGTAGAATTCCTCTGGGCAAAACAGACTCTGCTGAGACTTCAACTGTAGAATTCCTCTAGGCAATGTGCCAGAATATAGCCATTTTGCGCAACTGAAATGTGTAATTCTATGTCTGGATGCAACACTGGGAATCATGTAGAATGACTAAGATCTGCCATTGTATTTGGATGCAGATCCAAGTCTAAGTTGTTCATCAAACATTTGCCATATCAAATGGGAAGACTTTAAACCCAAGGGCTTAAAGTAATTCACAAGTGCTCCGGTAAATGTTTGTACACTGCAAACCGTGTACGATTGTTATTCTTACATGATCAGTAATCCTAATGAGTAATTTTCAACAACAACTACAACAAAACTTACTCCAGAATACGAGTCTTACAGCACTGTTAACATAAGAACTAGATTACTGAAGTCTTAAATATCTGTTGTTTAGGGCAAATTACAAGACACATGCAACTTGACCTTGCAGTAAATTTGCTACGGAGAATGTAAAAATGGCAAGGGCAATCTTGCCTTATTTGAGTTATAATATAATCCTGCCCATTTGACAAAAAAATCATACATTCAGCCCCTTTTGGTCAAAACATCAAAGCTACATCCATCTTAATGTACTTTAATCTGTAACTCATGCGAGACTGCCCCAGAGTCGGCATAAGTAAAACAAAATCTATACTTGAAAAGCATGCAAATTTCCCGCTTTGAGTACAGCTAAACTCACAAAAATATACATGTCAAACCAGCCAAAACCTGCCTGATCATGTAAGAATGTGCATTTATACACAAGAAAATATGGTAGACAAAGTTGTGATTCTATGTCACGTAAAACAATTATTGGTAGATAGCAAAGATATTTTCATCACTGATTCCAAAAGGTTTTTGTTTTTACTGATGTTTAATCAAAACCTGAATCATGTTTCAACTTGATTCAATTTCAAAGCATCCCACCAGCACTAGTTTCACATGTACATATCGAGTTGGCAACCATTTTATAGATTTTAGGATGTGTTTTCTTGGTGACCAGCAAATATGGGTCAAAGCAAAAACTAACCATTAAAATAACAGTACCTTTTGGAACACTGTGAAAATTTGTTATGAATCTTGTGACACTAAAAACCAAATAGAATAATGTAAACCATCTCAACAATATTGAACTGTATAGGGTACATAATGATCCTGGCTTTTAACTTCTGCATACCCATGAAAAGGAATCCCCACTTATACCTGCTCCCATTTCTTTTCTTTTTTAATAAACAAAATCTAATCAAAATCCATTGATAAAAGTAAGAGACAAAAATACTTTTTCAAAACTTTTTTAAAAAGTGGCATCTGGCAAAACATAAGCAACACTCAAACATCATTGCCGTGACCTATTTTACTTCAGTGCTTGTAAAACACAGTGCATGACAATTCATTAAACGATATTTCATTGACCACAACATTTCGTTGAAATTTCTCATGTTCATTTATCTTAAAAAAACTGGGTGTTGAAGAACTCAGCATAAGTAAACCTTTTGTCACTTGTTCAGTCATATTTTTTACCTTCTAAAAAAAAACATGTTTTAAGGAATTCAATGAAATGTCTTTTTCAATGAAATGCCACATCTGATTAAATATCTTTTAACAAAATGTCATAAACCTGGTAAAACATTAAGTGCGCATTCAGTCAGGCCACCCGTGTTACACACTGAACTGGTGTTAAACACTCAGAGCAAATCATTCTATAACATCCACAAATGTTATGTGCTTTCTGATTGATCAAACATCAAATTTTGCAGCAGTAAAACCCATAATAAACTGGGGGAAATTTTGACACTATTATGACCCCATTACCATCTCTGTGAATGAGTGCTATGTAGAATTAAAATGTAGTTTTTTGGGGTGGGTAAAACTAATTTTAATTATGCAATACTTACCCATCACTACTGTGTAGCTTTTACTTTTCATGTTGAAAAATCTGGTCTGTTTGATGTGAATACATTCTCCCACAGAGTGGAGAATTGTCAACAAGACATGGTCCACTCATGCACCTTGCATGTCCATGCACAGAACAGTCATCTTTTTCATAGATGACAAATACGCCAGGACATCAGAGTAGGGTGGGGGGAGTGCATTAGGTAATAGTAACCATAAGTATTGCCGAATTAAAATTAGTTGTAACCCCCACCCCAACTACGTCTCTTACCTGTCGCTTTTACGTAGCTGAATTTTTCAGTTAGGTGGGTAGGCTGATATGTTTAAACTGATTAAAAACAGAAAAAAAAAGGAATGTACTCACCATTGAGGGAGAGATCCACTTTACAGAATGTTGGTGTCTCTCTGTGCCACATGTTGTGCCGCTACTATGGGTCCCAGAAAAATGCCTGCGCTTTTTGTGCTAACAAGCAGAGGTAGGAGGAGGAGAAGGTAGTATGGGATCGCCAAAATGCTGCCGTCATTATGACCTCCAAGTAAGAATTATTAAGATAGGCCCATGATGCAGTGATGGCTCAAACCTCATGGGCATATAGTTTCATAAAAGAAAGGTCTCTATTGGTAAGAGACTGATAAGCTCTTTTGATTGTGGTAACAATTCACCATGAGATTATGGAAGCAAAAATATCAACGGAGCCCTTAAGAGGGAGGAAAAGGCATTTCCTAACCTTCCTTTTCCCTTTGGAAGCACTAAGATAGAAATGTTGTACCCGAACTGGGCATAAAAGCCTATCTTGATCATACCCAGCACAGATTCAACCGAGAGTGGGGATCTCTAAAGGTAGTGGAGCTACCAAAGGTAACTGAATTTTTGCTAAAAATCCTGGTTCACAAAGGGGAGAAACAGATTCATAATGCTCATTAAACCAGAGCCAGTTTTGACGGACAATGCATGTCTCTCGCTGTGTCTTCTCGCAGATGCCAAAGCGAGTAAAAACACAGTCTTGAGTGTGAGATCCTGAAACAAAGCCTCACTCGGTGGTTCATAGGGGTTTTTGGTTAAAAACCATAAAACACAAGACAGATTCCATCTGGGTGTAAGAGAGCGGGAGACAGGTCTCTGAAGCTCAAAATACTTAATCAGATCGGCAAGGTGCAAATCTGAACCGATTGCCGTGCCCTGAGAGAATTTAAGTGTGTTGGAAATGGCAGCTTAATAGCCCATGATAGTGGATACTGAACATCTTTGTTCTCAAACAGGAAAAAAAGGAAATCAGCAAAAGAACTCACGGAGGAACAGCTAGGATCAATGTCATTCCTACTGCACCAATCACAGAAGATTTGTCACCTGGTATCATAGACCCTGGATGTTGAAGCTTTCCTGGCCTGAATGATGCAACTGGCAACCCGGCCCAAAAACCTATTCTGGCAGATAGATCGCTTGAGATGAGCCAAGCGTGAAGGTGGCAAATATGTGGGTTGTTGTGTAGGAGGGAGCCCGTGTTGCATCAGAAGATCCCTCCTGTGGGGTAGAGACCTGGGTTGATCGATCAACAGGTGTAGAAGAGCAATGAACCACGATCGTTAGGGCCACATTGGGGCTATGAGAATGATATAAGCAGTTGATTTTCTGACTTTCTTTTAGAACTTGAGGTAGAAGTCGGAACGGTGGGAAGGGGTACACGAACATATGATCACACTGTAAGCTGAATGCGTCCACTGCCCATGCTCTCTGGTCCCGGGCCGGAGAAAAGTAAAAGGGAAGTCTGTTGTTGAGCCTGGTCACAAACAAGTTCACCAGAGGCTTTCCCCAAAGTGTGAAAAGGGACTTTGTTATGGAGCGGTAAAGAGACCATTCCGTGAAGACTGTTTTGCCTGACCTGGACAGATTGTCCGCTAAAACATTCTTCTTCCCTGGAATGTGGCAAACTCAGAGGGTGATGTTCTCCGAGGATGCCCAGAGGAGGAGGTTCCAGACCTCCACGCAAAGAGAAGGGGCATGTGTGCCTCCTTGATGTCAGAGATTCACTACAACAACGTGTTGTCGGAGGAGACCATGACACATTAACCTCTTACTCTGTTGATGCACCCTTGCAATGCTAGAAATACGGCCTTCATTTCTAGGTTGTTGATGTGAAGGGACAATTCATCCAGAGTCCAATGACCTTGGCGAATTATGCCCTCCAGCTCTAAATGAGCACCCCAACTGGAACCTGATGTGATGGCAAAGAGATATAAGTTGGTGGTCGGGTGCATGCATGGGAACCACAGTCATGTGAAAAGGAGGAACTGTAGAGGGTGCATATGGAGATGTCCCAAGGGAACCAGATCCACAGCAGCGTTCAAGGTTCCCAACAGGGATAGGTAAAGGTGAGCAGATGATGTTTTTGCTCGTAGCGCCACTATAAGTGCCAGGATTTTGATCTATCCAATCCAGTGGGACCCGGACTAAGTTCTTGTTTGTGAGGAAGTTCATTTCCATGTAAACAAAGTCCTGCGATGGAATGAGCTCCAACTTTTCGAGGTTGGGTAAAAGGTCCGAGTTACTGTGGACCAACATCAGAACAGATCCTGATGAACACACTGAACCTGAACATTGTGGATCCCCAAACAGCCATATTTTGTGCCCTTAAAATGAATTTTAACGCATTCATTATAATATTGTGAGAATCTATTCAAATAGCCATAGAAAGTGTTCAACTATATCTACTTCATTTAATCATTGTTCAAAAAAATTTGCCATTCATGTACATTAGTTCAGAATTACCATTTTTCCGAGCATGTGTAAGTTTACTTATTTCCGTAAGTGCATCCATGGTTCATGACACTGACTAAAAAGTCATGTGGCATATGACCGGAATGTGCAAGTTAGGCCAAGGTATGGATATTATTAGTTTATAGTAATATCTGTGTTTTTCAAATTAAAAAAAATATAAAATTTTAAAATGAATTTTTTTCTGTTTATTCTATATGCAGTTTGTGCACTTACATTACTGCTTGCTTGTTCTTTACCATATAAATACATGAATCAATAGAGAGAGAGAGAGACAGACAGAGACAGAGGGAGAGAGACATTTAAAAATAGACACTGGTGAATGGATACACATTTTATTATAATAGATTCAATGTCTTTTGATGTAGAATATATGTTTATTATGAAATAATACTGAAACGAAAAAGTCCATGGTGAATATACATTTCCAGTGTATAATTTTTCTTACGTTGTATATGAACCCCACATGATTAAAACTAAATATTTACATTGGCTTTGCCATTGTATAAATTCCCAAAGTGGGTTTTCCTGTTCAAGATAAGTAAACAGAGCCAACATGTGATCAGCGGACCTATCTTTAGCATATAATACAAAATTCAAGGCCAAAATGTCGGACACAAATAAGGCCTTAGTGAAAATATAGATTTTCATTGTTTTTTTTTTAATTATATCAAATTACCTGTTCAAATCTCATTTTGTCTGATTTTACTTATTAAATACTTGCCGTCACTCTTGAAGAATGCTGGTGACACAGCTGATGTCATTATCTCGAAACAAGCGCGTTAGGTTGCCAGAAACATGTCACACGATTGAAGGACGGGACTGAAATCAGGAGGTTGGACGATACTGGAGAATTGGGGTTTCCAGTAATCAGAGGTATGCCACTACTACTCTCATAACTTGGGTGAAGGCAATGGGTGCGGAAGCAATTCCGAATGGCAGAAACCAGAATTGAAAAACTTCCTGGTCCAAGCAAAACCAGATGTATTTGCAATGTGGGGAAAATATTGGGATTTGCGAATAGGTGTCCTGAAGGTCAATGGAGACTGCCCAATCTGACAGACAAATTGCGCTCCAGACTGAGAAGATAATCAAAATCTTGAAAGGTTCCTCCAGAAACAAATGGTTTAAAGGAGATAGATCGATTATGATATGAAACTTTCCACTTTTCTTGGTGACCAGGAAGATTAGGAAATTTAATGCGGGAGGCTAATCATTCAGGACCCTCTCAACTGCCACTTTCTGCAAAAGGGTGCACCTCTTCCCTTAATTTCACCAGAATGGACTGGTGAAGAACATGGAGGCCCTTGACAGAGGGGTTTGTTCCTGAAACTTAAGTCAGAAATCCTTGCCTACAATAGAAAGGACCCACCCGTCATCCGTGATGCTTGAAGAAGTCTCTGAAAGGAGGCCTAGATGAGCACCTACAGGGACATTGGGAGAGGAATGCATGGCAGGAGAAAGTACAAGTCCCTAAGGGCTGTCCCCCCCCCCCCCCTTCCTTAGGAAATGTAGATTGGTTAGAGACCTTCCTCCTAGTGGTTCGTCGGTGACAGAGCCTTGAATCCAAGTGTTGAGGAGGAGGTCTCATTTGAGGTTGCGGATTGGACTAAGGCTGCATCTATCTGAATGATTTTGCAGATGGCCCCCAGTGGGCAATTTGCATTTGTACGCCTCCTGGCCGATTGCGATGGGCCAGGTGTGGGCGTGAAGGATCTATGTTGATAATCATTCAGATCTTGTGAAGCCATGGAAGGGATGAGTCCTCCGAAGAGGGTCTCAGCTTCCAACAGAGCAGACCTAAGAAGGTCTTTACTGTGGTTAAGTAAGACTTCAAAGAGTCCAACGCAATGTCACGGCGGATGTGCATAAGTTTAGCCAATAATGCCATCGAGACAGAAAGTGCATACCAGGATATCTTGGCCACACCTTCAAGCATGTGATGTACTGTGGCTGTATTCAATATGGCCTCTTTCAGCATACTGAATGAAGTAGCTGAGAATAGGTCACCATGAGAAGCTATGGTGACTAAAAGCTGTGCTTTCTGCTTTAATTGTTTTTATGGGAAGGCGTGCCCAGGTTCCAGTTGAGATACCCACTTGGGACAAACCAGCGTCCAACTGGGGAAGTTTAAAAGACCACTTCAGGGAATGTAATGGTAACTCAAAGCAGAGACCATAGGTCTCAAGGTAGAGGGAGGAACAGACCACCCTCTATATTGCCAAGAAATGTCTTGGCCTGTCGAAAACCTCTGTGATATTTCCTCAATCATGGAGGAATGAGGAAGAAGCCGGAAGTCGGGTTGCAGTTGAGCCTTGAAGATCTTTTCAAAAATGGAAATGATCTTCTTGGACTGTGCACCAGATGGTTTTGGGCACAAGTCTGCAGGTCTACTCTGGGTCCAGGGTCCAGTAGCCCATGGGAGGCATAAAGGACAAATTATCCTGAGGTTGAGGGCCCCACATCCCGTAAGGATTCATTTGAATAATAGGGAGGGGGGGATACCGATCCGATCCCCTCGCTTAGTCTGAACACAGCAAGCAGACTAACAATCCTGCACAAGGTGTGACAGTAGAGTGGTGAAAGGGGGGAACTCTGTCGGATCCCTATCCCTGTACAGTAAGGCCTCCAAGTAATGACCAGTGAAAGATTGGCAACCATTAGAAAATGCCCAGTGGCCAGTATGATCTGACCAGTGCCCAGTCACCGAAACTGACCGGTGACCAGACTGGTCACTGGTCAGGTGTCATAGATATGTCAGAACCTAGTTTGTCTAATTCATAACTCACCAAGATGCGGTGCTGCTCCTTCCAATCAGGAGGATGCAACATGCTACCCCATTGTTGGGTGCAGTGCAGCTCTACCCTCGTGGGAGGGTGTGAAACGCTACCCAGGGTGTGAGACAAGTGGTGCATCTCCTCCCTCATGGAAGGGAGTGACATGCTACTGTGAACGTGAGGTGTGTTCAACTTTTCATCCCTTATGGGGGAAGGCAATCTACTCTAGAGAACTGGGTTGATCGACTGGAGCGGCCTCACCTGTCTCCGAAGAGACTGGTCCCATAAGCTCCTGGGACCCGAGAGTGCTCTTCTGGACTAAAACTAATCATCTTGCAGTGAGTCCCTTGGGGCTCTTCAAGAGAAAAACCTGAAAATTAGAGGATGAGAGGGATTGACTTTTCCTCCGTCTTCTATAAGTGCGTCTGGAATTGACCAGATTCCAGATTTCAATAGACCATATTTTGCAAAATGCTAAATGATTCTTTCATGTGCACTTTGAACATGTGAGGCAGTCTGGTTGAGTGTCCCAAGAGTCCTTCTTGTTGCCACACTTTCCCACAGACTGTCCCGACATTGTTCTCTGAAAAAAATGCATCTGAAAGAGAACAATAAGTAATGACAATATGTATAATGTCACACATAAAACTCACCTGTTTGTATACAGTGTGTGCTATATACACCCTAGTGTATGCACAAGGTAAACAATGAACTCACTCGTTAGGAATTTACCTGTCTTTTCTTAGTAAAGGAATATGTTTCAATTGTAAACCTTGATTGTTCTCTAGGAGCAATGCAGACACACTCAATAACAATGTGATGCAAGTCATGTGAATAATGATTAATACACAATGGTGAAAAGGAAAAAACACAGAATTGATGTTTAATCAATTATTTAAAAGAAAGGAATACCAATTCCTACAAAGTTATGGTAGGATTCTGTTGCATTATTTCATAACACACATGACTCACCAATAATCAATTGATTATTGATAAGAAGAGGGGTGTACCTTAACCCCTAAAGGGTGGGATACAACATGGAGACCTAAGAGGGGTGTACCTTAACCCCTAAAGGGTGGGATACAACATGGAGACCTAAGAGGGGTGTACCTTAACCCCTAAAGGGTGGGATACAACATGGAGACCTAAGAGGGGTGTACCTTAACCCCTAAAGGGTGGGATACAACATGGAGACCTAAGAGGGGTGTACCTTAACCCCTAAAGGGTGGGATACAACATGGAGACCTAAGAGGGGTGTACCTTAACCCCTAAAGGGTGGGATACAACATGGAGACCTAAGAGGGGTGTACCTTAACCCCTAAAGGGTGGGATACAACATGGAGACCTAAGAGGTCTCTTCCAGAACTAATTTCTAAAAGGAGGCAGAGATTACCAGCATATAAACACAATACAGAATGGATGAATGTAACACTGAGATATAATATTGTTGAAGGGAAGTCCACAATGCAGTAAACACTCACAACAATCATTTTTTTTCTGGTCACGGTCTCTGACACATCCATTAACATGGCATCATTGAAAAAGATGACTGTTCTGCGCATGGGCATGAGAGGTGCATGCGTGGACTGTGTCTTATTGACAATTCTCCACTCTGTGGGAGGATGTATTCACATTGAACAGATGAGGTTTTTTGACATGAAAAAGTAAAAGCTATTTGGCTATTTTAACAAAATTGTGTACAACGTTTCTGATGGGAATAATAGTCTAGTGTTTTGAAGATTTGAAAACTTTAATGTTGAAAACTCAATTTGCAATAGTAAAACCATTAATACTGTTTCAAACTCTTCAAATACGAGACTATTTTCCCCATAAATTCTTACTGACCATAGAGTAAGTTGTGTTTCAAGATAGCAACCACTAAAGCAAGTACTTAAATTTCTTTATATATTATTATTTAGACTGCTTGTTCTTGGTTGAAAACTGAAATCTGGAACCAGTATGTATAAGCATGTTTATCATCTTAACTGGTAACACAGCTAAACTGACAAAAAGACTGGATACATTATCATGAAAAAATACAATAAAAATTCCATCTGCCATGGAGGCAGCCATGAAGGAATTAAAAATTTTGTCTGCCATGGAGACAGCCATAAAAGAATTCAAAATTCCATTTGCCATGGAGGCAGCCGTGAAGGAATTTTTATGCCTTCTGTTTATGCCATTTGATTTACTTGCCCAAAGCCAACATCCTGTGCATGTTCAAGTTCAACACACGTGTCAAGAGAAATGTACTACAGTGGTCCCCCTCTTATAAGGCCACCCCTTCTGCAGTTAGAAAGTGGCCTTATAAGACGGGTGGCCTTTCTAGAGGGGGATCACACAGTTGTGAGTAATAACTACATATAAAGTATAAAAGATGTAACTAATTTTTATATATTTAATATTTTCATTTAAAAATCACAGGAATATTATCTGGTTAAGGACTCAATATGATAAAACTAATATCAAAGTTATTTTTAAAAAATATGAATAATCATGAATCGTGGTGCAAAACCAAATTGTCGGTAAATTCTGGGCACAAACATTTGGTTGTAACTATCCCTGTACGTCCGTCGATTCCGACTTCCCACTCAATGCAGCTGAATGTATATTGACGATGTTTATTTGAATCTTTCTGACATAAAATTTCTCAGTAGTTATCAAAAGACTCTCCCTCTTTTCGTTAATTTAATTGCTTTCACTTTTTGTTTTAAACTGAGAACGTCTGACGATATTTTGCGACAACTTATTCCTTCGCGGGCAATCACGCGAGAGGCACAGTGTTTACAACGGAAGTGAGTCTGTCACGTGATCGACTTTTTTTTTTCTTCTTCTCCAGTCTGGTACCCGGTTATGTACATTTCATAATCTATTAGAGTGAAACCAGAAAGGCTAACATACCATTTTACTATCTGGCGACCGGATGTCACGCTGATTTGAGCTGAACAATGCTGTGCTTATCAGCGGTTAGCTTTTGTCATCTTGATAATTATCGGTGGTAATAATAGCCAGTAATTATCAAAGTGACAAAAGCTAACATCTAAGGAACACATGGCAGTAAGGATAATCGGATTACTTACCTCTTTGTAAGGATTAAAGTTACTTTATTGGCATGTTGGAACAAAATGTCAATGTGTTGAATTGAGAAATTAAAAAATATTATCGAGATTTTACTCTGTAAACAACCATTATGTGGCCGCTCGCGAGGGGCAAATTTGACCGTTTTTGTACTAAAATGCTGGCCGCTGGTCGCGTTAGAGGGGTGGCCGTCCTTGAGGGGTACTTTTGAACACAAACTCGTCGGTGTCAAGGGATTGTGGCCGTATAAAGCGGGTGGCCGCTGGTCAGGGGGGCCGTTCAAGAGGGGGACCACTGTAATCAAACAAACACTACAAGAATCATAACTTTTCCCATTTTTGTTTTCTGAAGATTACCTTCCTGACCGTAGTAACGATGCATCATGATGCCCTTCCTCAATCTCAAAGATAATAGTCTTTCCATTTGGCACTGGTTGATCTCCAGTTCTTCTAGACTCCTATGAAAATGAAAACAAAGTGTTCTAATTTATTCACAAATGCAAAAAAAGCATATTTGTATCCATACCTCACAATAAAGCATATTTGTATCAAGACCTCACAATAAAGCATAATTGTATCCATACCTCACAGTAAAGCATATTGTATCCATACCACAATAAAGCATATTTGTATCCATACCTCACAATAAAGCATATTAGCATCCATACCTCACAATAAAGCATAATTGTATCCATACCTCACACATTGGATTTATTTAATATGTGAACTACACAAATATGCCCAAATATGCAGATTTAAGTCTGAACTACTACACAAATGTTCCCAAACATGTAGATTTAAGTGTGAACTACACAAATGTCTCCAAACATGCAGATTTAAGTGTGAACTACACAAATGTCTCCAAACATGCAGATTTAAGTGTGAACTACACAAATGTCTCCAAACATGCAGATTTAAGTGTGAACTACTCAAATGTCCCCAAACATGTAGATTTAAGTGTGAACTACACAAATGTCCCCAAACATGTAGATTTAAGTGTGAACTACACAAATGTCCCCAAACATGCAGATTTTATTCTGAACTACACAAATATACCCAAACATACAGACTTAGTTTGAACAACAAAAACATCCCCCCAAACATGCAGATTTAGTTTAAACAATACAAATGTTCTTTTAACATTAAGATTTAGTCTGTACCATACAAAACGTCTCCCAAACATGCAGATTTAGTCTAAATCAATTCAGTCTGAACCACATAAATGTTCCCCAAACTTGCAGATTGTCTGAACTACATGAATGTTCTCCCAAACATGCTGACTTTGTCTTAAGCACACAATTATCCCCAAACCTGCAGATTTAGTCTAAATCAACTCAGTTTGAACCACATTAATGTTATCCCAAACACAGAGACTTAGTCTAAACTACATAAATGTTATCCAAACTTGTAGACTGTCTGAACCACACGAATGTTCTCCCAAACATGCAGACTTAGTCCTAACCACACAATTGTCCCCATGCCTGCAGATTTAGTCTCAAGCACATAAATGTACCCCACACTTGTAGATTAATAGTCTGAACTACATAAATGTACTCCATAACATGCAGATTTAGTCTAAACCACACAAATGACCCCCAAACATGCAGATTTAGTCTGAACCACACAAATGACCCCCAAACATGCTGATTTAGTCTCAACCACAGAAATGACCCCCAAACAGATTTAATCTGAACCACACAAATGACCCCCAAACATGCTGATTTCGTCTCAACCAAACAAATGACCCCCAAACAGATTTAGTCTGAACCACACAAATGTCCCCCAAACATGCTGATTTCATCTCAACCACACAAATCTGATCGACTTCACCCCAAACATACAGATTTAGTCTGAACCACACAAATCTCACACCAAACATGCAGATTTAGTCTCAATGACACAAATGACCACAGAGGCACTCTTTAAAGATCAATACAATCATGTGACACATGCAATATAAAAGCAAGCAGTCATATTTCACTTGGCGCTATCAAGAGGTGGTAAGAATACTGAGTACAGACTGAGATTATCAACTGTGTGTTCAGTATTTTCTTGAGTTTTTATTTCAAAATAAATAATAAACTTGCTCAGTATTATATTGTTGATACTGTTTATTATATTGTTGATACTGTTTATTATATTGTTGATACTGTTTATTAAATTGTTGATACTGTTTATTATATTGTTGATACTTTTACTAAAGCAGCCGACCTATAAACACTGTTTATTATATTGCTGATACTTTTCATTATAAAAGTAGTCATATTTCACCTAGCACTAACAAGAGGCAGTAACAATACCGAGTACAGACTGAGATTTTCAACTGCATTTTCTTGAGTTTTTATTTCAAAATAAATAATAAACTTGCTGTGTATTATATTATTGATACTTTTACTGAAGCAGTCAACCTACGAACACTGTTCAGGTCAATTTACACAAGCCTTTGTACACTTAGGCTTATGGCTGCCAACAAGGACGCAATAACGTCATTCAACCCATCTGACTCCGAGATGTCAGACTTTGCAAGGTTTAATATTGATGGCACTGGTGCTAACATGGAAGTATCCTCCATGAAAAAGAACAAAGCACACATGCAAAGTCAAGTCAGTTGTAACTGACAAATGACAAAGGCAGTTGTAAAGGCAGATAACTCTTCCAGGCATAATGTTGTGTATGGCCTGTCAATTAGCAAGGTTGGCTTAGCAACCAGAAAAAGGTCACAAAGACCGAACTTTGTTGAAATGAATAAATTGAACCCTGGAAATATAGCACATTTGCGTGCATCATTGGGTATTTGCCAAAAAAATTGATAGCACATGCAATATGCATGCTATTGTAGGGTGATACTTGCGACATGAAACTATATGACAGGACCTCAGTCAGGATTTGACCTTGGGGAGGAAACCATTAACTGCTGTGCCTGAGAATATTTCGTCAAAATCCAGCACTCCCCATGGAGTTGCCCAAAATACAGATTATGGCTGGAATTTTGAATGAAACCTAATTGATACAAATTGCACTGGAAAAGTTGTTCCTATACATACTGTTGATCATAACTGATGATACAATAGATTTTTTTAAGCTTCACAAGCACTTATCTCCCATTTCATGTGCATGATACAATCAATAATGTGCTAAAAGTGCTGTTAAAAAAAAATAATTGAAGTCTTTGGCTCAGCTGATCAACATTGCTGCAACCTTACAATGTATATACAGACGAAACTGGACAAATATACCATGACCAAAGCAGCAATGAAATGGTACCCCAATATTAACCCATAGGTCTGAAAGGGATTAAACAAAAGCACATGCTGGTGACAAGAAGTTTGTGACATGTAACAGTTTGTTAGAGCTGCAATTATGTCCATATTCAAGCTTGATTATCTTGTAAAAACACAAAAGTTGCAACCTCACTAGAAAACAAAGTATTATAGTCAGTGTAATCAGCACATACACACACACACACACACACACACACACATGTCTTTTCTTCTTTTCGGCCATTATGACTGAAGAAATAAATGCAAGACTGGACTTTGTCTCCAATGAGATGATTTCACTGACATGGGCCACAACAGGCACTACAGGTGCAGAGGGTTCCACTGATTTTACCCATAAAATAACCCCAACAAGGCCACATGGATGCAACTCATTGCTGGGGGAGGGGGGGGGGGGGAATGCAGCTTGCTAAGAATACAGAGAAGAAAAAAACATTGGGACAGGTAAGTTCATGCATGGCTAAATATGTACATGTCTTGAGGCATGGCAGTGGCCAATATCTGCTAATTGGATTTTACAAAGAATTACAAGACTGAATTGGACAAAACTTAAAACCAAAGCAGAATACCAAAATATAAAAAAATTTCTGTTGAACAAAAGACTCCAGTATAAATTATAGTGGATGAAATGTTATGGAAAGGAACCATAGTACCTTCTTTACGGAATTAGGGAGAGTTTATTTCAAATCTGTTCATAGTACCAAAACTCAATGGCAAATTCAGACCGGTCATAAATCAAAAGATTTTGAATGACTCTATGACTCGACCAATCCACAAATTTTTGCACCAACGATGAAGTAATTTTTTGGAAAACCATAAAAACTGATACATTTGAAAATGAACGAATTGATGGTAGTGTATTTACAAAAATGCCTGAACTTTGCTAAGCAATATCGAAAAGTGTTAAATAATGTCATTTTTAAATGTCTGTCTAAAATGACATTGTCTATACTTGTAAGACAAACTGCTTTCACGCAGATTTTACAAAAACATACACCTCTCCCATGATAACTCGCGAACCTGCTTATAACGCAAGGTCAGGCATGGATCGCATTTTGTTCCTTCTACAAATATACCAAAAAATATGGCCACTATTTGCTGAAAGTGAAGAAAATTCCGACCAAAATTGGTAAATGAAACCTTGATATATCGCTTGTTTCATCATAAAAAAAAAAACAATTCGGTTTCAGTGTAATCATCATAACTGCGATGTGCCCTCTTGTATTCAAGTGTGAAAAGTGTCAATTGACTGTCACATTCATGTCTGCGAGCGTTTCTATAAGAACCTTATTAAGTACTGACTGTATTTTGATCTCCGACCTGTGAAAGTGTTGGTTGCATTGTTACAATCAATTAAAAGTTGATTTGCATTGTATTATCACGTTAATTGGTCCTCTAGATCAAATCAAAAAAAGGGGGTAGAATAAAAAAGTTAAAAGACATGCAAGTCCTAACTATGTTAGAGCTAGCGTTCAAATTAGTGTGTTAAGTCAACTCATTTCAACTGACTAATCAAAACACTGAGAACACTAAGTACATGTGACATAATTAAAGTATCTTACATTAATCAGTAGTTTATTATACTCATTTATAAATGTGATCAACAATAGCAAAAGAACCAAGTGAAAGCTGTACTAGATGCATGAAAAGCTAACTTTCACAAATAGAGTTCATTATGGAGAAGCGAGTTCCAAAGTTTAGAGTGAACTTGAAATTCCTGAATTGGCACTCAAAGGTTTGCTCAAGGATGAGCAGAAATTTCGCTATAACTTACAAAGAAATCACAGCATATATATTTTACTAACATAACAATATTTTTTAAAAATTGAGTTTCAATGTGGTTGTTTCTCTCAATAAATGTCACTTTTTTGAAATAAAGAATCTCGTTTTAATCTGAATCTACAGTAACACTGCAAAAAGTGGTGATGTAATAGACAATGTTTTTGCTGGTACACATGTGATGTGTGTTGAAACCATTTAGAGTAAGGCTTTAAACAATCTTTCACTGATAGGATATATTAAAAATAAAAGATAATTTATACAGAAAAGTGAAGAACTTCATTAGAAAAAGCTGTTTATTGACAATTATTCCAAACACGGTTATCAAATGAGTATTTAACCACTTACAAACACACACACACACTCACTATCAATGTCCATCCCTTTCTTAATTTTTCAGATGTCCCTTGGTAACTTACACCCTTGCTTGTGCCACAGCCTATTTTTTTGGATCCCACTGTGCACGAGTTATCGAGGGAGAGGTGTATTGCAATTTCAAAACTGACCAAACTGAGTTCCTTACATTACTGATACAACATCCAGTGGGTGTCATGGCCCCAAAATTGGCAGACAGCAAGAGAAATCTCAAAACTGTAAGTCACAAAATGAATTTGTATTAAAATGAATCATCATCTGAACATTTTGATCACCTATGGAAATTTGGGCAATCTCAGCAATTAACATAGATCTAACAAGAAATGGAACTGTTGGATGACAGCAAAGTTCACCTGCTCATATTTATGCAGACATAAGAGGTCTGTACTTGTCTATGTCCATGATAATCAATATTTAAAAAAAGACATGTAGCAGATATAGATTGCAGTGGCCTACTTCTGGTATGGTGATGTAGTGCTTCTTTGGATGCATGCACCCAGCGTTCATTTTAGGTTGTGCAATGAGCCTGATTTTTTATCTTTGGCACAAGAATGTTTCCCCTAAGGCACTCATAGGGTGCATGAAAAAGACCTCAGAAAATCAAGATAAAAGATCATTATGGTTGATATTAGACTGACTGAATTGAGTGCATCCTAAGATGGCTTACTGAAAAGAGTGCACTCACCGCAAAAGAAGCGTAAGATGATCAATTTCATTGGCTGACAGAAATGTCTTACTGACTTTGGTTAGCATGGGCACAAAATCAAGACAATATGGTCAATGATCATGGATTGAAAATGTAAAGAAGAGATGATAAAATTTTCAGCAAACACACTGCTGCATTTATTTCCAAACTAGGGAGAAAAAAATGTAGACTCAAATGTCCAAAATAAATTCTATGGGGGAATCATTACTCCAGCACAAAGAATTCAACTCCCAGTATGGAAGGCCCACAACAGAGGATGCTGATACTGATGTGTTTGAATTTTCTTGAATAAACAAAACAATGGTAAGGATAACTGTAACTCCTGGTAAGGATATCTGTGACCCATGGTAAGGATATCTGTAACTCCTGGTAAGGATATCTGTGACCCATGGTAAGGATATCTGTAACTCCTGGTAAGGATATCTGTGACCCATGGTAAGGATATCTGTTACTTCTGCTTTTTCTAAATGACCCCACTTTTGACCACTTTGTGTCCCACTTTTTCATTTTCTTGAATGAACACTAATACACCTATCAAGTTTCATAACTGTGCAAGAAAAGTGTCAAAGAAACTGTCCTAAATAGAAAAGGTGTACATAGTAGCTTAAACTTGACAAGAAGGTCACAGTTATTGGCTTTTTGCTGAGAAGTTGTCGAACTTCTCAAGGATGTAAGCAAAAAGGTTCATGACTTTACAAATAATAGTGTCCTAAAAGGCATATATTTGTTAACATCAACAATGCCCCATACAGCATAAGCTCTCCAGCATTATTTCATGCAGGAATGCTAGAAATAGATAAAATCTGTTATCCAGTACACTCAAAGGATGCATTTTTGTCCCCCAAGTTTGACTAAAAAAAAGGCTGAGCCTACTCCAATCATATCTGACTGTATAATACTCTCCCATGTCTATCATGTTAAATCTGACACCTACCTGAGATGGTATACTTTTGGGGGGTTCAATTCGTATACTTGGGTCCCATTCACCAGGGGGCAGCACTGTCACCTGATCTAGAAACTCATCCACACCAGCCACCAGGTCATTCTTGTTTCTGGCATGGTATGCCACATCATGGAACACCTGTGTAAGGAAAAAATGTGACAATCCAATCAATGTAATTGCTTAAAAAAACAATGAGGAGCTAATGTCAAAATCTAGCAGGATATGATTGCAGACACCAGTATCAAATATACATATTATTACCCTAGTAATTCAATCTTAACTGCTAGATCACACTGAGATTTTAGCATCAGAAAATATGAATCATGACACAACATGAAGCATCAAGTCATGATCCAGATTTTCTGATGCTGACAACAAGACGTGATCTAGCAATCAAGATTGAATTACTATGATGTGTAGTTTTCTGGGGGGTTAAACTAATTTTAACTATGTAATACTTACCTGCCACTATTGCATTGCTACCTTTTTCCTGGATGCTAGTCCCCAGTCCCAGTTTAATATTTATTGCTCCAATTAGCAACTGTAGGACAAGAATAAAAACAACATAATCCCAGTCTGATTCACTAGTCCATTTGTTCCCAACCTTTTTTTTTGCTGCAACCCTAAATTTGCCACCAACAAGACCTCCCGACCCTAGGAACAATTTTCAGCATTAAAAAAGCACCAACATTTTTTTTTTCCTGATGACCCTTCATGACCTTGAGGACCCCCTGTGATCCTGATTTGGGTTGCGACCTGATGTTGGGAACCGCTGCCTAAGTCATATGCAACATATGGAATATCTTCCTCTTTTGACTTAGACTGAGACTAAAGGACATCAAACCAGGGTGGAAGGAGGGAATCTTGAAATAGTAGCTGGTAAGTATTACATTATTAAAATTTGTTTTACTGCCCCCCCCCCCCCCAACAACAACTACACTTAATAGCAGTAATACACTACCTACTACTGATGCATTACTGAATTTGTCAGCCTAGTGGGAGACTGATGGCCCATAATGGAGTTCATACAGCTCAGAAGACATTATTATCAAGGACTTTTCGAGGGTTTTACCAGTTTTTCAAGGAGTATTTTGCATTAATAAAATACCAACAGTCTGAGCTATGTCACTATCTGGAAACATCACTTGGAACAGCCAGTCTGTTTTTTCTGATGAAAGGTATGAATGGTGTTCCGTCACAGTTCTCAAAGTCCATAATATTTCTGCCTTTAAAACATCATCCTTTTATTGCACAATTATCAATAATGCCTGATGCAGTGCAGTTGCTGATGACAGTTATGACCCTTTCTTTTCCCTCTTGATTTAGATAGAGAGAACTGTAAAGCTCTAACTGGGCAAAGGAGTCTATCTTGATCATCCCCAACACAGATATGACTGAGACTGCAGATTTCAACAGGAACAGGAGCTACCAAAGGTAGCTATAAAAGGTAGCTGATTCTTGGCCAGAAACCCAGGTTATTGGCCTGAAACCCAGGTTGGCGAAGAAGAGTGACCGAATTATAGTTACCATTGAAACATAAATAACCCTTTTCCACTGACAAAGCAGGAATTTCACTCCTTCTCCTTGCAATTGCAAGGGAGAGGAGAAAGACTGTTTTAAGGGAAAGGTTCATAAGGGAGTTTTGATAGCAACCAATGAACACCTGAGAGGTTACACCTTGGCATTAATGAATAAGAGACTGGTCACTGGAGCTCAAAGTACCTGATCAGATCTGAAAGATTTGGGTCTGACCCAATAGTGGAGCCCATAAAACTTAACTCATTAACCCCTGCCGCCACAATAACTCGTCGCACTTTGCTTCCCTCATCTCCCGAGTGCCACGATAACATGGCACAGTTTATCTTGCTTGAATCCCGGGCACCTCGTTTGAGTGGCAGTATTAGTCTAGGCCTGTATCCCGCACGACGAGTTAAAGCGGCACAAACCATTGGTTGATTCCAGACTATTTCCTCATTATGCAGGCAGTTTAACCAATCAAATTTAAGCTTACATAGATAGAGGAAACATTGCAGCACAAAGGGAAAAAAATTTGACTTCGGAAGCGCCAGAAATGGTGGAGTTATTTAGATTTGTTAATAATGCAAAATGACAAGAATCAGCCACTGGTAGCAGAAACATACCTGACAGACTCTGATGGAGATATATTCATTTATGTGTGGATTAAACCATATCTTGTAGATCTTTTGAAGAATCGGTAAATAAAGACTTGCTTGTGTTTGGGAAAATGAATTTAATTAGCATGAGTGTACATAATTCAGAGTTTGTTCAAAGTGTTTCATTAGTTTTTAAATGTTTAGTGGAGAATTCTAAGGAAGAAAGGTAAGTGAAGTGTGAGGAAAATATGCAGTTTTCACACGAGGTTAAAGTTTGTAAGAGAGATGACATATGGAATTTCTGTGAATTATTTCATGTGTTGAAGGTTTTAATTATTCAGTGTGAATTCATAATGGATTTTATGGATTTTTAATGCCAAAAGAAGCAAATTGGTAAGTAAATAATTTTTTTTTGCCTTTATGGATGAGTTTTATTTCTGCATGCTGCACGAAATTTATACCATTATCTACATAATTTTATTGAGAACAGCTGTGCCAAACTTTAGCTTAATTGAAGGAATAAAAAGCAAAAAATAACAAATTTATTTCAAGTAGCCCCCTCTGTAAAAATCAGCAAGTCAAGTACTGTCAGTGAGTCTCAGGGATACAGCTACTGGTAAGGCTAACACTGCTCTAGGTGATCCCTCTGCAAGTATGCTGTAGGGGAGTACCTAGCTGTTTGGCTCAGGGGTTAATGAGTTAAGGGTGTCAGAGAGGGTTGCTCTACAGCCCCTAATGGTGGAAACTGAGTAATCTTTTTCTTCAAAAAGAAAAAGAAGAAAATCTGCAACTGTAGCTAAAGGGAAGCAGATAGGATCAACACATTTCCTACTGCACCAATTACAGAAAATTTTCCACTTGGCATCATAAACCTTCGAGGTTGATTGCCTTCTAGCCTGAGCAATGCATTTGACAACCGTGCTTGAAATAGATGGTTTGATATGAGCCAGGAATGAAGATGGAGGATATGTGGAGTGCTGTGCATCAGGGACCTGTGTTGCAACAGCAGATTCCTCCTCAGTGGTAATTCCCTGGGATCGTCAACCAACAGATCAAGAAGTTATGTGAAAATCGATCTCTAAGGCCACAAGAGAGCTATCAGGATAAGCTGAGACTTGAAGTCCTGACTCTGTGAAGAACCTGAGGGATTACTCTGAGTGATGGGAATGCATAGGCATACAGTTGATCCCACTTCAGACTGAAGGCATCCACTACCCAAGCCATATGGTCTGTAAGTTTGTTATTCAGCTAGTTGTAAATAAATCAACCACTGGCCTTCCCCACAGATAAGAAGTGTTCCTGCTACTGACTGGCATGGAGATCTTTCCATGAAGACTGCTCAACCCTGTGTGCCAGAACATTCCTCTTGCCCGGAATTTGGCCGACTCGGAGAATAATATCCTCCAAAGCTGTCCAATGGAGGAGGTTGCAGACTTCCAAGCAGAGAAAAGGGGCATGGGTACCCCCTTGGCATCTGAGGTACACTATGACCCATATGTTGTTTGTAGCAACCATGATGCAATAGTGTTTTATGCAGTTGAACAGCCCACATTTCTAGAATGTTGATGTGTAGAAAAGCTTCTTCTCAAGACCACTGGCCCTGCAGAATTACTCCCTTGTGCTCTAAGTGGGCCCCCCCCCCCCCGCCTCAATCGGAGTCTGCTAGAGGCTGCACATGAAGCCTTCATAGGGGAACAAAATCCGCTACTGTGTTCAGAGTCCCCAGGAAAGAAAGGTCAAGACGAGCCAGCAATGCTAAGAGAAAAAGTAACTGTGCGATTCTGTCATGGAGAACACAGACTGTTCCTTGACAGGTGAGAAAGTTCATCCCCATGAAAACAAAATTCTGAGAAGGGATAAGATCCAACTTCTCCTGATTTGGGAGTAGGCTAAGTCGAGTCACTGTCTCCCAACAAAGAGACAGATCCCTCAGGAGGGCATGTTGTAGGACATAGTTCATCAACTAGTCATTGAAGTACTGGAGGATGGGAACCCCTAAGGACCTTAAATGAGCTATTTACCCTGGTGAAGGCTCTGAAAGTGGAAGCTAGGCCAAAAGGAAGGTCACAAAATTGAAAATCTCTGGTCCCAGACAAAACAGCAGAAATTTGCTGTGGGCTGGGAAGATGGGAATGTGAATATAAGCATCCTGGAGATCTATAGAGACCGCTGAGTCATTCAGACTGATGGTATTCCTGACTGAGGCAGTTTGTCTCCATCTTGAATCACTCTTTGGACAGGAATTTGTTAAATGGAGAAAGATTGATGACAAGTTGAACCTTTCCCCCTCTCTTTGAAAATGAGAAAATCCAAGAAAAAAATCCGGGACTTTTTATATTCTCCACCCTATTTACTGCACACTTTCCTTAGATTAGAGTACACCTCTTCCCGCAGAGATACCAGTTGAGACTAATGGAACAGGATGGAAGTCCTTGAAAGAGGTGGAGGGTCCTGAAAGTGAAGCCTGTAACCCTCTCTTTTTGTAGAAAGGATCCACACATCATCCAAGAGGTCTGACCAAGCCTCTGAAAACAGGGCTAGTCTGGCACCTAATTGGACACCCAGAAGAGGGAGACTTTGCAGGAGGATGAAACTCTCTAGGGCCAACTGTCTCCCTCCATATTGAAGAAGGAAACTGTAGACTTCCTCTCTTGGCCGCTATGACTGCCTCAAATAGAGAAGTACAGGTGGAAGGAGTTTTAAACTGAGGTTGTTTGTTTTGTTCTTGCTATTGTTGACCCAATTTAAAAAATTTGGGAGGAGAACCACTCAACCGATCAGGGTGGGCATGCTTCTTGGCCAGTTTTGACAAGCCCAGAATCGTGGCCAGGGACCAGTGTTGTTGGTCTCTCAAATCTTGAGCTGCCACAGAGGGAATTAGACCCCCAAAGAGCATCTGCACTCGATCACCAGGCAAAGCCCAGTTCAGTGATGATGATCTGATACAAGAATCTCTGTTCGAAGATTTCTTATCCTCAGGTTTATTCAAGCAAGAACACTGCTCTCCCCTACCTTCATAAAGGCATGACTCACTCTTATCAGGCAAAAGCAACAGGAGCTGACAGCTTTGGATCGTGTGTCAGAGATCCTGGAGCAGGTGATTTCCTAAAAATGGATGGAGCTACTGATCCCTCCCTCACTGGAGGTGGTAACTTCCCTAAAACAGGGAGTGTCCTAGACTCCTCCTGGGAACAGAGGGGATTGTCATTAGACAAAGAGGAGGAAGAGGGACCCTTCTTCCTTTCTCGTTAAGTGTGGCAACTGTGCACCTACTCCCACACTGCATCATCCCAAAGACAACAAATTAGGCAACCATCAGTACGTACACACTTGGTGCATGATAAACAAGTAGGGCAAGTCTCCCATGTGGGTTTTCTTATGCCCACATTTACCTACACCTTGCTGCAACATAACATAGGCTGAATAAGAACAATAATATGACAATATGAACCAGAACCAAAATTGGGTAGGATATACTTGCCCTAACACCAGTTACTAAGACAAGTGACACATTTACTGAAGCACCACATCGCTGAGTGAGGTGCAAAAACCCTTCAAAAAGAGTGAAAATGGACACATATACACAAAATAAAAGGACTGAGGAGAAAATTACCAACACCACACCAAAAATGATACGTTTGGCCCAAAATAAGCCCAAAGACAAGAGTGAAGAAAAAATTTGTCAAGCACCCAGACATTCATGTATGCACACAATAGTCCAAAGAAAAAGAGGAATATATTCCATATGTTGGTATGACTAAGGAATCAGACTGGGATCATGCTGTTTTTTTCTTCTGATCATTAGTAATTAGAGGAGGAAATATTAAACTTGGACTTGGGAATAGCATCCTGTAAAAAGGCAGCAATGTAATAGAAGCAGATATGTATAGCTGCTATTAAAAATGGTATTTTTGGTATAAACCTATCAATTTTCAGTAAATTTCATAAAATCTCTGCAAGTAACTGAAAAAACAAAAGAAACTGCTTAACATTTCAACCTTTTTAATACGAACTTCATCTTAAATCATAAACCAAATTACATTCTGATCAGCTGATATGCGCATGAATATCACAGTTTTATGAATGAAGCATGTGTAGTTAAAGCCTTGTTAGAGAGGATGGTGATACGGAATCGGAAAATATCAGTATTGTTTTCCTACTTCTAGGGAATTATGGTAAAATTATGTCTCTTTCTTAGTAAAAAATGCATATGTATATAATAAAAAGGGTTCTCTAATCACTATGCTATGTGTCTGTGTGTATGCATGTGCATGTTTGTGTGTGTGAACAAAAAACGTAAGGAGTGTTGATGAAATTCAAAAAAAGTTGGTCAGGCTGATACAAGGCAGAAGAGATTAAATTTTCCTCCTTATTTCTCAACAACTTCTGCAGTATTGCCATAACAAATATTACTAATATCACACGCTAATATTATTAGCTTTGGATATCCATACCATGTCAGCTTTCATTTTAATGCAACTGAAAAATCCAAAACGAGAAACAGTCTTTGGGCAGGACAATAATAGTATGCGATCAGCAGGACTGTGGAGTTGATTCCCTCTTAAAAATTAATAGTTCACCACTGTGATGTACACAATACAAGATTTAAATTAATTCTGGTGCAGCAATGTATGCAAGTGGTCAGGCTTCACTTCTTCAGATGCATAGCATGCCCTCAACAGTACAGACTGAGATAATGAAAAGGCAGATCAGAGTCTATACAGTTTGTCCGATATATGTTATATATATGTCCGATATATATGTCCGATATATTAAGGTAGTCAGCTTTTTAAAAATCAACACTTACTGCACATCCTGAACTGACATGATTACATTATGACATCATTAATACGATGCTACTTTTTACTCTTAGTGTATCATGTAACTCTATGAACTTGGAGAGAAATAAAACGTCAAATGATGTGGTTGCAACTTCTATCTCTAATTACATAAAGATGATGAAAAATTCTTATACAATTTGAATTTGCATTCAACAACTGTTTTGAGAAAGAAAATTATAAAGCCAAACAAAAAGTAAACTAAACCGTTGGAATTCTTTCGCAATTTACTACCTGTTGTAAATCAGCCATGCCGGCTTTGTTTCATACTGAATAAAAAAAACCACATACCAACCTACCCTTGTCTTTCTGTATTTGAAAAGAGGAGTTTATAATCTTTAACCTGTACAAATTTGATGAATTTTAAAATACTCATTCAGCTACTATTTTATGCACAATCAGTGACAGGGTACTTTTCCCCATACTTTTCTATGTAATGACCCTCGCTTAGTGATAGACATTCAAACTAAGAGTTGCACAAGAAAATAGACACCAACCTGTACTTTTATAAGTGATTCTGAACTGCTTGGACCCTTAGGTATCTAACAAAATCATTAAAAAACAAAGTTAAATATTCCAACATTTCACAAGCGATTATCCTTAGACCTCTGATCTGCCACTGCAATATGCAGTGGTGCATCCAGTATTTTCCAAAAGAGGGGAAGCTCCCCACACCTTTTCCAAAATATGGGTGGAGTAAATATTAAAGGGTGATACATTGACCTAATTACAAACTTACTAATTAATGATGTTTTTTTGCATCAAAAGCTGTTTAAAAAATTATTGCCATTATCTTGGCTCTAACATAGAAGTCAGTAATCTGCCTCAATGCCTAGTTATGAATATACATTATATGGACTCAGCTGCTCAAATAGACTGCACTGAGATTGCAATTGTAGAACCCCTCTAGGCAAATGCTACAGTGTGCCCATTCACTTTTCATGAAATAAAATTATCAATACCGAATCTGATGATTATTATACTTTAATTTTGTTATGGATTTAAATGTATAGCTATTTCTGCATGATTTCTCACTCCCTTCATGCATATATTTTGGAAGCAAGATACAGAAATGCATGAATTGATCAATTCAGCAACCTGGATGCAACAATGAATATGTTAGGCAGATTTTTATCAATGTCATTCATACCTGAATGTGCAATATACAAGGATAAATACGTGAATTAAATCGAGATCATGTGGAAATATCTTTACCTCATCTGACATCAAAGTAGCAATCGACCTGCCAATCTCATGGTATTTTTTCTGGTTTACTTCTGGTCCGAGAATAAAGAAAATAAATCTTGTAGGAATCGGAACTTCTGTTAAATCACCCATCATGGTGGCCTTGGTGAGGCGTATGAATCCAATGATCTGATGATTAAGAAAATCTACCTCACCGACAAGAATATTAGCTGCCTCTGCTCCAGGTGGGATTTTCTTCATAAAATGCAAGTTCAGCTGGAAAAAAAAACAAAAAAACCCCAACTAAATATTAGCAATGATCGCATTGCAAAGGGCCCCACTAACTACAGTTTGTTTGGCATGGACTAAAAGATAGGAACTTGTGTTAGGAAACAATTTTAGATGAATGGATATTCGTGATCCCTAACTCCTCTAAATGATGACCTGGAATGCCAGAAATCCAACTCATTCAAGAGCTCATCATATAAAGCTGCATGCCAAAATTTTTGAAATCCACTAATCATAAGCAAAGTAATGTTGCAGAAACTTAAGTCAGAAGAACAGGCAATCAGGGGTCATAATTCTTGTCAATTATCATGTGGAACACTGGAAATCAAATTCATCCAAGGTCTTATCAATATAAAGCTGCATGCCAAATTTGGTTAAAATCCAACAATTCTAGGTAAAGTTGTGATGTGAAAACAAAAGTCAGGAGAATGAGCAATCAGGGACACAAGGCCAGTTATCAGCAATCTCAAGACAGGTTTTACTGTATTAGCAATCAGGGACATAAAAAAAAGTCCAGTTATTAGCAATCTCAAGACAGGTTTTACTGTATTAGCAATCAGGGACACAAGGCCAGTTATCAGCAATCTCAAGACAGGTTTTACTGTACTAGCAATCAGGGACACAAGTCCAGTTATTAGCAATCTCAAGACAGGTTTTACTGTACTAGCAATCAGGGACACAAGGCCAGTTATTAGCAATCTCAAGACAGGTTTTACTGTACTAGCAATCAGGGACACAAGGCCAGTTATCAGCAATCTCAAGACAGGTTTTACTGTACTAGCAATCAGGGACACAAGGCCAGTTATCAGCAATCTCAAGACAGGTTTTACTGTACTAGCAATCAGGGACACAAGGCCAGGTATCAGCAATCTCAAGACAGGTTTTACTGTACTAGCAATCAGGAACACAAGGCCAGTTATCAGCAATCTCAAGACAGGTTTTACTGTACTAGCAATCAGGGACACAAGTCCAGTTATTAGCAATCTCAAGACAGGTTTTACTGTACTAGCAATCAGGGACACAAGGCCAGTTATTAGCAATCTCAAGACAGGTTTTACTGTACTAGCAATCAGGGACACAAGTCCAGTTATTAGCAATCTCAAGACAGGTTTTACTGTACTAGCAATCAGGGACACAAGGCCAGTTATCAGCAATCTCAAGACAGGTTTTACTGTACTAGCAATCAGGGACACAAGGCCAGTTATCAGCAATCTCAAGACAGGTTTTACTGTATTAGCAATCAGGGACACAAGTCCAGTTATTAGCAATCTCAAGACAGGTTTTACTGTACTAGCAATCAGGGACACAAGGCCAGTTATTAGCAATCTCAAGACAGGTTTTACTGTACTAGCAATCAGGGACACAAGGCCAGTTATCAGCAATCTCAAGACAGGTTTTACTGTATTAGCAATCAGGGACATAAAAAAGTCCAGTTATTAGCAATCTCAAGACAGGTTTTACTGTACTAGCAACTGTCAAACCCTATTTCACCAAACTTATCAAAGTTTGTTCCAAATATTTAAGAATTTCCAATGTGGTAATATTTATAGAAATAATTCTCTGCAAATAAATTTATAAACTTGGACATGGTATTTACAAGACATATTGGAGCAAAATTAATATTAGACAAAAACACAATTACTGTCACTGACATAAATATCTGGACATTAAAAATAATTAATGTTCTCTCTGTCAAGATAATTCATTGAATAATAAAAATCATAAATTTTCCCCAATATTTTGTTGGGAAATTTAATATCTTTATTGTCAGGATTGTGTATCGATGCTCCTAGCAAGTTTAGTGCTGGTCAGAAGTGGTCTAAGTAAACTAGGTTTCATTATATCCTTGCTTGCCAATAAAGAACACTTTCGTGATAATGTTTCAGTGTTTTATTTTACAAATGAAGAATTCTGGTTCCATTTCTGGTGTTTGTTATTTTATTGTAATACTATGTCAGTATGTTCATCATGTACAACAGTGGTTCCCAAACCCTGGGTAGCGGCCCAAATGAGGGTCGCTAGCACCCTCATGACCCTATACTGGTAATGCATTTTGGGTCGCAATAGATGGTATTTAGGGTCGCAATCAAAAAAGTTTGGGAACCACTGATGTACAATGTACTGCCACTGGGGATAAGTGCAAACTGGCTCTAAATGATATAATTACCATCCTTTAATTTCTCTAAATTCACAAACACTTTAAGATATCATGTTGCTTAATATGTTTCAGTAAAGTATTAACAAAATCAATTCATTAAAGCCCAACAAGTCTCAACCATCACAGAAACTTATCTACAAACGTGACACAGAAAATAATAACACATGCAAATTGCTGTTTGGAGCCATCTCTGATATTGATATTGTTTCATTAAGCAAAGACTGTTTTTGACAACAAACTGTATTACCAAAATAATATACATCTATTCATATTATCTTACCTCTGAAAATTTGAATGATAATCCATATTTTCCTTCAAAAATGCCTGAAGCAATCTCAACACTACTACTCCAAATATGGTGATAATTGCCCCCACTTTTCATACACAGGTGATCCATAAAAGTCATAATTATTTGCAATCAAATTCTTTGTACTCAGAAGTTGGTTTTATAATTGAAACTTCTATATTTTTATTTCTTTTACAAATGAAGCCTAAAATCTAAGAACAACATGTTTAAGATTTTATGAATGCATGTGAATACTGTAAGAAAAAAATGGCAAATATAAGCAGATCTTGACTGAAACTCTGTTAACTGCATCATTTATTTTTAGCATGACAATTTTATGTATATTTATTTTAAGATTTTCTTTCCAGTATCACAATAACTCAGGTCTTTGTGTACATCTAAATCATCAGGTGTATCTTTCCAATCATATTTAAATAATACATACCACCATCATAGAGAGCTACATTTTGGATGAAGTGTTAACAAATATTGACAGCACTTCACATCTTCCAGTTTGCAAATCTTTATATAAATCATAATGAAACAGTCTCTATTATTATATAAATCATAGTGAAATAGTCTCCATTATCATATAAATCATAATGAAATAGTTTCCGTTATAATATAAATCATAATGAGATATTCTCCATTATTATATAAATCATCATGAAATAGCCTCCATTATTTATTAAGCCAGTTAGTACCTTTTTTCACAATGACATGATGATTGTGTACACGAGCTTGTGTTACAGAAATCCAATGAAGGAAACACTCAGGACTCAATAAACTAGCCTGATACATGTATATGTTCCATTTGAGTGGTGATTGTTTAGTATAAATACATAAAGCTTGTGTGAATTCATCTTGACAGCAGTTTACATCTGCATTCTCAAGATTCAAGCTTTAACTACGGTACATGAACTAAGATTAAATCATCTTCTCTACAGAGCCCACATTATATCCCAACTTTTTTTCCTTTTGTCTAACTCTGAAGGCAATTAACACTGTTTACTAATTGACGTATTTATTTTTAATTAGTTTTTTGGACATGTGCTGCTTGGTATATATTTTCAATTTTTCTTTGTTTCATTTAATGATATTTATTTATGTTAATGTATACAATATCATGCCAGGTGCTTACTCCTGTAAGTTTCTCAACTTACATGCTGACAGAAGTGTCAAATCTTTGAATTCAAAGGAAACAACTATGCTTAGCATGAGCAAAGAACAGACCAAATGACCCCTAACTACTGGAAGTGTACATGTAAAATTTGAAGTGTACATTATTCTTTCTACTTTGAACAAAAATTATTATTTTTTCAGGTATGAAAAATGGCAAGAAATAGTGTAACCCACTTAACTGTGAATGTGAATTGTCTACATCAACGCCTCAGGTATATCACACTGAGTAATCATGAGTTGTGGAATGTGTCGGCTGATTTTATTGTTGCCTATTGACATCACTTGTTTTGAGTACAGGTAAACCATTACTTTTTTAGGTTCCAACCTGAATGTCTTATTTTTCATCAGCTTTAATAAACATACTTGGTGTCCAGAAATTCTGTGTACTACTGAAAATTATTGCAAGCTTTGAAAATATGGTTCCCAGAAAATTGCAGGTTCTGGATAGTTAGGTTATTTACAGTACCTGCAAACAAATATCTATAACTCTGTAGAAATTTAATCCATAATTACACCATTGCAGATAGTGTATGCTAGCCTGCAATTGTACATGCATCTGATTAACTGTTTAATCAGTTAGTATCTCTTCGGTCACTCACAATGCACTGATCATTACAGTGATTCTCAATAGTCACTATCATGGGTTACTTCCCTTGTTTTCCTTTAGAAAAATAAGAAAGGTCTGTAAAACACAAAACAAACTGATTACATTGCATACAAATTAAGAACTATTTCTAACTGCACTTAATTTCATTAATATTCACAGTTTGCTCATAATAAAATTCAATGAAGATAAAAACCTTTTGACCAAGTTTGACAAAAATCTGATCAGAAATAGTCACTAAAGTGCTGACAAGCTCAACCAATCAGATGCAAAATCACCTCATCAATATGCAAGTATAGAATCCAGCAATCTGCATGGATGAAATTAAAGTCTGTTGTAAGTCTGACCACTCAAATGCCTCAAGCTTGATCTTAAACTTTAAGACATGTTGGTAATGGAGCCCTGTCCCAGACTAGAACTAAAGTTGTAAAAAAAATCAAAATCTTAATCATATTCAAGTTAAAGCTTTGAAAATTTGGAGAAAGAATGCATAGGTGAAAGGTAGCAAATGCTGAAATTTTATTTATAATCAACACTTTGAAAAATATTGTATTCCAAAGTTTCAACTCAAGTCTCAATCACAGACAACAAAGTTTTATAAATACAGTCATCACTCATTATAATTCTGTTCACATAAGCCACAAAAGTGAACTGTGCTATAAATGAAGCCACCTTAATGCTCCCTCATGAAAATACTGTTAACATAAGCCACAGAAGTGTATATGTTATAAGTGAAGCGACCTTAATGCTTCCTCATTATAATACTGTTCACATAAGCCACATAAATGTACATGTTATAAGTGAAGCCAACTTAATGCTCCCTCATAATAATTCTGTTCACATAAGCCACAGAAGTGTGCCATGTTATAAGTGAAGCCACCTTACAGTTCCCTCATTAGGACACGGTTCACAGAAGCCACAAATGTGTATAATTATAAGTGAAACCACCTTAGAGCTCCCTCACTGTAACACATAAACCACAGAATTGTACTATAAGTGAAGCCACCTTCAGATAAGCCACAGAAGTATACTGTATTATAAGTGAAACCACCTTAATGCTCCCTCACTGTAACACATAAACCACAGAATTGTACAATAAGTGAAGCCACCTTCACATAAGCCACAGAAGTATACTGTATTATAAGTGAAGCCACCTTAATGCTCCCTCATTATAATACTGTTCACATAAGCCACAGAGGTATACTGTGTTATAAGTGAAGCAAGGCTGTTTGATAATGAGGTATTTTCTGCACACATAAAAACCTATAACAAATAGGGTTTTGATGATGTTAAACCACACAGAATTGATTCTCATGACCCAAGAATTACAATAAAGTGAAATAAAATAAGAAACAATAAATGGGCTAATGTAAACCAATTAAATGGAATACAAGCTCATACCCAATGTGTGGGTATATGGGACAATGGTAAAGTGAAGGATTTTATAGTGATAGACCACTGTACAAGGCAAGAACAGTACTAAGTCCACAATGTACATGTATTTCAATATATGAGCACTGGTTACGATTTATGTAAACATGCATTCTGCTTTACAGATTTACACTCAGACTCAGCCCAAAATCTGTCTGCTTAATAATTGGTTAGATTTTGATACCAAACAGTGGCCATTTTCTTTTCCATTTCTCTTTTTTTTTCTCACTTTATGTGTGGAGGAACTTTCCCTCAGATCGCAGCTGCTTGCATTTCGTAGCATTACAGAATGACTTTGCTCAATTCCTCCTCCAACCTCTAGATTTTCTGTACTTTCCCGAAAATTCTGTGCTGTGCAGACAGGTGTCAACTCCTCTTTATCACCTAAATAAAGGGATACAATTCAAACACATCTGAAAATGAAATACAGTTTCTGATTGATAAAACATAAAATCTAGATAAATAAAATTCTAACTGAACTGTTGAAAATGTAAATGCTACTGCAGTGATTCTGAAGGTCAAAGGCCATGGGCCATTTACACATTCATGTTTAAAAATGACAAATTGAAAATAATATATGGCCTATAGGCACATTTTTAAGAGAAATTAAATGGATATAGGAAATTTAAATTATCACAATTATCCACAAGAATACCAAGAATGGAACATTATATGCCCACCCCATGTTTAATAGTCCTCTATGCTGATAGTTGAAGTTGTTGTACAGAAAACATTTATCTTTTTTCAATCAGTGACCTTGAACTTTGACCTTTTCACCCCAAATCGACAGGCTTCTTCCTTACCCCAAGAGAAAGCCATCCACAAAGTTTGGTAACCACAAGATATGAAAAATGTAAGTTATAGTATAGAGACTAGTTTTCTTTTATCAGTCACAGTGATCTTGACCTTCAACCTTTTGACCCTGAAATCAATAGGGTTTTTCCTTACCGGAAGTGAAAGCCATCCACAAAGTTTGGCAACTGTATATGGTGGACAACTCTAGTTATTTTGCAGAAATGAAATTGGTAACACGTGGATGGATGGATGGACAACATCATAAAATAATACATTCCACCTTATGGTGGGGATATAAAAATTGGTAATTAATTAAAGGCCAACACTGAACTAATCAATGCTATTGCATGTATGATATATTCATGATCCATGCAATGTAATGCCAGAGAGAATTATGTTTCTTTGCAATATCTCAGTATTCAGCACAGCCATATGATACATTATTAGTCATACATGTTGATAGGTGGGTGATACATGCACACATCGTCCACCTGGGTTTTTATATATGCTGAGCCAATGACAAGTGGTTCATATAACCCAGGTTGGTGATGTGCATCTGTATCACTTTCTTATCAATCCATACTATGCAGAGTCCACACCAGGGGATAATTCTGATGAAATAATTACCCAATTGCCTGTCATTTTGTCCAATTTATTACATCAAGAAAGTGAAGTTGACTTTGCCTTTTCTCAACTCCATGTCTTCACACATACACAAACACACCCTTTTGTCAATGAATGCTTTTGCATTCTGAGTACAATAACAACTTTTGTGTCTTTTTTTCTGTTCGAAGACTGAAGTTTTTCACATTTCATTTTGTAAAAGTAGGAAGAATGAGCTTATAACTTGATATCTCACCCATTTTGTATATGAACTTATTTTCGAGGTTAACATGTTTTGCAAAAGCTAAGTCATTTAACACATTTTGCTGAATCAAACCAAGAAATATTTCAATATTTTCATAATGTTAAATGAGTATTTCTTTCATTTTTATATTATCTGACTCAAAGGTTTAGTAAAATGGCTGTTCTGAGTGACTGTTTTGAACATTCTAAGTTCTGACCTATCTACACTTACTTCTCCCTATTTTCCCACCACTTTGCCCTATTCTGGCTGAGTGAGAGAAGCCACTTCACCCTAAAATTTTAGTCCAGTGCAGACCCTGTTACAAATTTTTCATTCTGCAGAATCTTTTGTTTTTCCTTCATATCTGAGAGTACTTGGTAAACTTTTCTGTAACACAAACAATCATGCTATACAAGAGATAGCTACAACAATTATATTTTCTTATTACACTTCCTCCATAACATCATCAATGAATTATTAGCACTGAAATATAACCATGAAATTCAAAAGTTAATTTAAAACCAGAGGCCCAAGAAAGCCTGACATCGCACACTTGGTTTACATAAATTAACCCTTTACATCAAAGCATCTGTTGCTGTGCAGGCTGTTGCTATACATGTGCCAAAACCACAGAGTGTTGTGTGCTATAAACAGAACATGTTGCCTAAATAATTCTATGTGAATAGGCCTGCCTGGAAAATTTACAGCAGTGTAATATATGTTAATTTCAACCTAAATTTTAACCATTTTACCCTTTTTGTACATATTGGTTATCTATTAAAAGGTTTTAGAGTAAAATCTGATCTTAATGGCTGTATAATTATTTGTCACTGAAGAATTTTTTATATCAATGAAGTTGTATGACCAAGCATAACCCTTCTCAACCTCTGAATCTACTGGGTCATTTTTCTGATGCTACGAAAACCAGTTCAAAATGGACGATGTCTAATCTTGGTGTTGAAATGTGCTTCTATGCAGATGATGTACAGGTGTCTAAATGTGTCTGTATGCGAATCATATTGAGGAGATGAAATGTACTTCCAGGCATTGAAACGTGCTTCCACTGAAATGCAGTAAAGGCTTCCAAAAGCGCTAATGTAAGGTAGGGGGGTTAACAGTTGACCATTTCACTCAGCAGGCTCATGTAGTATTGTAAGAACACAACCTATGTAAACTATCTCACAAACTTTATATCGTGTTGAATTTATCTATTTTACTATAAACTGATACAAAATTCTTTCAAAAGATGATAGCATAAGTAATATGCATTACCATTTACCAAGATGATAGCATAAGTAATATGCATTACCATTTACCAAGATGATAGCATAAGTAATATGCATTACCATTTACCAAGATGATAGCATAAGTAATATGCATTACCATTTACCAAGATGATAGCATAAGTAATATGCATTACCATTTACCAAGTTTTATAAAAACTGGATGAAAAATATAGCCTCTTGATCTAGAGAGGTAACAAGCTCAGCCAATCAGACACATGGTATCTCATTATTATCTACAGACCTCACTTAATGCAGAACTTGTCTATAAAAATCATTAATATAAGCTTATTTACCAAAATGGAACAAAATCCAATGGGAATTTTGTCTTTAAAGTGGTAACAAAAGTACCATGAATGGCAGCATATGCCTGTTCCATGTTTAATAGTCCTCTATGTAGAGAACTAAAATTTCTGTGCAGAAACCATTTTTCTCCTTTCAGTCACAGTAACCTTGACCTTTTGACACCAAAATCAATATGCTTCCTCCTTATCCCAAGTGTAAGCTATCCACAAAGCTTGGTCCAGGTCTGTGAAGTAGAACTAATGTTATTATGCTGAAACCATTTTTCTTCTTTCACACACAGTGACTTTGACCTTTGACCTTTTGATCCAAAATCAATGGGCCACTTCCTTACCCTAAGTGCAATCCATCCAAACAATTCGGCCCAGGTCTGTGATGTAGAACTAATGTTACTGTGCATAAACCATTTATATTTTTTCAGTCACAGTGATCTTGACCTTTGATCTTTTGACTCCAAAATCAATAGGCTTCTTCCTGAGCCCAAATGAAAGTCATCCACAAGTGTGGTCCAAGTATATGATGTAGACCTAATGTTATTTTGCAGAAACCACTTTTTTTTTTCTTCAGTCACGGTGACCCTGACCTTTGAATTTTTGGTCCTGAAATTGATAAGCTTCTTCCTTATCCCAAATGCAAGCCATCCACAAAGTTTGGTTACTATAGATGGTAGAGACCTCGAGCTATTGTGTAGAAAATGTTTTTCTTCTTTCTCTAACAATGACCTAGTTTTCTGACCTTTTGACCCCCAAATCAATAGACTTCTTCCTTACCCCAAATGCAAGCCATCAACAAATGTGGTACAGGTACATGTATATGATGTACAATTAATGTTATTTTGCAGAAACCATTTTTCTTCTTTCAGTCGCAGTGACTCTGACCTTTGATCTTTTGGCCCTAAAATTGATAGGTTTCTTACTTGCCCCAAATACAAGCCATACACAAAGTTTGGTTACTGTAGATGGTGAAGACCAAGTTATTGTGCAGAAACCATTTTTATTTTTTCAGTCACAGTGACTTTGACCTTTGAGCTTTTGACCCTGATATCAAGTCTTTTTCTTTACCCCAAGTGCAAGCCATCCACAAAGTTTGGTAACTGTAGCTGGTGGACAACTTGAGTTATTGTGCTTAAACGAAGTTGGTGACAGATGGATAGATGGACATAATAACATAATATGCTCACCTTATGGTGGGTATATAAAAAGCTCAGCCAATCAGAAAAAAGATTACCTCATTAATATGCACAGATCTTGCTCTTAATCAAACTCATCCAACATCTTAATGACATAGTTCAATTTACCAAGTCTGATCAAAATCCTATCAAAAATACAGTTTCTAGAGTGGTAAAAAAACAGCCCCAGCCAATCAGTTAGAAAACAATCAGGTCAGAAATACAGTCTCTCAAGTGGTAAGAAGTTCAGCCAATCATATGCAAGATCACCTCATTAATATGCATAGATCTCGCTCTTAAGAAAATACAATATATATCTTGATACTATTAACCTATTTACCAAGTTTGATAAAAACACGATCAGAAATAGAGTTGCTAAAGATTTGACAAACTCAGACAATCAGATGCAAAATTTACCTCATTGATAGGCATGGCTCTTGTTTGTAATTGTACTCCTACAAGACCTTGATGATTTATGCCTATTTAAAATTTTTTGTTCAAAACAGTTCAGAAATAGTCTTTAGAATGGAACAGGCTCAGCTAATCATATGCAAGATCACCTTATTAACCAGTGTAGATCATATGGATTATTGAACTCATGTGAGATCCTGATCATATAACACTACATATTCAAAGTCTGATCAAATTCAGATGAAAAAATATGACTTCCAGAATGGTAACAAGTTCCACCAATCAGATGCAAAATCACATCATGTGTGGATCTTGCTTATTATCAAAACTACCCAAGACCTTGATGATATAAGCATGTGTTCCAAGTTTGATCAAAATTGGATCTGATTTATGGCTTCCAGAGTGGAAACAAAGTAAGCCAATCAGATGCAAGATTACCCAACTATTATGCATGGATCTTGCTCATTACTGAATCCATCCATGATCATGATGATACAAGTTCATATTTCAAAACTGATCAAAATCAATCAGAAATATGGCATCCTGAGTCATAACAAGATAGCCAATCAGATGCTAGATCACCTCATTAGTATGCATGCACCTCATTAGCATGCATGCATCTCACTCATTACTGAACTTGTCCAAGATCTTGATGACATAAATGTATATTTCAAGATTAATCAAAACCGAATCAGAAATATGGCCTCCAGAGTTATAACAATCTTTGCCACTCAGATGCAAGATTACCTCCTTAGTATCCATTGATCAATAGTTCATTATCATGCTTTTCGAGATCTTGATGATATGAACATACATTTCCAATTCGATCTAAATCGGATTAAAAATATGGTCTCCAGAGAGGTAACAAGGTTAGTCAATGAAATGCAAGATTACTTCATTACTATACTGAGCGCATCTAAGATCTTGATGATACAAGCACATATTGCAAGTTTGATCAAAATCGGATCAGCAATATATCTTCTAGAGTGGTAACAAGTTTAGCCAATCTGATGAAAGATCACCTCATCAATAACTGTGTATCTAGCTCATTAATGAACTTCTCCAAGATCTTGATAATATAAGCATATATTCTAAAAAAATATTAAAAATCGAATCAGAAATATGGCCTCTACAGTGGTAACAAGCTCAGCCAATCAGATGCAAGATAACCTCATTAATATCTGTGGATCTTGCTCATTGTCACACTTGTCCAAAATTTTGATGATATGAACCCATATTCCAAGTTAAATTGAAATAAGATCAGAAATATCGACTCCAAAGTGATAAAAAGCAATTGTTGATGGACGGATACCGCATAATAGATGAAGGATGATGCACAATGCACAACTGATGCAGGGCCATACCATAAGCTCACATTGCCTTATGACCTAGTGACCTAAAAATGAAGCAGAAAGAATTACCTGTGGTACACCAGGCCACAACCATTAAAATATTGCATATACAATATCATTAAAGCTATGACTGCAGATAGGAATATAAATCAATGACCATAATATCATGTTGCCTGTATCAGAAAGTATGTAAAATGGTAAACACTGTCAGACAAGGGATGTACAGCATCATACTAACTTGCAACTGACCAATCAAATTTGACTGATTTTATTCTGCAGTGTGATAAAACCTAGTATAACATGCACCCAATGTACACAGTGTAGACCCACATAATGAATCAATCCTCCCTCACTATAATGTTCATATTAGGCATAAAAGTATCACCTTATAGGTGGTCACCTTATACTGGGGTATTTTATACATATTACAATTAAATAATGAAATGGGATCGATGATTATATCCACCTTATAAAAGGGTCTCCCTTATACAAACGCACATTATAGTGAGAGAGTACAGTATGTGCCAGTTCAGTATAATGAACTGGCAAAACCGAGTCAAAGCTATTCATTTGGATTCATACATAACATGAACAGTGTAGACCTTGATTTTGCTGGTGCAATGTGTGATGGCTGAATCTTCCCAGCTGGTTGGGAATTTATACATGGCAAGAATATAGTCAATGAACAAACAAATGTAACAATGGAAAAAGTCTGAACACGCACAAAATAATCAAACTCTACTCTTACCATTACTTTGCTGGTTTAAGCGGGGTTCTGATAACTTTCGGCTAATTTCCGCAAATGAGCGTATAATGGGGAGATTTATTTTACTGGAATTCTCATCTTTATTTCTGTAAAAATGTCTTTCATTCTGGTGCTGATGTCGTAGAAGTAGTGTATCATGAACCTGTTCCTTCAAGTTCTCCTCTAATTGCTTGGCAGCCACCATATTATCCAAAGCCAAATCTGCAATATAAAATTACTGGTTAATTAACAGGTACTATATATACTTGCTTTTAAGTCGAGTCTAACTGCAACTACATAGACCCTGATCTGCCATCGCTTAATGCACCAGCAGATCAGGGTCTATGTTGTTTGTTCTGCTAATTACTCCTAACAAACTGCATAGATCCAGATCTGCTGGCACATTAAGTCACAGCAGATCTGGGTCTGTGCAGTTTGCAGTTGGACTTAACTTATAAGTGAGTATATGTGGTACAGTAAAAGTCCTAATATCTATCTGAATTCTCTGAACCACCCTCTTATCCAAACAGAACCTATGTCTCCCCACTCTTTCACACTACAGTTGATAGTATCTGTATATCCAAACAAGAAGTTGGCATGGCTTGTTGAGTCCGTACCAAAAACTTTTGCTAAATTGATGTACACATTAAGATGTATCCACATTTCAAGTGTTATGTATATTGAATTTATAATATGTATCCATGAAGTAAGTTGTACTTTAGTGGTCATTCTGTAAAGAACATATTGATTGCATTTGAGATCAAGGTCATTCTTGTTTACATTTAACAATTAGTTTGGAATTTTCCATGTCTTGATGTGAGAAAAGTCAGGTACGCACAGGAAATTTCCATTAGAGTTACTCATATTGAAGAATATTCTGTCAGGTGACATATCCTTATATTTATACAGGTTTGGTAAACAAGATTTCATTCCTATGCTAAACTTCATGTCATAAAGATCAGTCTATTAAGGATTTTGTTTTAGTAATCAGATGTTACAGTTTTGAAATTATGTGAGATGAATTATTTATTTGAAATATTCATTGGAATTACTAAGAGTGCTCATTCTCATTTTGGATTAATACTTGACTTTGGGATTTATGTGAATTCATTCAATGATATTCTGGACTACATCATCCAGGCATATCAGCACATTCAAGACTACTGACACATCAGGACATTCAAGGATACTGGAATTCATTTGGAACATTCTATATTTAGGACTTGTGAGTAGGACACTCAGGATTATTGGATTATTTGGACTTTAATTCATGTTATTGTAAGTGTCTTTTTGAATTTTCACTTTAATTGTCTATAAATAAATTGCTTTTTGATTTTATTTACATTGTTGGTTTCACTTTCTTTCTGTTACATTATTTTAAGACCTTTAAGTTGTAACACAAGTAACATGACTCTGTGGCCAATGGTACTTGAGAAACTGATCACGTAAATGAAACTTTAACATTGAGGTTAATCTAGGGCATAGATGGATGTATGTACGTACAAATGGATAAATGGACAGATGTACAGACATTGAAGTTATCGCTGTGTCAAGCTTCAGCCACGGTGGACTCAAAAACAAGATGGATGTTCCATGAACAGTTCAAATTAAACAGACTTCTACTTCTGTATTTGCAGACACTAATATTGCTGTCCTCCAGGAAAGATTTTTATTTTTTTGCTGATGTGTGGGCAAGAGGAGGAACCTTTTGCAATGGGGCGCCTACAAAGGGGCATTTTTTTGCAACTAAATGACTGTCAATAAAGAAATTGAGAACATTATCATTTTGGAAATAAAAACACAAAAGCACAAAATATGTGTATTTTACAGTTAATAAACATTGAAAAAAGGTACCGCAAATGGTATATTATACAATTACCTGTGATTAATAATCTAGTATGCAGGCACTAGCAGGGCATGGTAACTTGATTCTTGGCACTATTGACCAATTGGTCTTATGACCTTGACACTGACCTTTTAACTCTACTATCAATAGGTTCCTAAGGCAAATACTGTGAATTTTACTGAAAGAAGATGGTGTAGAAAACTGTTTTTATTTGGATCATTGTGGACAGTTGACTTTCAGCTATATAACCCAAACTCTGTGGCACATTTCCATCACATATCAACAAGTCCTCTTCTAAGATCGGTCCCATTGTGTGGTAAATAACTGAAGCTATTTTTCCCTTGCTTGTATCACAAAATCAATAGGTTTCATTCTTGCCCCATGTGCATGACCTCCACAAGGTTTGGTCACCTTTACCATTTGACCTCAGAATCAATAGGCTTCACCTTAAATGCACGCCATCCACAACCTTTGGTCAAGATATGTAGTCAAGAACTAGAGTTATTATGCAGAAACCATTTTTCTTCTTTAGGTCACAATGATTTGACATTTGAACTTTGACTCCAAAATCAATAGGATTCTTTCTTACCTAAAATGTACATCAGCCACAAAATTTGGTCAAAAAAAGTGATTTAGAACTAAAGTTTTTTTGGTATGGAAACCTTTTTTCATCTTTCAGCCAGTGACCTTAAACTTACATCTTTTACCCCAAAATCAATAAGCATTTTTCTTACACCAAGTGCAAGCTATCCACAAAGCTTGATCAGTTTATCTGGTATAGAAATGAAGTTATTCTGTATAAACCATTTTTCTCATCTTTTTATTGTCATAGTGACCTTGTCTTTTAACCTTCTGATCCATCACCCCAAGTGCACTTTAAGTTATCCACAATAATTAGTCCAGATCTGTGATGCTAACTAAGTTATAGTGCCAAAACCATTTTAAAGTCCAAGTGACCTTGACCTTTGACCCCAAAATCAACGAATTTCTTCCTTACTGCAAGTGCAAGCCATCCACAGAGTCTGGTTGAGGTTTATTACTTTGAGCTAAAGTTGTTATGCGGAAACCATAACTGATGGACAGATGGATGTCATAGTGCTCCACATTACAGCAGATATATATAAATATGTGGAAACAATAGAAACTAACAGTTTTAAGGAGTAATTTTACTGATCCGGAGAAAGACAGAAAGGAAAGCCAAGGTAAGGGCTGTGAGGACTGAAGGGATGGCATTAGTGTCAGAGAGGGTAAATGCCCCTCTACTTCCATCTACCTAGAGCACTGCATTTGTAAATTAAAATATTTTGGCATCAATTCATTTTTTGGTAACTCAGTAAATTCAGCAAATTTTTGTCATAAAATATTTGTGATTCGCATATGCATCTCATATAACTGTGTCGTTATCTGTACAAAGTTATCTGTCAGGCAAATTTTTAAACAATTTTATGCCTTGTGATTAACATTATCTGATAAGGTGAACAATTTAAATTTCTGACAGCATGTGATCATTAATATTTCATGAATTAAGAAAATTTAATTTGAGTTTAGAACAAAAATAAATTTTGATTATTTAAGAATATACTGATACACTAGGGACTCATTGAAACATAGTATCCAATTTAACGTCGTATATACATGGCTTCCACATTTTTCAGACATTATTTGGGAGAGACCTGGTTCAAAAACAAATTGTTATTTAAAGTAAATGGTTACTTCTCCATTTTCCACTTGACAAACAGTTGTTCCTCTAACAATTAACATATGATCATTTGCATGTACATGTACACTACATGTATACTGTATATGAAAGCCTTCTGATAGCTTAAGCCATCAGTGTTTATTGAAAGTGGTCCGTCATGATTTGAATGGCTTCACTTCTTTGATCTGCTACATGTAGTTAGTTAATGGTTCCAACGAACGATTTCATGCAGTATGACACAGTAATGAACTTAGATCAAGCAAATGACACTAATATTCGCTGATCAAAGCCAGCAAATGTGATCAAAACAACATGATAATTTGAAGAACCATTGGCTTCAATAACAATACCACAATCAGAGACAACTCCTTTCATGATCTCCATACTGATATTGGTCAGGTGACATGACACAAGGTGTGGAGAAACATCAATGTATCTTGGATTTAGTTTAAAGCACATTTAGTGATACAATCATTAACAACTATCTGAATTCAGTTCCGTTTACTTACCATGCCCAATAACACACTCATATGAGAATTAAAGGGAATAAACTGAATTAGAACATTAATGGAATTTGGACCATTTACATGCAAGTGATTGTGTATTTATACCACCTACATGCATTCGAAAACAACAAAGTGGAAAAAACAATTTGTTTGATGCAGTATTTTTTCAAAATGTTATGGATTCAATATGGATTTAACTTATGTCTTTATGTTTAAAACATTTCCACACTATTGTAATAAATCTTTTTGGTATATATATTGTTGTCCAATTAAGAAAAAAACTTAAGTCAGTGGTATGGTGTTATCAGCTTTACTTGCTGAATACCACAGTTTCAAGGTCCCATATAACTTGCAGATCTGCTTCTTGGCTCCCAGCATTATAAAGAGTATAAGTGTGACTGTAATTAAGTCTAATTTAAAGATGTTTAAATCCCAAACAAGTAGTTCCTCTGTTTCTTGGCTTCCAGATTTATCGAGTCCTAAGTGTGACTGTAATTAAGTCTAATTTAAAGCTGCTTCAATCCCAAACAATAAGTTCCTATGTTTCTTGACTTCCAGAATTATAGAGTCCTAAGTGTGACTGGACTTAAGTCCAATTTAATGCTGCTTCAATCCCAAACAATATGTTCCAATGTTTCTTGGCTTCCAGCATTATAGAGTCCTAAGTGTGACCGTAATTACATCTACTGGTAATTTAAAGATGTTTAAATCCCAAACAATACATTCCTATGATGCAAACACTGTAAAAATGATGCAAACTGATGGTTCAAGCAAACTGTAGGTTGACATAATGCTTGGATAAAGGAACCTTACTGATAATTTACTTCTCTTGTTATGCCTCTTTAACATTTAAAGGGATTGGCTGAATGTGCATAACACAAGAGTACCATGCAACTTTGTGTTTTTATGTTACAACTTTATGTGCATGCAGGTGATACAGGATCTTCTACTATATCTGGGTGCAAACTTTAGACATACATGTATATTGGTAATCACTGACTATAATGCTGTTCAAGGGAGTTATAAAAGTATACCATGTATTGAGTGATGTTGCCTTATATTGGGGGTATATTATACACCTCCCCCTCGATAACTCGTGCACAATGGGGTCCAAAAACATAGACTGCATAATAAGCGAGAATAATAAGCAAGAGTGCCAGTTACCGAGGGACCTAAAAAAAACTTGAGAAGAGGATGCCATCCTCGCTGGACATCAAGTAAACCCGAAAAAAGGGGAAAGGTTAACGGGGCTGTTTAATGGCTGAATACTCGTTTTATAGTTGTGTTGGGAATAATTGTCAATAAAGAGCTTTTTAATGAAGTTGCTCACTTTTTTTTTATAAATTACCTTTATGTTCAAGATACCCAACCTCTCAAAGATCGTTAACAACATTACTCCAAGAGGTTTTGACAACTGTCACTGTATGCAAAAACATTGTGTATTACATCACTGCTTTTTAATGTTGTTGATTCATGAAACACGATTCCTTTTTTTCTCTCCAAAAATAGGGACATTTATTCATGAAACAACCACCAACATTGAAACTATTTTCTTTTCAACTGTTCTATTAGTAAAATATTGATGCTGTGATTTCATTGCAAGTAATAGTGAAACTTCTTCTGGGTGCCAATTCAGGAATTTTAAGTTCACTACAAACTCTGGAACTCATTTCTCCATAATGAACCATATTTGTGGAACAAAGCTTTTATTCACCAAGTACTCATTTCGCTTGGTTACCTTGCTATCTCTTTAATCACATCTGTGAATGAGTAGTTTAATTATATTACTTACATAATAATATTTATAACAGTGTTCAATTGATCAATTCAAATGAGTTGACCTGACACACGACCATGACCGATAGTTCTTATGCAGGTAAGATTTGCATGCCTTTTAACATTTCTTTTATTCCACCCGTTTATTTGATTTGATACAAAAGATGTAATTAACGTGATAATACAAAGCAGGTCTGCTTGTAATTGAGAGTAACAATACAACGAATACTTCGCAAGTTGGAGATAAAAACACGGTTGGCACTTAATTAGGTTCTCACAGAAATGCTCACGGACATAGCTGTGACAGTAGATTGACATTGTTCACGTTTGAATACAAGATGGCATATTGCATTTATGATGATTACACTGAAACTGAATTAAATATAGAACAAAAACACATATTTCACTTGACAAAACTAATTTAATTGGTATTTATTTATTAAACTGTTGCCTCAAGTAGGCAATAGTGACATTTTCATTTATCAAAATTTCTTCGAAAATTGTTATTTACAGTGTACTGATAATGTTGTTTGGAAAGAAATTTGAACAAAATACGTTACTTCTTATTAAAAGTTGAGAATTTCATGATGCTGTTTCAAATTTCTGGGTACTAACCGCCATTTTCGATGATAAAATGAGCATTATATCAAGGTTTCATTTACCAATGTTTATTGCGATTTTCTTCATGTTCAACAAATAGGGGCCAATTTTGGGGGTATTTTCTAGTTTTAAAAAAATAGGATCCATGCCTGACCCCACATTATAAGTGAGTTCACAAATTATCCAGGTGCGAGTTATCGAGGGAGTTGTGTACATAGTATTACTATTACATAATAGGTTCCATGGCCATGGCCATCTTATAAAGGGAATGTGTTATACTGAGGTACCTTATAGTGAGGGACCACTATAGTAATATTTTTGTAAAGTTTCAGCTGAATACAGCAACTGATGTAGACGATATGTGACTCTGAAGGAACTTGAACATAGCATCTTCAGATTGATAATGATGACAATGATGACAACACCACTGGAAGAGGGATGCCTGTCTCACAATTCACACGCGAGACAAAAAATACAATACATGTGTATGTCTCACAATTCACACACGAGACAAAAAAAAATACAAAACATGTCTATGTCTCACACGTGAGACAAAAAACACAATACATGCCTATGTCCCACAATTTACATGTGAGACACCAAAATATCATACATAGTATTACCTATGTCTAACCAGAGCTCCCACTTGCAAAAAATATTCCATACATTCCACAGATATGAGAAAGATGACACAGGATATACTCTCGCTGTGCATGTTATTGACACAGAAATCAAGCCAGGGTAAATATGTCAGCAACAATAGTTACAAGTCTTTCCCAGCTTTGTAGATCATCATGTGGATATCTGTTTACTTCCCGTGTTCAGTTATTGATATCCCCTCTAGGGAGTACTGAACAACATAACATAATAGTGACATTGTTAGCTACTCTACTCAAACGTGTGACTGTCAGTCAATTATTGATATCCCTCTAGGAGAATGCTGAACAAACACCACACAACAGAAAAATTACTATCAACATTTACTGCATACTAATAATTTGGGGATTAAGATTGTGGTAAGCTCTTCCTATGAATTGTTTATAATGCGAAAAATTAAATTCAGCTTTCAAACACTGCTCATTTCTGTTCAATAGGTGCACTGTAATCATTACAAGTTAAAAAAAAATAACACTAAAGCATTATAAAAGCATGGTAAAGTCTGAATAAATGCATTAGGGCCCAAGAAAAAGAACAGATACCATAATTCTTGTAATTTTTTGTACCCTCTAATTTTTGTACACAATCCATCCATAAAAAAAAATCATAATTAAATGTATTATAATTTTGCATACATACAACTTAGTATTTTTTGTCAAATCCTTTGAATTTTGTTAAAAAAAAAATTCCATAAAATTTTGCCAACTTTATGAAAAAGAATAATCGATTCAAATCATATACAGTAAAGGCCTTTCTTGTTTGTTTTATATTTTTGTATTATTTTTTACCTCATATTTTGATATGTTATATTTGAATCAAGAAAAGAAGTTCACTTTTCTTCAGGTAAGTTTCTTAAATGAGGCATAAAATAAAATGAAACAGGAGATTAAGAAATAAAAGAATCACCATTTGAATCAAGAAGAGAATTAATTTCCAACAGCTTTGAAATATTACCAATGTATGATTTACATATGTCAAATTTATATATGTCAAATGACCAATGTATGGTTTGCTAAAGTATATGTCTGATATACCTTCATATGAAAAACATAAATATGTGTTAACTTTTGGCAAGTTTTTAACTAGTGCATAAAAAAATGAAACAGGCGATTAAAAAATGAAAGAAAATAATCACCCAATTTTATTCGTGCTGAAAGACCCTTGCTCATTTCATTTTCAAAGGGTAATTGTTTTGCTAAGTGTGAATCTACCCTAATACTTCGATCTGCCCTTCTATTGTCATCTTTATTGATGAGAAAAATTGTTTCATTATAGTAATACAAAAATAAAATATAAAAACCTTGTCATTTTCAATCATAAACATGGAAGTCATTGACTCCATGAATTTCATTCTGTTATAAAACCATGCTTATCCTGTTTTTTGCTTGGAGAGGTCTTCATTATCAAGTTCTTGGTTTCAGTCCTTAAACAATATGGTTAATAAGAACTGTCATGCTATTTTATGTTTTCTTATCAAATTAATATTTTATTGACAATCTATTCTATGATACACCATTATATTGTTATCTGTATCAGCGAGTATGAAGAACAAGTGATGTGTGTGATCACTTGTCATCATAATATCTACTGCTGCTTGGACAATGGCCTTTATAGATCAAATACATATTTTCAATTCCCTATTGAGTAGCCTAATTTCCCTACCAGTAACCTTGCTAAATTTGGTGTAATCTTGTCCTCAATCAGGCCTTGACTAGAATTAGCTAGCCAAAGCTCTAGGCATATTTAATTAGCATGTAATAACTTAGCTAGCCAAAGCTCTAGGCATATTTAATTAGCATGTAATAACTTAGCTAGCCAAAGCTCTAGGCATATTTAATTAGCATGTAATAACTTAGCTAGCCAAAGCTCTAGGCATATTTAATTAGCATGTAATAACTTAGCTAGCCAAAGCTCTAGGCATATTTAATTAGCATGTAATAACTCGGCCTAGATTTGTGGTTCTTGTGACAATAGATATCATAATTAAAACAAGCATGAACTGTTTATTCAAAGGTGTTAATTGATAATGGAATATAGTAGTGCCCTTGTACATGAGGAAGATCACAATTATCAGGTAACTGAATAATAAATAGTACAATTGCCTTGTAACCTCTCTCTCTCTCTCTCTCTCTCTCTCTCTCTCTCTCTCTCTCTAAAAGCTACAAATAAATACCACTCTGAATACACACAATCTTACACAACGTTGTTCATCCATCCATCTCTCTCTCTCACACACACACATTCACTAAAAACAACAAAAGTCTTCTTGAGTTATTTTATTTTTTATTGTAATTTGATAATTAGGTTACTGTTGCTGTAAGAATACAAGTTGCACAGAAATTCAACAACAGGCACTCGTATCGTAATCACATTGCTAACATAACACACCATAACATCTAAACAAAATACGCTCTGAATACACATGATCTTACACACCAACACAACGTTATCATTTCATCTCTTTCTCTCTCTCTTTCTCTCTCATTAATAACAACAAAAGTCTTTTTGAGTATTTTTATTTTTTGTTGTAATTGGTATCATGAGTAGTGAGCAAAATAAGCCAAAAACTGTACATTTATTATTTACATTAGTAATGTTAAGTCGGCAAATATTGTGTGTCACACAAACCTTGCTCAAGTCCAATCCCTTTATTTTTCATACATGGTCAGTACTCTAAAAATAATAATAATTTTTTGTACATAAAATGTTTCATCCTCTGAAATGAATAATTATTTTTCATGTGTATGAAAAAAATACAAGAATTATGGTAGTCATAATGTACATACCAGATCTTCATTAATTGTCCATCCGTGTTTGAGATGACAATGTTTGTCCATCCGTGTTTGAGATGACAATGTTAACAGGTCTTCATTAATTGTCCATCCATGTTTGAGATGACAATGTTAACAGATCTTCATTAATTGTCCATCCATGTTTGAGATGACAATGTTAACAGATCTTCATTAATTGTCCATCCATGTTTGAGATGACAATGTTAACAGGCATTTATTCATTAGGTTACTCTTTTTAATCCAAAAACAGATAATGGACCAACATTACAGTCACCATTTCACCTAAGGTATTCTGTTGGTTTAAACTTTTCAAGGAATGCTATGCCAACTTTTGCAAGAACACAGATCTAAGGACAAAAACTTGTACACTTTAGAGCCAGCTGTCTCTTTACCATATATATACAAGGAAAATTGTACTATATGAGAAACAGACAAAGGGAAAGCTTGCAGAAATCTATGTATGAAACCCATTTTCATCAGAATTTCAAAATTATAAACATATACAGTGAATTCTCTGAATAGGAAATTCTACCGAGTGCCATAAAAGTTTTCCAAAATAAGAAATTTTAAAAAGCTCTGAAAATTTTAATATATATTGAAGATTTATATTAGAATAAAATGGATTAAAGTAACAGTAACAACAACAAAAACAACAATAATAATAATATTAATAATAATAATAGGATTAAGTGTACAATATTTGTTCAAAAACCAAATTTGATAGTTGAACCTCCATTTAGAGGTCACCTGTGTTAAGAGGCCAGTTTTGGCCTTTTCCCACAGGTGGCTGCTTAATACAGATTTGAGTGTACATACCTATGACCTGGAACAAATCTTCTGCATCCATATCCAGAATTACTGTCCCATTCATGATGCAGGATCGAAGCTCAAACAAAGAATGGAGGGACAGCGTTGCTACGTGAGGCTTTGACCACCTACCCCCTCCCTCATCCACATCCTCTTCAAATTTGATCCATCTGGAGACAAGAATTTTTGTTAATGGATTTTGAGCTATTAAAGGCCCCCCACTTGCTACAGTTTGCTACAGGGCCTTAAACTGAGGATATGTTTACAAAACTGTATGACAAAGATACTCATTTATACAATATTTCATTTATACAATATATCATTTATACAATATTTCATTTATACAATATTTCATTTATACAATATTTCAAGTCAGTATATGGAACCTTCCATTTGGAAAAGGGTGAGTGCATGGCAGCCTTAAAAACTGAGGAACTTGTGTTCGGAAACAATGTAGGGAGAATGGGCATTTTAAGGGCCATAACTCCTCAAAATGATGATTAGAAGTGCTGGAAATCCAACTCATTCAATATTTCGTTAATATAAAGGTCCATGCCAAATTTTATTTTAATTCAACAAAATTTGGTAAAGTAATGCTGCTGAAAGCAAAGTCTGAAGGACAGGTAGTCCCGTCTCAATGTTTACGTGAAATATATCTACATATAGAGGTTTAACAGCATGTCAGCACAATCCTGGCTACAAAATATTGAATAAAGTTATAAAAATATCAAGGTACAAGAGTCCATCAAAGGAACTGTGACTCTACTGGTCAAAAAGAAATTTCCAGGAATCCAAGATAAGACCGTTTCTTCTTTTAAACTGCTGAATGTTGAAACTATCATTAATACTTCTGGAGCAATAACTGGATTTTCAAGATGTCCCCTGTAGTGACCATACATGTATTTAATGTAAGACTGGCACCATTTTCATTTAGGACCAACCAGATACCATGTTAAGTGTTTTGGTGCAAACTCCATGTTGATATGACCATCCATTCAGAAGGAGTAGATAAGATTTTCAAGATGCCATCATGGTGGCTATATTGGATCTCAGATAGGCATCATTTTCATTTAAGACCAACTAGACACCATAAGAAGTCCTCTCGTGAAAACCCCATGTTGATATGACTTTCTGTTCTGGAGCAGTAGCCATAACAAGATTTTCAAGATAGCTGCCGTCGTACCCAAATTGGATTCAGATCAGCACCATTTTCATTTAGGACTAACTAGACATCATAATAATTCTTTTGTTGAATACCCTATGTCAATATGACCATCCTTCCAGGAAAAGTAGCGTTAACAAAATTTTTAAGATGGCTACCATAAAAGCCATACTGGAGGACAGATTGGCACCAATTTCATTTAGGACCAACTAGACTTCCTTACAAGTTTTTTGGTGAATACGCATGTCAATATTTATATTCTGTTTAGGAGAAGCAGCAATAACAAGATTTTCAAGATGGTGAAAAACTAATGTTGATATGACCAGCCATTCAGGAAGAGTAGCTATAACAAGATTCTCAAGACGGCTACCACAATGGCCATATTGGAGGTTAGATCAGCACCATTTTTTGTCAGGACAACTGGACTTCATAAGAAGTCTTGTGGTGAAAACACCATGTCAATATGACTTTTCGTTCAGAAGAAACATTAATAACAAGATTTTCAAGATGGCTGTAATGGATATTAGATGTCAGATCAGCACTATTTTCATTTAGCATCAACTGGGCATCATAAGAGAAGGACTAGCGATAACAAGAATTTAAAGATGGTCACCATGTTGGCCATACTGGATGTCAGATCAGCACTTTTTTCATTTAGGACCAACTAGACATCATGAGAAGTCTTGTGGTGAAAAAGCCCATGTCTATATGACTTTCCATTCAGGAGCAGCAGCTATAACAAGATTTTCAAGAAGGCTACAATGGCAGCCATATTCAATGTCAGATTGGCACCATTTTCACTTAGGACTAACTAGACATCATAAGAAGTCTTTTGGTGAAATATCCATGTTGATATGACCAACTGTTCAGGAAAAGTAGCTATAACCAGATTTTCAAGATGGTCACTCTGTTGGCCTTATTGGAAGTCCAAGCGACACCATTTTCATGTAAGACCAAATAGACCTTGGGATGAATGTGTGCGTAAAGTTTAATGGCAATCCTCCAAGTGGTTTAGAAGAAGTAGTGATAACAAACTATTGCCAAGGTCAGACAATGGACAATGGAGAATGGACCATCCAGTAAGCTCTTCTTAACTATAGAAAAATGTGGGATGATGGAAATCATTCAAGGTATCAGGAGTATAAAGCTGCATGTCAAATTTGGTTGAAATCCAACAAAACCTTGGTAAAGTAATGCTATGGAAACCAAAATCAGGAGGTTGTGCAATCAGGGGGCATAACTGCTGTAAATGATGTGCTGAAGAAATCAAAGTCAAGAGGAAAATAAGGGGGTCATAACTCCTATAAATGATGTCACAAAATAAAAGAAATCAAAACTAATTCAAGTTCTTATCAATATAAAATTAATTGCATGCTAAATCTGGCTGAAATCCAAAAAGCATTACTAAAGTGATGTTGCAGAAATCAGAGTTGGGAGGATAGAAAATCAGGGACCATAACTCCTCTAAATGATGGTGTGGAGTACTAGAAATCAAGCTTATGCAAGGTCTCAGCAATAGAAAACTATATGCCAAATTTGGTTAAACCCAACAATCCTTGGAAAAGTAATGCTGCAGAAACCAAAGACAGGAGGATGGACAATACAGGGGCATAACTCTTGTAGATGCTGTGGAATGCTGGAACTTGAACTCTTTCAAGGTCTTATTAACATAAATCCACTCACCAAATTTGGTTGAAATCCAAGAATCACTGGTACAGTTATACTGTGGAAATGTAAGTCAGGAGGATAGGTAATCAAGGGAATAACTCCGTAAATAAAGTCATGGAATGCTGGAAATTGAACTCGTTTAAAGTCTCATCAATATAAAGTTGCATGCAAAATTTGGTTGAAATCCAATAATCCTTGGTAAAGCTATACTGCTGAAACTAAAATAATGAGGACGGGTGATCAGAGGGCATAACGTCTGTAAATAATGTCATGGACTGCTGGAAATGGAACGCATTTAAGGTCTCATTAATATAAAGCTGCAAGCCAAATTTGGCTGAAATCCAACAAATCTTGGTAAAGTTATGCTATGGAAACCAAAATCAGGAGGTTGTGCAATCAGGGGGCATAACTGCTGTAAATGATGTGCTCAAAACTGGAAATCAAACTCATCAAAAGTGTTTTCAACATAAACCCATGTACCAAGTTTGGTTCAAATGCAACAATCCTTGGTAAAGTTATGCTGCAGAATCCAAAGTCAGGAAGATGGGCAATCAGGGGGCATAAGTCCTGTAAATGATGTAGTGGAATTCTGAAAATCAAAATCATTCAAGATCTCAACAATATAAAGCTGCATGCCAAATTCTGTTAAAATCTAACCAAAGTCAGGTTGTTGGGGAATAAGGAGGCATAACTCCTGTAAATGCTGTCATGAAATGCTTAAAAATCAAACTTATTCAAGGTTTAATCAATACTGACCTGCCTACCAAATCTGGTTGAAATCCAACAATCCTTGGTAAAGTTAAGCTGCAGAAACAAAAGTTACGAGGACGGGCAATCCGGGGCCAACTCCTCTGAATGATGACATAGAAGACTGGAAATCGAATTCTTTTGAGATCTTATCAATATAAAGCTTCATACCAAATTTGGTTAAAATTCAATGATTCCGAGTAAAGTTTTCTTGCGGAAACCAAATGTGCCTGGATGGACAACATGATTACCATACAGCTTGACTGACTTTGTCATGGACGGCCCTAATTGTCATTTCAATACACCATCCCATTTCAAGGTTTAGTTTGGCTTTTGGTGTTTTACAGCAGAGCAATACTTTAAATGTTGTATCATGATGAGGCAAGTAGAGTAAACTGCCTTGCCCTAGGACACGCCATAGTAGCTGATCCTTTCTTTGCTGATCAGATGGTGGGAACCAAATCCACACCTTTCTGGTCACGAGTCAAATGGTGTAAATCCTTGTTCCATCAATGGTAGTTATGAGTAACTCAGTACACAAAGGGTCCCATTAAACCCAAATGTCTCACTTATGAACTGTGCCAGGATAAACTGTATATGACTTCCAAAAACTTTAGCACAGAACTTTTATACAAAGCCTTAAATGTTGAAAATACTACACCCACCACCATCATTGCTGCTGGAAAAGTAATACATTAACTTATGTATCACCATTTACTATACAATGCAGATTTTACATAAATGTGGGAAGGATGCTGCATTATACAGCTCTCCCTTGTTATAAAACAGTAGTTGGGGTACATCACTGCTGACAGCATTATGTACCGAACCACATTACACCAAGTACTGTGATATATACTGAGCTGCGAGAGACAGAGAATAGCGTAATATAAGGAACCATGGTATAGCGGACAGTATCAAATTTTTTTAAATAATGGTGTTTTGAAAAGGAAATGAAAATAAAGGACTAAGTTTCACCTTGTTTTCTTTCAACCCTTATTGTTATACACTGGCATGATTTTGATCATGGCGTCGATAGAAGTACTGTGTTATATACGGAATTACATTATAATGAGATGCGTTATAATGGGGGGAGATGTAGTTATCAATTTTATTCCATGTTTTATGATGAAGAACAGAAAATCCAGGATGCAGACAATGCGTGCAGATGTAGCGGATGTCAGTTGGGCTACCAGTGCTCTGGCATAAAGGCTTTTATTAAAGAGTACATTGGCAACAGGCACCTATTATGATAGAGGCACTTTTTCAGATAAAGGGGCATTTTTAGCAACTAAGGGATGTACTGATGATGACACAATTTAGGATATTTTGGTGATAAAAACAGAGAAAAGGCAGAGGTGAGGGAATAAGGGGCCAATTAGGGGAAATAATCCCTCTATTACTATCAAACAGAACCACCAAGCTACAGAAGATAAAAGTCATCATTCTGTGGTTTTTGCATACAGATAACATTTCAGTTTCCACAGCAAGTTACCTGGCTGTTTCTTTCCAGAAGGCCGTTTCTCCCTTTGTATCGAGCTCCACCATCTCGCAGAAAAGATCATGAGCCTTATGTTCCTCATTGTCATCCGAATCTCTCCCAAGTAAAACTTGCACACGCTGGGTTGGAGTTGACACTGACAAAAAAAAAAGTAAAAGAAGCAATGAATAATGACTGACCCAGTAAAAGCAAGTGACCAATGACTGACCCAGTAAAAGCAAGTGACTAATGATTGACCCAGTAAAAGCAAGTGACTATTGACTGACCCAGTTAAAGAACCCATGAACAACTTGAATAAAATATTATAAAGAATATTTCCAAATTGCCAACATTTTTGTATTACTGTATATAATCGCTTATAAGTCCAACTGCAAACAAAATAGACCCTGATCTGCCATCACATAATGCTCCAACAGATCAGGGTCTATGTAGTTTGTTCTACTGATTACTTCTGACAAACTGCATAGACCCAGCTCTGCCAGTGCAATATGTGATGGCAGATCTGGTTCTATACAGTTTTCAGTTGGACTTAACTTATAAGCAAATATCGATGGTACTATATTGTGGAAGATCACAAATCATGATCACAATAATTCCTTTTGGTTTTTACCATGACCTATGATGTGTTGTTGAAAATATACTAGTAATCTGTAAGAAAGTTTAGTTATAAGGAAAATACCCATTATAACTCTAGTAATAAGGAAATTACCATTATAACTCTAGTGATATGGAAATTACCATTATAACTCTAATGATAAGGAAATTATCCATTATAACTCTAGTGATAAGGAAATTACCCATTATAACTCTAGTGATAAGGAAATTATCGATTATAACTCAATGATAAGGAAATTACCCATTATAACTCTAGTGATAAGGAAATTACCCATTATAACTCTAGTGATAAGGAAATTACCATTATAACTCTATGATAAGGAAATTACCCATTATAACTCTAATGATAAGGAAATTATCCATTATAACTCAATGATAAGGAAATTATCCATTATAACTATAGTTATAAGGAAATTACCCATTATAACTCTATGATAAAGAAATTACCCATTATAACTCAAGTGATAAGGAAATTACCCATTATAACTCTAGTGATAAGGAAAATACTCATTACAACTCTAGTGATAAGGAAAATACCCATTATAACTCTAGTAATAAGGAAATTACCATTATAACTCTAGTGATAAGGAAATTACCCATTATAACTCTAATGATAAGGAAATTATCCATTATAACTCTAGTGATAAGGAAATTACCAATTATAACTCCAGTGATAAGGAAATTACCAATTATAACTCAATGATAAGGAAATTACCCATTATAACTCTAGTGATAAAGAAATTACCCATTATAACTCTAGTGATAAGGAAATTACCCATTATAACTCTAGTGATAAGGAAAATACCCATTACAACTCTAGTGATAAGGAAAATACCCATTATAACTCTAGTAATAAGGAAATTACCATTATAACTCTAGTGAAAAGGAAATTACCCATTATAACTCTAGTGATAAGGAAATTATCCATTATAACTCTAGTAATAAGGAAATTACCCATTATAACTCTAGTGATAAGGAAATTACCGATTATAACTCTAGTGATAAGGAAATTACCAATTATAACTCTAGTGATAAGGAAATTACCCATTATAACTCTAGTGGTAAGGAAATTACCGATTATATCTCTAGTGATAAGGAAATTACCGATTATAACTCAATGATAAGGAAATTACCGATTATAACTCTAGTGATAAGGAAATTACCCATTATAACTCTATGATAAGGAAATTACCCATTATAACTCTAGTGATAAGGAAATTACCCATTACAACTCCAGTGATAAGGAAAATACCCATTACAACTCTAGTGATAAGGAAAATACCCATTATAACTCTAGTGATAAGGAAATTACCCATTATAACTCTATGATAAGGAAAATACCCATTACAACTCTAGTAATAAGGAAAATACCCATTACAACTCTAGTAATAAGGAAAATACCCATTACAACTCCAGTGATAAGGAAATTACCCATTATAACTCTAGTGAAAAGGAAATTACCCATTATAACTCTAGTGATAAGGAAATTATCCATTATAACTCTAGTAATAAGGAAATTACCCATTATAACTCTAGTGATAAGGAAATTACCGATTATAACTCTAGTGATAAGGAAATTACCAATTATAACTCTAGTGATAAGGAAATTACCCATTATAACTCTAGTGGTAAGGAAATTACCGATTATATCTCTAGTGATAAGGAAATTACCGATTATAACTCAATGATAAGGAAATTACCGATTATAACTCTAGTGATAAGGAAATTACCCATTATAACTCTATGATAAGGAAATTACCCATTATAACTCTAGTGATAAGGAAATTACCCATTACAACTCCAGTGATAAGGAAAATACCCATTACAACTCTAGTGATAAGGAAAATACCCATTATAACTCTAGTGATAAGGAAATTACCCATTATAACTCTATGATAAGGAAAATACCCATTACAACTCTAGTAATAAGGAAAATACCCATTACAACTCTAGTAATAAGGAAAATACCCATTACAACTCCAGTGATAAGGAAATTACCCATTATAACTCTAGTGATAAGGAAATTACCCATTACAACTCCAGTGATAAGGAAATTACCCATTATAACTCTAGTGATAGGAAATTACCCATTATAACTCTAGTGATAAGGAAATTACCCATTACAACTCTAGTAATAAGGAAAATACCCATTACAACTCCAGTGATAAGTACTCACATACATGTGAACCTCCCAGATCGGAGGGTTTCCTCCCGAGATGAGGGGTGTCTCCCATCCCTCCCATCACTCAATGAAATCTCCAGTGTACGCAAAATTATTATTAAAAATGTTTATTTTTTCCATTTGTTTTTCACACCTTGCTTCCATTATAGTATATTTACGATAATACTGTGTGTGATCATGTAACTGTGAACTGGCTTAAGCAGGGCAAGATGATTCAGTTGCCGATTTCAAGCACCATAAAACAATTAACATCCCTTTGATTCTGTTGGCAGGATTGGTTGGCTTCAGTGTCTGAAGTTTGTTGACATGGATTATACTATGTGTAATCAGAAATAATTCCAAAAGAATTAAAGAGATTAATTGATTATGGTTGGATTACTAAAGAGCTCAATCAGCATAAAAGAGGGTTGGTTTGGCTTCAGTGTTTAAATTTTGTTGAGGTGCCTAAGCATACATTATGTCCCAGTGCTAAAACACCAAAAGCTAAGCAACCGAAATATCACACAAAATTTATTTGATGGATAGAAATGAAAATTTCAGTGGCTGAAATCAAGTTAAAAGGACATGAATATGCATTCTGCCCTTCCTGTAAAGCTGATTTGAACATCTGCTACAGTGGCAAGAATGACATTACATGTCATGCAGCATATTAAAACATACTAAATGCAACAACAAATACGCCATCACTGAAATCCATGTTCGTGGAATCTGCATCAAATGTGGATAAAGATATACATGCTGAGACAGTTTGCCAACTTTGTAGCCAACCATAATCTCCCGTTTATGGCAGCGCATTGTTTTTCAGATCCAGTAAAAAAAAATGTTCCCTGACTTGGAAATCGCACAAAAGTTCTCAAACGTACGAAAACGGATGAAAACTACTCACATAGTGACCCAAGCTTTGGGTCCTCATTGAGATAAAAAAAAGTCAAACACATGTGTCGCAATGAAATATTTGCCATTCTCATTGAAAATCCTCCCTCTTTTGAAGTCAAAACTCCCGACCAAATTTTGCAAATCTCCCGATTTGTTTTAAGCTGACTTTTCAATTCTGTCACATGTATGTACCCATTACAACTCTAGTGATAAGGAAAATACCCATTATAACTCTAGTGATAAAGGAAAATACCCATTATAACTTGTGGAACAAGATGCTGGAGATTATAATAATGCTGGATATTGGACAAAAATACAGGAGTATCCCCCCATCCTCCCTCCAGTACCATGACCCGGGGGTTGTAACCTGAAATCCGTTAGAAATAGTTATTATGTCTTTTTGCTATGCCTGCATATATAAAAAATGAGGTCAAAAACATGGAAATGTCATTACAACTGAACAGAGGGTATCAACAAATACCTCTCTTTTACATAGTTACCAAATGGACTAGAAATTATATATGAAGTTTTATACATTTCCACACAGTGATTTGAGAGAAGGCAGAGTAAGTCCCAGATAGACCGATGGATGGATGGACAGACATGCAGAGGCTATCACAATATTCCTAACCTTTGTTTTATAAAAAAAGGCATAAGATAAAATATGAACAGCAAAACGTGGATAAGAGAGCCACCTTTGGGATGCCAAAAACTGGCTATTATGAAGAGGTGACTGTTATATGGAGGTTAAATTTATATGGAATGCATTATGTTGGGTCTTGAAAAATGTGACTGTCTTATAAAGATGACTGTCATGGTATGAGTGTACTATCACTGTTTCAGGCTGACCCATTCGAATAGATGAACAGATGCAGATGTACAAACAGTGAACAATATTTTGATAGACCACTGTGAGAACTTAAATCTGCATTACGTACTTCAATACTAATCCTTTTTCATAGAGGACGCAAACAAAGTGAACCAACAATTATACAGTAAAGACAGGATCCACCTGAGCAAAAATGGAATGATCCAATTACTTTGCAACATACTGTATAAACTCGTGTACAAGAGGATACCAACTGCAAACTCCTTAGACCCAGATCTGCTGTCGCATAATGCGCTGGCAGATCTGGGTCTATGCAGTTTGTAAGGACTAATCAGTAGAACAAATAACACAGACCTTGATCTGCCGGCACATTATGTGCCAGCAGATCAGGGTCTATGTTGTTTGCATTTGGATCCGGATTATATGCGATTATATATGGTAAACATATATTCCAGGACCTTCAAGAAAGTAACTGACTAAGTGACTACTGCCAGTACTGTGGTGAGACTGACCACATTAATGATTTGTGTCATCATGGGAAGCCTATCTCAAGTCATGCATGTGGAACACTCTGGCCCCCAAAAACCTTGTCCCCTGGAGACAGTGCCATCTGTTTAGGTGAGTGGCAAAACGGAGAATGCCACTTCTACTTTGTTTATAATGAATAACAACAGTAAACTGAGCTTAAATAAAATTACATAATGTAAACATATATTATGTACTGTCAAAACTGTGTGAAGTATGTACTAATTTCAAATGTGTATGTACTTTCACATCTATTTAAAAGGGTAATGTGTAACAGTAACATTCAAACGCCATCAAATGTAAACTATGGCCAACCAAATTCATACGGTGAAAAAGTTTCAAAAGTACCCAGTGAAGATACTGATGCTTGTATACATGAATGTACTTCTAAAACATGCAAGTCTATTGATGCCTCTCATACACATGATAATCCTAATGTTAATGTTTATGGTATAAATACATAGACTGCATACTTGCCATAACATGACGTGTCACGCGAAAAACACGATTTTGGACCCCCAAACCCCCCGACACAATCGTGTTTCGAAAAACATGATTTTCAGCAATCTTAGCAACAACAACAAAAAATTCCACCCCAAAAAAGAAAAAAAAACAAACAAAAACGTATATTTCTTGACCACTATTATATATGCCTGTAATCTGTGGTATATATCAACAGTAAACAGTACTGCTCAAAGCTCATGTAAAACTATCCTCAGGGCAGGTTTATGCACCTGTTTTAGAGACAATTAAAAGGTAAGGCGGTCAGAGATAAACAGCCACCTTTCAGAAATTTACTTAATTGGCTCACAATAGCTAGGGTGATGTGTCGTGTCAAATCCTTTTGAGCACTGCTGCGGGAGAGCCCATTAGACTAATTTGCATAGGTAAAGTACATTAAGTGGAACAACCCAATTTAAAGTTTAGTACATCAAAGAGATGCGTGTTGAAGAACAAACTGATTGCATTGAATGAGAATGTTGAAGCCATCTTTATTAAAGTTTGTGATAAGCGGCACCGTTTCTTTGAGAATGTTGATGCCATCTTTTTTAAAGTTTGTGATCAGCGGCAACGTTTCTTTGAAGTTGGATTTTTACTTCATATATAAAATGGAAAAGTGTACAAGTGTGATTCATTTTTGAAGGACAAATGTCGGAACATAGTAGCAATTCAGGAAATATGGAGCCATCTCCAAAGCCAGCAAAGCCCAGCAAAAAAAATTCCAGAACTCCTGGTTGACGGAGTTTGACTGTGTGAAGCGCAGCATCAAGGGGGAACATTTTATTCTGTGCACATATTGCAACCACCATATTGACATTAGTCATTCTGGAGTGTATGCCATTCGTCGACATAGCAACACCACCCAGCATCGTAACACGGCAAAAATGCAGAGCTCGATACCCAAATTAAATAGTTTGTTTAAACAGTCGTCGACAGACAATGTAACTAGAGCTGAAGTACTTTTCTGCAATTTCGTTGCTGAGCACAATCTGCCGTTTTCAGTAGCAGATTATTTTACAGACCTATGCAGGTGATATTATTTGACATTGCTAAGTCTACCATTTTTTTGTTTGTAAGTATATTGAATGCTTCAGAGAAAACAGATGGTATTTTCTTTTATTCAGATTTGAATTTCCAGTCATTTGCTATAGGCTGATTTGAAAAGATAGCTTATTCTCATTTGGATGACTTTATTTTTATTTTTTTTGGGGGGGGGGTCACGGTCACTGACCCCCTTTGGTCACGCGCACTGACCCCCCTTTGGGACCCCAAAACACACCTTTTGCGTCTCCAAAACCCCCCAACACTGTCTGGGAATATGGCATGTATGAGACTGTACTAATATTGAGCTAAAATGTGGGTTTTTTTAGGGCAATAAAACAAATTTTAATTATGTAATACTTACCCGTCACTAATGCATAGCTTATACTTTTTCATGCCGAAAAACCTTGTCCATTTGATGTGAATACATCCTCCCAAAGAGTTGAGAACTGTCAATAAGACACAGTCCACTCATGCACCTCACATGCTCACGTGCAGAAGTCATTTTTTTCAAAGATGACACTTATGGCAGAGCGTCAGAGCGGGGTAGTAGGAGGACATTCAGCAATAGCAACGGGTAAGTACTGCATCATTAAAATTAGTTTACCCCCCCCCCCAAAAAAAGCACAATTTAATAGCAGCAATACATAATCCATAGCTATTGCTTAGATGAATTTTTCAATTAGGTCAGCAACTGTGGTATCAAGGTGAATTGGTCTAAGCACCATGATAAACTACAGGCAACTGTTATGTCTTAAACTGGCATCAGTAACTGTAAGCCATGTTCCTCCTCCGACATCTGACAAATTTGGAGTGCCAATGAATAATACAAACTGTTATTACTAAGGAATGGGGCATGGACAAGTATGGGGCAGCGCAGAATTTCACAATAGCAAAGAAATATGTAATAATTTCAATGCAGACAATGGTTGCGACAGATTTAAGTGCCCCTACATAAATGTGGGTAAGAAATGCAGATCAACAGCTGATGGAATTGCACCAAGTACAAAACCCATAATCAACATGACATAATATCAAATCAGTTTAGCAAAATGATCCCCAATAAAAAGGCAGTAAGACTGACTAATTCCTGACAGAATATTTCATGCCTCAACACCAACTGATATCCAGGCAAATCATCCAAACACAACTATTATGAATAATGTGACAGTTTGACACATGGATTTGAAATTCTGGTTTTATCTATTGATTTGCCTACAAAAGAATGTAATCCTCCAGTCTGCTATCAGGCAACCTGATGCGGTGAATAAACTTTTACAGAAAAATGTAATAAAGGTTCAATGTTAGGCCCTTTTTCAGAACTCCCTTCTATAATTATACAGTAAGTCCCATTTGCATTGCAGAAGGGAAATATTTTAAGAAGAAATGAATGATTATTGATTTATCCCCTCAGCATGATTATTTTCCAGCATGATCTTAATTATCAACTCTCTTGTTGACAAAAAGCCTTGCTCTCTTATGTGAAAATTGATGATGGAAAGCTTTTCAGATAGTTGGAAAGGGTGCCCAACTGTGCAGCACAGACATTAATGATGCATTTAAATTGATTCCTTTGAACCCTGATCAGTGGCATTTGTTCTGCATAAAATGGCAGCATGATTACCGTATACACTCGCGTATATGCCGGGTCCAAATGCAAACATCATAGATCCTGATCTGCCATCACATAATGTGTCGGCAGATCACGGTCTGTGTTGTTTGTTCTACTGATTATTCCTTACAAACTGCACAGACCCAGATCTGCTGGTGCATTAAGTGACAGTAGATCTGGGTCTATGCAGTTTGCAGTTGGCATCGGCTTATACGCGAGTATATACAGTACTATGTTTGTACTGAATTACCATTCAACTGCGGTTCTTCTCCAAAAGTTTTTAAGTCTTTCCCAAGAAATGTCTTGGATAGCACAGAACATATATGGCCTTGAAATATTTTGTTATTTACTCGATGACTATCTCAATATCTGTAAGATGAATGACAATGAAGACAAGAGTATGGCTTTAATGGAGACAAGAGTATGGCTTTAATGGAGACAAGAGTATGGCTTTAATGGAGACAAGAGTATGGCTTTAATGGAGACAAGAGTATGGCTTTAATGGAGACAAGAATATGGCTTTAATGGAGACAAGAGTATGGCTTTAATGAAGACAAGAGTATGGCTTTAATGGAGACAAGAGTATGGCTTTAATGGAGACAAGAGTATGGATTTAATGGAGACAAGAGTAGGGCTTTAATGGAGACAAGAGTATGGCTTTAATGGAGACAAGAGTATGGCTTTAATGGAGACAAGAGTATGACTTTAATGAAGACAAGAGTATGGCTTTAATGAAGACAAGAGTATGGCTTTAATGGAGACAAGAGTATGGCTTTAATGGAGACAAGAGTAGGGCTTTAATGGAGACAAGAGTATGGCTTTAAAGGAGACAAGAGTATGTCTTTAATGGAGACAAGAATATGGCTTTAATGGAGACAAGAATATGGCTTTAATGGAGACAAGAATATGGCTTTAATGGAGACAAGAATATGGCTTTAATGGAGACAAGAATATGGCTTTAATGTGCTCAATCTTTTGCAAACTTAAACTTCCTTGATCTCCACACAAAACTGTTGGCCCTAACCCTTACACTGAATACTCTGGCATAACTCTTGATTCTATTTCTATGCAGGCTGAGATCCCTCAAGAGAAAGTTAACATTTAATGACCAACAATTTAATTTTTGGTGCACAGGCTGGGAGTGGGGGGCCCCAGATATTTTTTTTTACCTGCAGATAATTTTTGTTTCTTCAAATAATATAATGGATATAACTAATTCTTTCTTTCTACAAATTTGAGCAAGAATATTTTTTTCAAGCTATTTGGAAGCTGTACATGTACATATCTCAGGCCACTCTCAGCCCAACCCCCCAAAAATTCATTGGTTGGCCCCTTATTGTCTCAACATCAAGTAAACTTGAAGAGACTTGTCTCAACATCAAGTAAACTTGAAGAGACTGATGCACTACTGCCCAAGAATTATTTCCAGCAATTTCTTTGTAACTGCTGAGTGTTGAAACCATCTCTGATCTTCTTGTGCGACAAGATTTTCAAATTATCCACTATGGTGACCATAATGGATGTAAAATAGCCACCATTTTCATTTAGGACAAACTATATACCATTAGAAGACTTCTGGTGAAAACCTCATGTTGATATGACTATCCATTCAGGAGATTTAGTGACAAGATTTTCATCATGTTCATTGTGGCAGCCATATTTTGAGGCCAAATCAACACTATTTGCATTCAGGACCAACTAGATATCATAATTAGTCTTCCAGTGAAAACCCCATGATGATATGACCATCAATTTAGGAGGAGTAGCTATAACAAGATTTTCAGGATGGCTGCTGTGGTGGCCATATTTCATGTCTGAGTGAAACCATTTTCATTTAGGACCACTAAACATCATAAGAAGTCTTCTAGTGAACACACCATGTCGATATGACTTTACGTTCAGGAGAAGAAATGACAAGATTTTCAAAATGGCTGCCATGGTGGCCATATTGGGTGTCAGATTGGTACCATTTTCATTTAGGACCAACCAGACATCTTAAGATGTTTTTAGAGAAACCCCCATGTTGATATGATGATCCATTCAGGAGGAAGATGGCTGCTGTGGCGGTTATATTTGCTGTCTTAGCAGCGCCATTTTCATTTAGGACCAACTAGAACAGCATGTTCAACCTATAGCCCGCAGGACTGATCTGGCCCGTGACCTGGTTTTATCTGCTTATTTACATCATAGGGTGTGACTTTAAAAATCGCTTATCTGGCCAGCACCCTGGAGGAAGTTGTACATGCCTGAACTAGACCTTGGGTTGAATATGTGTGTAAAGTTTCATGGCAATCCTCCAGTGGATGGCAGACAACAGGTCATCCCATAAGCTCTTCTGGTCTATGACCAGTAGATCTCCCAGTAACAATCCTGCAAAAAACGAGACATGTTTCCGCTGTTGGTGCATCTCAATTTTGCAAGCCATCTCACTCCTCCATGATGATTTTTTTTTCATCACATCTGATATCCCTGTCTACTTCTGTCGAAAGCTTGCATCATTATATCCATATGAACAGAGACAGAAGAGAAAATTTTAAGATGTGGTGTTCATTCCACAGTGAATGAAATTGGGTTTCCTTTTCCACAACCCAACTTTTACAGTGCATATGACCTTACCTATGTACACCAGTGGTTTTAAGGCCTATTTTCAAGGACACTAGTTTGCATCATACAGGCCCAACAAAATCTCACAAAAAAAACAACCTATCTATGGCATCCAAGGAATTGTACCCATCTGTAGTTGCTGCCATACTGTGGGGGTACACATTGTCTACTAGAACAAAAGCAAACCGAAAGGACTGATGCTCTACTGGCCAAAAAGAATTTCCAGGAATCCAATATAAAACCATTTCTTCTTTTTAACTGCGAAGAGTTTAAACAATCTTATATTCTTGAGCGATAACAAGATTTTTAAATTGGATGTAAGATCGGTACCATTTTCATTTAGGAACAACAAGATATCATTAGAAGTCATTTGGTGAAAACCCCATGTCAATATGACTGTCCATTCAGGAGTAGTAGTGATAAAATTTTTTCAAGATGGCCATCTTAGCAACCATATTGTAAGATTAGCATTTTCATTTAGGTCCAACCAAATATCGTAAGAAGTCTTTGGTGAAAACCCCATGTTAATATGACAATCCATTCAGAAGGTGTAGCGAGAACAAGATTTTCAAGATGGCCACCATGAAAGCCATATTGGATGTCAGATCTACACCATTTTCAGTTCAGGAGAAGTAGCGATACAAATATTTTCAAGATGACTGCCATGGCCAGTAGAGCTAAAATAATGTTTTTCTGTGACACTATGGCAACTGTTTAGATAACGTGCAAAGGGAGATCCAAGTGTCAGAACATTATAAACTTGATGAGATGCTTAACTGGTGTGCTGTGAAACATAATTTTTACTTTTCCTCCCAACATGTTCAGAGTACACAACTCAATTTCGGATTCATTCAGCCGTTTTCAATTTCAGAGATTCCATCAGTAAGCTCCAGAAGCTCAGGAAGAGCCATCAGAGATTCCATCAGCTGGCCCCAGAAGCTCAGAAGAGCTCAGTAATGCCCCACTTACTCCATCAGAGATTTGATCAGTTGGCCCCAGAAGCTCAGGAAGAGCTCTGTCAGTGCCCCACTTAATCCATCCAAGATTCCATCAGTTAGCCACAGAAGCTCAGGAAGAGTTCTGTCAGTGCCCCACTTACTCCAAAGTAATCTGGTCCTGAGCAAGACTATCGACTCCTTGTGGGAGAAGTCTGTCACAACAAGTACTTGGTACAAAGATGTGCTGATGGACACAATATGTCTTGGTACAAAGATGTGCTGATGGACACATTATGTCTTGGTACAAAAATGTGCTGATGGACACAATATGTCTTGGTACAAAGATGTGCTGATGGACACAATATGTCTTTTTACAAAGATGTGCTGATGGACACATTATGTCTTGCAGCATTCTTCAGATTCTTACAATTTGGAGAATTTACCATTATATCAGCAAGGGAACAAATTGACCCAGTTAGATATTTATGTCTTGGTGACCTTGTCTTTGGAGGGACATGTGCATATTTAACTACTGTTTTATTGCCTCTGTGTCTCAACCCTGACCCTAATACTGTTTTATTTATATTAGTTTGACCCAATCAACATAATCAAACACTTGATTTCATACACAGGTTGATCCATTTCAAGTACTTTGCTAACTTTGACAATGTTACAAAATGGTAGAGCATAGGCTTTCAGCATGGTTGCAAAGTCAGTCACACCATTGCAAGGGAAGCTACCCCAAATACAGTTTTGATAGACTGTGTCTTAACAAACATTCTTATCAAGTTTGATCGAAATTAGCTCAGCCATTCTAAAAAATTTGAAAATAGGTTTTCCATATGATTGCTATTGAAGCCACATTATTGCTAGGTAAGCAACCCTGGTTATAATTTTGATATAGCATGTCCTAAGAAACATTTCTCACCAAGTTTAATAAAAATTGTCTCAGCCATTTGAGAGAAGAAGTCAAAAATAAGTTTTCCAACCAGTGGCTAAGGATGCCACACTGTTCTTGGGGATGGAACCTTGACATAATTTTGATAAAACATGTCCTAAGAAACATTCCTACCTAGTTTGATCAAAATTAGCAGAGTTGTTCTAGAGAAGAACTTGAAAAAAGGTTTTCCACTTGGTTGTTATGGAAGCCACACCATTGCTATGAACACTCTTCCCCTTAAAAGCATAATTTTGGTAGAGCTCAGCATGTCCTAAGGAATACTCCTGCCAAGTTTGACCCAAATTGGCCCAGCAGTATTTGAGAAGAAGTCAAAAATAGCCAATGCAGATGGATGGATGATGGATGCACGATGGACACAAGGCCATGCCATAGGCTCACATAGCCTTTGGCCAAGGGAGCAAAAATCCCAATTAGTTGCAAACCAAGGAGTAAAGTATCCAATTAACAGATTAATTAAAATCTTATCTAGAGCACTGTAAGAATATCTTTCATAAGCAGGTGTCCTTAAAATTTAGGTGTCCTTCAGGACTTTTTTTTGTACAGTAGAGCTTTAATTATCTCAACCTGGATTATCCAAAATTTCATTCATCAGAACCCACACTACATTCCTCAAATAAATTCAATAAACACGTATACATTACTGATTATCCAAACTTACAAATTATGTAAATATCTAAGGTTCAAAATGTATTTGTTACAAAAGTACACATTTGCAACAACTGTTAAAATCTGGGTGCACTGCCATTATTTACTATTCACCCTTGGCTGATCTTTTGGATGAACAGGTCCCAAGCAGGGTGCATGTGTGCAGCCAAGTATTTCAAACTGTAGCGTTATCTGGACCATTCTTTTGTCAACTGAAAAGTTCTAACAATCGAGGTTCTGGCCTGGAGATCATAAAACTCTGAGCTTGAGTTTCAGTTTTCACTTCCAGCCAATCAAAAGTGATATTGCAAAGGTAAAATCCCTTTTGATTGGCTGATACAAAATCTCAAGCTCAAACTCAAGCTCAGAAGTTTTACAATTTTCAGGCCTGATGTATTTGCATGCAACTAAGAAACAACATGTGTGGCAGATTTGTGGGCAAATGTCAGAGAGCTGTGTGTGTGTAAGCAAATGTCAAATAGCTGTGTGTGTGTGTAAAGAACTGTGTGTGTGTGTAAGCAAATGTCAAAGAGTTGTGTGTGTGTAAGCAAATGTGAAAGAGCTGTGTGTGTATGTAAGCAAATGTCAAAGAGCTGTGTGTGTGTAAGCAAATGTCTCAGTAAGGCAGTCCATTTTTTTCCGTAAGTTAGACCAGTTTTCAGTAAGGTGTAACAAAATATCATGTACTGCTACTGTCAAGCTGGAAACATGCATTTAAAAGGTTCAGAAGCGTGATTCAAGACTGATGCAGTGACGGTCAACATTATGTTCAACTAAAAAGTTTGTCAAGTACACTTAGACCTTAATTACCTCCAGTACAGTTTCACAAAATGCAGTTCCAAACCGTATGGAGCTCAATGGCTTTTTGCTATCTCTCAACTTCATGTAATCCATGTTTGTTTTTTTTTTCAATTTCACATGGCGACAGCAATCATCTCTCCCGCTATGAGACTGACTCAAATCTACACATGATGTCCAATAAACATAATATTGCCCTTCCTACTTTTTCCCCTCCAAAAATCTGAATATTCCTTTTTATTCTTCAGTACTGACTATTACAACTTTTTAAGAGGCTTATTGTCCCCTTTCGTCTTGAACGTGGCTGTAGGATGCCATTTTTAGAAAATTCTACAAGCAACAGCTTGATCATGCAGACATTTTGCATGAAATAATATGTGCAGTTTCAAGCATCTGAGGTACACCTGCAAAATTAGTCTGGTTCCCTGACCAACTCCACTGAATCTAATATGAAACCCAGATCCGAATCAAACATGGACAAGCTTGTATCCAGATTTTACCGAAACAATCATATTTCAGTAATTTTCGATTTTATTCCGTAAGTCCATATTTTAAGGGTAATTTCCATAAGACTTACTGTCAAATTGTTATGGTTGGCAGGCCTGCAAGACTGTGTAATAATGGGGTATTTTAATATCCCACCACAAGATTGTGTAATAATGGGATATTTTAATATCCCACCACAACAATGCTTGAGCATATAGTGTTACCTTGTCTGTCTGCCCATCCATCACACATTGGTCAAGTTTTGTGTTTAGGTCCGTTTCAGGTAATGTGGTAGAGCATTCATGTTTCATGTGGTACACATTTTTATCCATGAAGACATTTCTAGTTCATACAATATGGTAAATTTTATGTGAAATTACATAATGATAGGTTATAATAAGCCAAAACACTGATATTAAGCAAACTAAAATAAGTAGAAATGAAAATTTTAATTCAATCGGTATAATGAAATCCACAACCACATCCATGTCATATAAGAGGATGTGTTATATTGAGGGAATTTTATAGTCAGGGACCACAATATTAGGAACAAGTACAATGCATCTTAATTTCCCTTAAATCTCTGCAATATGGGTGGACAATTTTTATCAAAAAATCATTATTGATTGTGAATTAATTTCTTATGATTTCTAAATGTGCAGAATTGTCTAATTTTCCATTTCACCTTTCCTACAAGAATCTAATAAGCAATGGACTTAATAATAATAATAATAATAATAATAATAATAATAATAATAATAATAATAACTATAATAATAATAATAATAATGTACATATATTAGTCAGCAAAGTTGGCTGAAAATAAAACATATTAGGTATTTGAAGGTTGAAAACCTCGTAAATATGCAGCCTTTTGTAAAATTAATCAATAAACACCATACAACATATCTAAGACTTCTGTTCTTGACATAGGAATTAATTCATATCACAAGGTGATCAAAATTCATATCACAAAGCTATTGTTGGAAACCAGTGACAATCCAGGCTTTGATATTATGGGAAGTGTAATTGGATTTTCATAGGCTGGTGGGTTTGAGGGGGAACAGAGACCCCTAATTTAGACCTTGGGTAAAAAACCCAAGTGGGATCCCACACACACAATGCATATTATTAAATGCATACTGAAGTCTATCCTCCAAGTTTTCTCTTTTGGAAATTTGATCATGGCATGCATATAACATATGGATTGCCCATGGTTCGCACAGCCCTGGAGAGTTTATTTTCAAGGAGTTTTCAAGGACTTCCAAACGTTTTCAAGGTGTATTTTGTATTTCATAAATTGAACCTTGTCCATGGGTTACTTTGTTAACCACCAGTGTTGTGCATCATTTGAGCCACCAAATCTTATCCCATTTATTTCTTTATTATTTTTTAACAATATGTAAAAAAAAAATAAAAAAAATTCATATTTAAAAACGTAATATATTTTATTTTTGTTTTAACATTTTGTGTTCCCTCGGATAAATTCAAAGAGTTTAAGGCCAAATTCAAGGAGTTTTTCAACAAATCAGAAGACTCTTCAAAGCCAAAAGCTTTTCTTTTATTTAAACTTTTCAAGGCAGCTCCTCAAATTAAAAGATTTCAAGGTTGTATGAATCATATTGCCAGTTTACAAATGACATTTTCTAAATGCATATAAAAGAGTCCAGTAGATGCTCTAGTGAGATACAATTTTAATAATTGTAGTAACAGTCCTGTGAAAGAAAATTATGAAGTCAACTAAAAGTGTACGAGACCTTTCAAAATGATCCGAGATTTATGACTGACCATAAATCGGTAATGCACGATCTCAATAATTGTATCATAATGAAAATTTTCACTCACCAATACACCCTTTATAAGAGGAATTTATTGATGAATTTTTTATATGCATGTACTTACTCATTCTGCTATTATTTTATGGTCATTTAGCGACATGGAACTTTGTCCCAAACTTTTCTTTGTAATTACCCTTACTTGCAGATTCTTATTCAAATCAAGTAGCACAACCTATTAATTTTTTGGGTGAATTTTGAATTTCATGGACCCTTAGCTGTCAAAATATCAATTTTCAAAATAGTTAAATACCGACATTTCAAAAGTTATCATCCTTAACATGAACAAGTGAGGCAGCCAAGGTGGAACAGTCTTTGGCCATTGTTACATGTCAATTTAACTTCGATTTTCAACATCAAAAAATTAAACACCGAGATAATAATATGAAATGAAATCGTATTGGCATGACAGAACCTATTACTCTAATGCTTGACTGTTAACATCTATACTCGCTTATAAGTCGAGTCCAACTGCAAACTGCATAGACCCAGATCGGCCCTCGCATAATGTGCCAGCAGATCTGAGTGTATGCAGTTTGTCAGGAGTAATCAGTAGAACATAGACCCTTATCTGCTATGTTGTTTGCAGTTGGTCTTGACTTATATGTGAGTATAGACAGTACTAAGAAACCAAACATGTTCTATCTCAATACAGTCTTACCATCAGTGTGGCCCTATAGTGTGATAATCAAAACTAAATTATCAATACATGTACCAACAAATAGACATATTGTTTTTTTATTGTTTATCTAAAATTTAAAACCATACTTAAAGTCTCTTAACAATGTTGACATTTGGCAGGTATTTAGAAATCCCACTTATGAGAAAATCCAGAATTTGGCAGGTATGTAGAAATCCCACTTATAAGAAAATCCAGATATTGTGTGATTGGCAATGTCGAGAAGATTAAATTTAAGCAGGAATTAAATTTATGAGCTTAAACTATTTTGGTGACTACTAATGTAGTCAAATATCTAGACATATATATTACTGGGATTTTAACAAACCTGGGCTCATGGAATTAGGGAAATTGCATGTAATCAAACTGAACTGAGGGTTTTTCAAGGAAAATCATAATTTTAAGTACAACAGCTTTTATCTGTTTTTTGCTTTAAAATAATTGACTAATTATTCCTGGAAAAGTATTACACAAGTGTCTCTTTTCACTTCCATGACATCAGAATTTTTATGTCAAAACTGGGAAAATAAACATCTATTTGGGATTAGAAATGTGGCCTGTATTCAACCTCAGAGCTAGCTTTGTAAAATCCCTGTCTCAGATAATGATTTCCTACGGGACCGAGTACAGCCAGTCTCATAAAAATCAATATCCTCAATATTAAAGTTGGTACACTTCGTAGTAGCTGTGTGGAATTAAATGTCAAGATATGTAAGACATCAAATTTCACATTTGATGCTGATAATGACTGGAGGCGATGGGTGGTATTTATAACACTACCACTACAAATTTCCTATTTTATTCAATATCATTTGATAATCAACACAAAACTAATTATAGTGTTTGCTGCTATTCCTGTGTTGTACCTATCTGTGCTATTTAAGATGCCTACCAAATCACTGTGACTGGAACATACACAATATCAGATACTAGTACCATATATACTCATGTATAATCAAGGTCCAACTGCAAACAACATAGACCCTGATCTGCCATCGCATAATGCACCGGCAGATCAGGGTCTATGTTGTTTGTTTTACTGATTAGTTCTTACAAACTGCATAGACCCAGATCTGCCTGTGCATTATGCGACGGCAGATCTGGGTCTATGCATTTTTCAGTTTGTATTGGCTTATACACAAGTATATACGGTAATAGAAGTTATACTATCTGATGCAGATTCCAAACACAGCTACATGTAGCACCACCAAACATAGGAGCAGGGAAATTATTATTACTGTATGCACCAGCTTCACACAATTCACCCAGATATAAAAATTCACAGATAATTGAAAATTCATTTTTTTTCCAAGCCATCCATGTTAATTTATACATAAAGTATTCTCTCTCTCTCTCTCTCTCTCTTTACCATGCAGCCACCTGTGGAGTAGAAATGTTTTTTTGCTGTTTAAGGAAAGTGGCTGTTTAAAGGAGTACAAATAAAGAAGGATGTAATGTAACAGTCATTTTGACCCATGTTATAGGTAATTCTTTCAACATGCATACAAAAAGACACTTCTAGAATGGATGTTTTGTGTAAAAAAAAGCTTTTAAAGTACATTGGGTCAGCAAATAAAGCCTATTTTAGCAAATCTTAGAACATTCAGACCTTTCATTAACAGGTGTTTCAATGGAGAACTAAGGTGATATTCCAATATGAAGTGTATTATGTCTTTATCTCAAACATACTCAGAGACTCTTAGAGCAAAGTCAAACTTATGTTAAAACAAGTGGCCCAAGTGGGCATCAGATCACTCACCTATCTGACATCTACCTAAATGCCCAATGCAAGGTTAGTTGGCAAAGCAATCTGGGTTAGAATTGTGTTGTCTGACCAAAGATTCAAATATTTGCAGAGCATAACCAACAAATGAATTAAAATGATCATTTGGTAACCTGATATGTTGGACATCATCCATGTAAGATGCCCGCATGTATCAGGGTTGGATGGGAAAATCGTGGACTTCCAGAATCAGTTACAAACTTTGTCATGGAGATGATCTGCTAACAAACAATACAACTTGGCTTGGAAAAGATGGGTTTGGTGCTGTAGTAAATGGAAGGCTAAATCAATTAAACGAACCATGAACCAGGTTATTTATACCTTGGTTCTCTCCATAGGCAAGGGTCCTCTTACAGTGTTGTAAACACTCACTGATCAATGCTGGCACAGACTTTGGCTTGTATTGGGAATTCAGATTGAATTCACAATAACCTAATTAGCAGAGCAGTGAGAGGTATATGCCCAACCTCCAAAACCCAGATACTGCTTTACTTGAGATGTTAAAAAGGTTTTAGATTTTGTAAGCAGTTTGTTCCCATTGCAAGCTCTAAATTTGTAAATGTTGACTTTAAAATTGATCTTTTTGATTGCTTTGACAACAGCACAGAGAGTTCAAACTCTCACTTCAGTTACTTTGGATCACATTGTTATTCAAAAGAATCAGATCATTCTTACTGTCCCAGTGCTTTTGAAGACTTCAAAACCAGGCAAACCTATGAAATCAGTTAAAATTCAGTCATATAGGCAAAAGTGTCTAATACCCAGTAACTACCCAGACATCGTCATAAATTAAGAAAAGCATTCATTTCATTTAAAACTTTTTTACCTGTAGCCACTTCAACAATATCATTTTGTGTGAAAAATGTTCTTGAGACAGTGGGTATAGATGCTTCAGCGTTTAAAGCCCATTCAGTACATAGAGAATCCACATCAGCAGCTTTGTCTGCAGGTTTATCCTTGAAGCAGATTTTGGTTACTGCAGATCGGTGTAAAGCTGATACTTTCCATCATTTCTACTACATGGATTTGGTCCAGCCAGAGATGACATTCACCAATGTGTCCTCCGGTCCAACCAGAGATGACATTCACCAATGCTGTCCTCCAGAGACTAGACTGGATGGAGAACTTTCATTTGATGGAACTGTGATTGAGTGTTATGTAATAAGGGACTTTATTATTGAAGACATGTCAGTGACTTTTGAATATGGAATTTGCTTAGCTTCCTACTGTGAGGATTTTGGGTATAAAATTTGAAGAGATGATTATCTCTGGTTTTCATTTCTTTATGGCCCAGTCTGTAATTGTTGTCCATCTCAACAAATGCTTTTGTTAATTGAAGCTCCCACCCAGTTTTGGGTTGTCTCGACAAAATAAGTTTCTCTCTCTCTAACAGGATACTAGGCACCAGTTGCACGGGTTTGTGTAAGTATGGGTCACATGGTCATGTGGCAAAACTGGTTTTGTCTTGTATCTATAAATAAAGCCAGGTAGTCAATACTCTCAGCAATATGCAACTTCAATCCTCCAGCTTTTGGCTAATATTTCAAAGAATCCTCCTCATCCATTGCATCAAACGCTTTGATGAGGGGGGTGGGGTGGATTTTGTTTTATACTAAAGAAACAATATTAAGTAGCTTTTGTATTAGGATTATCCTTTTCATGCACAAATATAACAGAGCTTGAAAAGAGCCATTGCTGCTTAAATTTAAACGGCAACTCAAAAATGTGCACTTGTTAAGAAAAAACAATGTCCTAATATACTGCAGTGACAATTTTTACACTTTACACAAAGGGAAATTTTCAAATGGATAGGAGTGAGGTGGGATGGAATGACAAATGTGTGTTGCTTGATTACTCGATACAATAATGACAACAACAAAAGAACAACAACAATAACAAATTAATTTTGACATTACCACAAAAAGGGAAAGATATACATCGATGTTCCTGGGTTTTAATGAGCTTCTGTTGAGTTGGTACCATGCTCTGATGCACGATATTGGTGTAAATTGTTACAAATGGATAACCACAGATACTCTGCGAAATGTTACAAAATGCTGTGATTGCCAGATGATAGCAGCCCAGTTACACTGACATCACGTGTACAAAATTTATTGTTGAGATTTGGATTTGACTTTGTCTGGATTAGCCAAGATGTTGGCAATATTAAACTTTTCAGGCATGAATTTTTACAAACAGCATATAATTGAATGTATCAAAACCAGGGTTGAAAAAAATCATGCTTTTTTTTTTAAAAATAAAAAAAAAAAGATTTTTACAAATTCAAATCTGATTTTTTAAAACTTCTTTTATTTTCATAAAATTTATCAGGCCATAGTATATGATTATATAGTGAATACAAGAATAAATTTAGGTTTTTGATTTATTTGCAGAATATATACATAGTTTATAAGTTATTATAAAAAGTAATTAAAAAGCAAGATTAAGACAATTGCTACAATTAAGCTTAAACATATCTGAAATTGCTACATCTAAATACTACAGTTTCAATTCATATTTCTGATCTAGGATAGGATGCTTTGTGTTTAACAGTTTGTAAATAAATACAAGTTATCCAGCTTTCTCAGTGCCAAGCCTGGCATTGTACAGACAATAATATAGAGATTCAAAGATTCCAAGGTCTAAGAGATCAGCCAAGGCTTTTCTTCCTAATGGTACCTGACCAAATGAACCTGCAGCTTTTATATGCTATGCCAACTTTATAGTTAATACTGGAATGTTAAGAAGCCACGAAATCAATTAAGAAAAATTAAGTGAGAACCCCAAACCCACAACTATCATGTAATTGAAATTGAAAGAAGTCAGTCATGCTATATTTAGCCTTTTGAAACCGAATATAGAATTAAATGTTCAAACTTCAAACACAGAATTGACAATTACAATAAGTTGAGCAGATCCTATCGTCCTACATGTGTTTATTTAGAAATTAGACTTACATTTTGAATGTTTTGATTATTTAATGTTCAAAGACACAATTACAATTAGTTGAGCAGATCCAACATGTGTTTATTTAGACTCACATTTTGAATGTAAGATTTCTAATTTTACAAGTGATTTAGGTCACAAAATCTGTGTAGTTTATCATCATATGTAAAAAATTTATAAAATCATTTGGATGATTTTTTGATGATTTTTTGGGAGTGATTTATATCATCTGATTTGAATCAAACAACCCTGATCAAAACTGGTATGAAACGGTAACACAGTCAATAAAATCTACCATATATACTTGCTTACAAGTTGAGTCCTACTGCAAACAGCACAGACCCAGATCTGTCATTGCATAATGCACCAGCCGATCTGGGTCTATGCAGTTTGCTAGGAGTAATCAGTAGAATGAACAACACAGACCCTGATATGCCAGCACATTATGTGATGGCAGATCAGGGTCTATGTTGTTTGCAAATGTTACTTACTTATTAAGTGAATAAACACAGCCAGACACTTAATACAGAGATAGCTGAGTACAAAACAAAAATTACCAATTACCAACAAATATTGGTATGCTCATTTATCTTTAGAACAATTAGAGTGCCATGAAAGGCACAGTATACATTCACCCCTTGTTTAATAGTCCTCTATGCAGGAGCTAGTAGGGCATAGTTGATTATTGACCAATGGGTCCCAATGACCAGGACCTTTGGTCAAGGTATGTGGTCTGGAATTCAAGTTGCTGTGCAGAAACCATTATTTCCTTATTAGACTTACCATGATCGTGACCTCTGACCTTTAGACCCCAGAATCTATTGGCTGCCTTATTACCCTAAGTACAAGCCATCCACAAAGTTTGGTTAAGAAACGTAATCTAGAATAGAAATTATTCTGCAAAACCCATTTTTCTTTAAGCCACAATTACCTTGGCCTTGGACTTTTTGACTCCAAAATCAATCAATCTCTTCCATGCCTTAAGTGCAAGCCCTCCACAAACTTTGGTCAAGGCTCATGGTCTAGAAGTAAAGTTGTTATGCAAAAATCCTTTTCCTTCTTTCAATCACAGTGACCTTGACCTTTGACCCCAAATCAATAGGTGTCCATATTGAATGTCTGAGGGGCACCATTTTCATTTCAGACCAACAAGACATGATAAAATGTATTATGCTGATATGACTTTCCATTCAGGAGTTGTAGCCATAACAAGATTTTCGAGATGGCTGCCACTGCAGCCATATCAGATGTTTGATTGGCACCATTTTCATTTAGAACAACTAGACATCATAAGAAGTCATTCAGTGAAAATTCCATGTTGATATGACCATCCATTCTGGAAGATTAGTGATAACAAGATTTTCACAATGGTCACTGTGTTGGCCATACTGGATGTTCCTGCAACACCATTTTCATTTAGGACCAACTAGAACTTGGGATGAATGTGTCTGTAAAGTTTCATGGCAAACCTCCAAGTAATTTAGAAGGAGTGTGCCAACATGCAGATGAACAACAGACAAGAGCCAGATACCATAAGCTCTTCTGGTCCATGACCAGTAGAGCTTAAAAAGTGAGTCATGCCAATTAAGTTTAGTTCATGACTGCATACCTTGAGTAAAGGTCGATGTCATTGAGACCCGTTGGTCAATCATACCCTACCAGTGCCTACATAGAGGACTTTTAAACACAGTGTGTGTAAAATTTCATGGCAATTCTGAAAGTAATTTAGGAGGAGTGTGCTAATGGGCAGACAGTGGACAGCTGACCAACAGCATAAGCTCTTCTGGTCCATGACCAGTAGAGCTTAAAAAGTTCACGAGTCAATCATACCCTACTATTCAATACTGTGTGTATAATACTATTCAATACTGTGTGTATAATACTATTCAATACTGTGTGTATAATACTATTCAATACTGTGTGAGTGTATAATATTCCATTCACAGTACTCTTATTGATACTTATTATTGCCTCATAGACTGGTAGCCTCAGTTACTGAAATAAAGAATCTTGAATCCTGAATCGTGAACCTTTCTATCAATTTACTTTTTATTTCCATTTATATGGAGATCATGACATTCTAACCACCCTTTCAGTTGTACTACAGAGTGCCTTTTGATCTGCCTGAATGGTAATTTAGCCCATGGAACATCATCTTCCTTCTATGTTCGTCCTCAGGAGTCAAAACACTCTACCTGGGCTAATTCTAGGTATGTACTGTATATACTCGCGTATAAGCCCGATCCAAATGCAAACAACATAGACCCTGATCTGCCGTCGCATAATGCGCCGGCAGATCAGGGTCTATGTTGTTTGTTCTACTGATTAGTCCTTACAAACTGCATAGACCCAGATCTGACAGCGCATCATGTGATGGCAGATCTGGGTCTATGCAGTTTGCAGTTGGTATCGACTTATATGTGGGTACAGACAGTACTCACTGCATCCCATTCTCTTAATTTTTAACCAGTCCTACTGCTTCAAGGTATGTACTATAAACAGTACATCAGTCCCTCATGTACTAATATTAACTATACTGATTGGTGGTGTATCACCACATATCAGACCTTTGGAACAAAATACATATGTGTGTAGCCTAGGCTCTAATTAAAAAGAAAAAATATACAAGCAACAACAACTAACTTTTATTATCCTCCTCCTAGACTTGTTTGAGGACCTGATGAAAAAAAAATGTACTGTTGGGCTTGAATGGAAATGCCTATCAATTAAGTGAGCAAGTCTGCTTATTGTCAATTAAAAATTAATTTTTAAAAACTGCAGAGTGTAATAAAATACTGCTGGGTGAAATTCTATAGTACAGTCTTCAGAAAGAAAAAAAAAATCACATTTATAAAGAAATACTTAGTGAAGCATGGAAGGATAATACCAAAACTGAAGCAACAGCAACCTGGAACCAAATATGATGCATTTAATAATTAAATATATCAATGTTTTCTTTTTAGTTGTACTTTGAATACCTCCTTTTAATGTTTTTATACTGCAATTCACAAATATCAGGCTGCCACATTAATTTTCAGGAAAAAATGTCTGGCAAGCGCCATTATAATTTCGGGATCCCTGTTTCGGACATACAAAGCCATAAAAGGCTCTTTTATTTGTTAGTAACGGCAGCCATATTGGCATCATTTGTGATAACTTTAAAGGCCTTATGCCAGGATGCTTTCTCTGAAATTTGTTCAAATTCGGCTGATCGGCTTTTGAAAAGTTGTTTTGATATTGTTCTTTTCTCAGTAGCAATGGCCATATTGAGTGGATCAGCATCACTTGTGCAAACTGAAAGACCTTCATGCCTGGATGCTTTATTTAAAATTTGATCAAATTCTGTTGAGCAGTTTTTGAGATGTTTAAAGGTTTTTCTATTTTAAGTAATAGCATCCATATTTGATAGCAGATCAGTATCATTTAAAAAAAATTTAAAAGGCTTTCATGCCATAATGCTTTTCATCAAATTTGGTCAAATTCTGTTCAGCGGTCTGAGAGAAGATGTTGTTTAAAAGTTTTTATAGTTTTATTATAGCCAGCCATATTTGATGGCAGATAATCATACTTTATACAAATTTAAAAAACCTTCAAGCCTGAATGCTTCTGTCAAATTTGGCCTAATTCTGTCCAGAGGTTTTTAAAAAGTCATTAAAAAGGTTTTTCTAATTTTAGCAACAGTGGCCACATATGATGGTGAATCAGCATCAGTGGTAAAAATGTGAAGGGGTTTCTTGCCCAAATGCTTTCTTTCAAATTTGGTCAAATTCTGTTCAGCAGCACAATTTTGGCGAAGTCATATAAAGGTTTCCATATTTTAACCAACTGAGGCCATATTTGATGGCAGACCAGCATTATTTGTACTAAAGTTAAAAGCCCTTTATACCAAAGTGCGATAAAATTTAGTCAAATTATGTAAAGTGTTGTCTGAGGATTTTTTTTTTTTTTTTTTTTCAAGTAATGGTGGCCATATTTGATGGTGGATTGGCATAATTTTATATACAACAGAAAGACCTTTATGCAAAGTTGCTCTCTGTCCAATCTGGTAAAATTCTGTTCAGCTGATTATTAAAAGAATTTATTTTAAGGTTTTAATTTTTAGTAATGGTTGCAATGTCTGATGGCAAGTCAGGATAATTTGTACAAATTTGAAAAGTGTTCATGCCAGTATGCTTTCTTTCAAATTTTGTCAAATTCTGTTATGCAGTTTTGGAGAGGTAGTCATTTAAAGGTGTTTCTCCTTTTAGTAATGGTGGCAATATTTGATGGCGGATCGGCTTCATTTGTACAAACTGTAAAACATCTTTCCACGACGCTGTTTTCTTTCCAATTTGTGGTCAAATTCTGTTCATTGGTTTTGGAGAAGAAGCTGAAAATCGCAATTGTTGATGGATCATGTATGTCGCAAGACAGATGAAGAGCCATACTAAAAGCTCACTTGGCTTTATGGCCAGGTGAGCTCAAAATTACCAAATTACATGGACCAAAAAAAGCCCTTAGAATACATTCCTCTCTGAAAAATGGCTGTTGGGAAAACCAGACACTGGCTGTGTACCAGAAGTTATTTCATGGGGGTGATCATTATGGAAGGTTACATGCTATTTGCTTACAGAAACCTTAAAATACATGAACTTACAATCTGGTGCTGCAGAAGATTCCTGACTGGGCTCCTCGCTACTTTTTTTGCTACTTCTATCTTGGTGTCTATGACGACGACGGTGTTTGTGTGGGAGATGGAGGCCTATGTACACTTTATCTGCTGATCTGTGTTCTAATTAAAATAAAGATAAAGTTAATTCCAGGAATTCATGTCTCCCGCTTTTCATTTTAAGTAGGGGAGTGTAGTTTTGTAGATGAACAGCCTAGACAATGATGGTGATATAGTACATGAGTTAAGGTTCATTTCTAAAGGAAGACACTAATGATACACTAACAATGGACCCAGTGGCGGGACGAGGGTTCGAGGCACCCAGGGGCAATGTTCTTTAGTGGTGCCCCTACTTTGCCACAGAGAACAGTTTTTATGTCAGGTGCCAACCTCCAACACACCCCACATCCCATCTACGCCCCAGTTACAGCTATAAAAAAAAACCTCCTAATGGTGCCACCCCTCACCCGGGGCCACAAATCCCCCCCCCCCATCCGACCGCCACTGAATGGACCCCAGGTGAGGTCTCATCAATAAAAAGCTGCATACAAAAATTGTGGGTTCAACATTCAACAGCCATAACTTTACTAAACAATGATACAGCAAGCTGATAATCACATTCTGCTTAAGTTATATTAATATACAGCTGCATATAAAACTTTTCTTGAAACATAACAATAATAAGGGAATTACTATGTGGAAACAAAGTGGGTGGGTACAACAATCAGGGTCCACAACTCTGCTAAATGATGATGTTGATCGAACACTGAAAAATTAACTAAGCCAAGATGTCATCAACAAAAAGTTGCATAGCAAGGGAGTTATTGTGCAGAAAGGAAAGTTGGCGAGTCTGACAATACTGGCATTGGTATAATGCTCTGTAGCTCTTATATTAATGCTGTGAAAGCTGACTATAAATAAATTTTATTTGAAAATACGAGACAATAACTCTGCTAAAGGGTTTATGTATCGGTGCATGGTCATGGAGTAGATGGATACCTTGGGTACCGGTGCACCAACGGGTGGTTTGGTAGTGTTCCAAAACTTTTGGCAACACTTTGGAGGCATAAAAATGTATATTTTCCGTCGGCTGAACAACGTCACCATTCAATCTTAAATGCAGTGTTTCACCTAGGATCCAAAGGTTAGGGGACACTGCAAGCCTCACCCTCCAGATTTGAGGGACACAACATTTTAAAGGGAAAAAAGGAAAATTGTAGTACATAATGCACTAGAAGTGCTAAAAAAATGAGATAATCTTATTTGCTTCAACAGTTTTGCCACCTCAACTTTCTCATATTTTCATTGGACATTACATGATTGCAATAAACGTTTTATCATGTGATCAAATAACTTGTGAAAACATTAACATGTTTGAATATCTGGTTAACCTGAAATGAACTGCACCATGGAATTTTAATAATTTGAAAGTATTAAATCATTAATCAAAATGACAAATTGTGTATTTGCATAAATTAGTACCTTTTTTCATTAATTCTGCCTGAGAATAAATTAAATATTCACCACCGTAGGTGTGACTTTAACCTCGAAAATATGTTACAATATCGGCGGTCAAAGACTTTAGCAACTCGGCCGACTACCACAAACCTTTAATGTTTTAATTGGCAGATTCATTGTTTTGAAATGGATATTCATTACCATCATACATCATCGTACCGTCACTTTTAGCGACTTCGGCCATTGCTTGCGCCAACATAGACATGGAAGCACATTCATGTAGGAAAAGTGTAGGAATATTTGTGAACACAAATATCACTTGCATTACCGTCAAACCAACTATAGTACTAAACTATTGAAAACAACTTGGTGTATTTTTGTATTTAATGTATGTGAGGTTGTGAACATGTTTGTGGTGATGTTATTTGACAATGCTAAGTCTACCATTTTTTATTTTTTTTTGCAAGTATATTACATGCTTCAGAGAAAACAGATTGTATTTTCTTTTATTCAGATTTGAATTTCCAGTAATTTGCTATAGGCTGATTTGAAAAGATAGCTTATTCTCATTTGGATGATGTCGCTTTTGGGGGGTCTTGCGCACTGAACCCCCTTGGGACCTCAAAACACACTTTTTGAGTCTCAAAACCCCCCAACACTGTCTGGGAATATGGCAAGTATGGAGTGTCGACTATCAACTTGTTCATTGGAATGCAACTAAATACAAAATCTGGTTAAAATTCACTTGTGTATGTACAAGTTACTGTGTTCATAAGCTCAGTGAAATACAAAAATCCAAGCAACGTCCTTTGACTTGACCCCAAGGTCAATTAGGTCTGATTTTCAAAACTCCTTCACAAAAGTTCTGATATGTTGGTGGTCAGATCTGCACCATTTTCATTCAGAACCTTTTATATATTGCAAAACGTGTTTTAGTCAAAACCTCATGTCAATGCCACCATTCATGCAAGATGAGTAGTAATAAGATTTTTAAGATGGCCAATATGGTGCCATGTTGGATGTAAGATGAGCACTATTTGCACTCAAAACCAGGAACATGTTGGTATAGTGTTTAAGTGAAAACACCATGCTGATATGACCATCTGTTAGGAGAAATAGTCATACAATAAATTTCAGGATGACCATCAAGGTAGCCATTTTTGAGGTTCAAACATCATTTTAATATACTAACAACTATATATATTTGAGTTTATACTAAAGTTACCGGCAGTGTGTTTTTTTTGTGGGTTTTTTTAAATGTCAGTATGGTAATTGGTTCAGGACAAGCAGCTGTTCAGGGATTTGTCAAATTTTGGGAGGTCACATTGGCATCATTTTCATTAAGGACCAAGTACATATAGAGAAATTATTTAGTGAAAATCCTCTTATCAATATGGCCTTCCCTTGAAGTAGTGATATGAAGATTTTCAAGATGGCACATCATGTTGGAAGTATAATCATAATCGTTTCTATTTAGGATCAACTAGATATCACAAGATTTTTTAATGAAAACCCCACATTTATATTACATCATTTCAGAAGAAGTAGCTATAACATAATTTTCATGATGGCTACCAAGGCAGCCATATTGAAGGAGAGATCAACACCATTATTATTTCTGGATCAACTACATATCATTAGTGAAAACCCTACATGTATGTCACTGTGACTATCCATTGAGGAGAAGTAGCTATAACAAGATTTTCAAGATGGCTACTATGATGGCCATCAAATTGGAGGTATGATTAGAATTGTTCTCATTTAGGACCAACTAGATATCATAATAAGTCTTTTAGTGCAAACCCCATGTCAATATGACCATACATTACAGGAGAAGTAGTGATAACAAGATTTTTAAGATGGTTATCATGGTGGCCATATTGGATCTCTTACCAGCACCATTTTCATTTACATACGTGCATTGCAAAAGATGAAAGATAAATTTCCAAACAAAGAATCACAAGAAAATATTGATAATTGATGTGCTTCACAAAATATGAAAAGTTTAATGATACAGTGATTTTAACAGTGGCTGAGAGAGAAAGAGATATTCTGCTTTTAAACAAACAAAATAAGAAAGAAATCACACATAAGTATTAGCGGGTTCACACGAGAAGAAAGAAGATGCTGATGCAATATGTAACATGACTGCATGGACTACATGTATTATCAGTATTCAATTATTAAAATAAGGAATACGAGAAACACTGATTTTTTTTTGGTCATTTCTCCAGTCACATTTAAATTGTTTGCTTAACATGTTCCCACACAATGAAACATACATATCGCTAGCCAAGATAGTCTGTAGTCCGGCCTCTGTGTAGTACTTCCACACCCAATATACATGTAAATGCAACACATTTTCTCAAGAACTGAGCAGCAGACAAATGCATGTTCACCTTTACCATAGACCTACTGTTTGTATGCAGACTCTACCATGCACACACTGTTGTATTATTTTGTCAACAACTCAAACAAATATGCTTATAACTGCTGGTTTGGTCATCTGACAAGTTTAATATTACCAAATGGACAGGTGAAAGTGATGAAAAAGCATACATGTAGTCACTTAAATATTTTCTGTAGGAGTTCAACTTGTATGCTAATTTTCAGACACAACTTCATTTGGTACAGTATATTCTTTTCAGTCCACATAACACATATTGCAAAACTGTTTCCAAATGTCAAGCAAATATTGTTTTATTATCAGTTTAGTTACTAATTTGTTAAATTTTGAACCGATTATCCTTTTTAATAAATTGCTGGGGTTTTTTTTCTTGTTTTTAACTTGTACTGTATTACACATAAGCTGAACACATCATATCTATCAATAATGCCTAATACATTTGCCTGAAACTGCTTAGCCACGTGTTTTCCAAGGTTGTAAAATCTATTTCTTATTGCATTGATTGCTATTAATATGTGGCTTCATATTTTTTATGGCTTTAAACAGATATCCCTGGTAAAACTTTTTTATCTACTCCAAACTGGAGGTGGAAGAGGTTTCAGCTTCAAGGTTGTAAATCCCAATTATTTCCTGTTTATTGTGAACCTTTCGTATTAATTCTAGGGTCGTCACAAATATTATCAGTAGGTTAATTTTGATAATTGCAGGAATGCTGGCTATTCGACTTTCAATCTATTTCATTTCTGAAGCTTTTAGTTCATTTATGTTATTTATGACCAAGTTGGACTATAGAACCAAACTAGAAATAATAAGCAAAATAATAGCAGGTTAATAACCCAATTAATTAAGTAAATTCTTTTCTTAAATACAAAAACATTCCTAAGCAGTAATTTACTTAATTTACTTCTGAATAAAGAGCAGTATCAAAATTGTATTTCTAAATTTTGTAAGGAGACAAATTCCAAAATGAGGATAATTGCAGCACATTTAAAAAATGCTTACTCTCTAATGATCAATGTCATTTTCCGAGTTGACAAATAAAGCTATGGGTTAAGTCGATCGAAAATTACAATGCATAATATCTCTCTCTCTCTCTCTCATTTTTGCATATAATAAACTCATTTTTTTACTTAGATATGGAAGATGCATTTTTAAAAAAAAGAAAGCCTGTAGTGTAGTAGAGCTTTCATTAATCATGTCATAGCTATGTGCTTCTGTGAGCGATAGACTTCTATTCTATGCACTGCATCGAAAGATTAATGAGGAAAATACAAATTTTATATGGTTTGCTTTATATACCACTGGAAACCATTTGTACATGAAAATATCACAGCTTAACCTCATTGGATTTCTCAGTCCATATTAAAAGTCTAAAATTCGTTTTTTTCACAAACTAATATCTTATTTGTTTTATAATGTTTGGTTTTGTGACAACAAGAAAAAATTTCATTTAGAAGTTAATGTTTCTTTTAAAACATCACTGCTATAAGCAACATCAAAGCTCAACACCTTTCCATGGCTGTTAGTACATGTACTTCCTGACTGACCCATGTCGATATGAACATCCATTTATGAGAAGCAATAACAAGATTTTCAAGATGGCTACCATGGCAGCAATGTTGATATGACGATCCATTCAGGAGAAGTAGCAATGACAAAAATTTTCAAGATGACCACAATAATGACCATAATGGATGTCTGAGGGGCACCATTTTTATTTAGGACCAACTACGCCTGGACATAATAAAAACTGTTTTAGTGAAAGCCCCATGTTGCTATGGCCATCCATTCAGGAAAAGTGTCCATAAGATTTTTCAGATGGCCACCATACCGACCATATTGGATGTTAGATCAGTACCATATTCATTGCGAATCAACAAGACATGATGAGAAGTCTTTTAGTGAAAACTCTGTCATTACGGCTACATGTTTTAGATAAGTAGCGATAACAAGATTTGAAGGTTATGTTGAGGGTCAGATTGACACCATTTCAATTTAGTATCAACTAGACATCATAAATCTTTTTGTGAACACCTCATACTGATATGACTATCTGTGCAGGAAGAGTAGCACTAACAAGATCTACCACAGCAGCCATGCTGGATGTTATATCAGTACCATTTTCATTTAGGACCAACTAGATATCACAAGAAGTATTTTAATGAAAATTCCATACTGATATGACCATCCATTGAGGAGAAGTAGCTATACATGTACCAAGATTTTCAAGATGGCCACCATAGTGGCCATATTGGTTATACAATAATAATAATAATAATATTGACTTTATTTAGAGAAGGTAACTCAATTAGTCACAGGAACTAATGTACATCGAGCCCTTCTGTTATGTACAATATAAACAGTATATACAGCACAATGTGATAAATATGGCTTGACAATAAAGAATTGAGTTATTCTGAAAATCAAAGTTTCAATTTTCATTTATGACCAACAAAACATCAAAAGAAGTATTTTAGTACAAACCACATGTTGATATGGCCATAACTCTGCTAGAAGGCTGACAATCTAACTCAGCAAAAGTCTCACCTACCATACATGTATATACTCGCGTATAAGCCAGGTCCAAATGCAAACAACATAGACCCTGATCTGCTGTCGATAATGCGCTGGCAGATCAGAGTCTATGTTGTTTGTTCTACTGATTAGTCCTTACAAACTGCATAGACCCAGATCTGCCGGCACACTAGGCCACGGCAGATCTGGGTCTGTGCAGTTTGCAGTTGGTATTAGCTTATACAAGAGTATATATGGTATATCAAGGTACATACCAATTTGGTAGAAATCCAATAACCATTAAGTGTTATTGTACACAAACAAAGTGGGTGGGTCTGATAATGGGAAGCTATAAATCTGATAAATGACAATACAGAATGCTGACAAATGAACTCGGTTAAGTTCTCATCAATATCTAACATCTAACCAAATTTGGCTAAAATCAAATAAGAGATTTATTGTGCAGAAAAGAAAGCACGTGGATCTGACAATCAGGGCTAAACAATGATGTAGAAGGCTGAAAATCAATCCCAGACAAGGTCTCACACCAATATCAAGTTACATACCAAACTTGCATGAAATCCAATAACATTATTGTGCAGAAAAATAAGTACGTGGGTCTGATAACAAAGGGCTATAACTTCGCTAAACTATGACGCTGAATGCTATCAATCAAACTCAGTCAAGATATCATCAATATCAAGCTGCACACCAAAGTTGGTAGAAATCATGATAACCAAGGAAGTCATTGTGCAGAAACAAAAGTGGACAGGTCTGACAAACAGGGGCTATAACTCTACAAAACCATGACATAGAATACTGACAATAAAACTCATCCAAGGTCTCATCAATATCTAGCTGCATACCACATTTGGTCGAAATCCAATAATAATTAAGGGAGTTATTGTGCAGAAATGAAAGTGTGATGGATAGACAGATGGAAGAAAGGACACATGGTCACACAATTTATTGTCTCAACATTAAGTAAGCACATATACCCAAACATAGCACCATCACTTGCAATGAGTGAAATGTACTGTATTTGCTGGAGTACCTTCCATTCCTTCATACATTTTGCACAAATAGTGTAATTGATAATGGACCATTGCCAAAATTGACATGTATCATGCAAGCAAACTTAAACATGAGACCCAAGTGGGCCAAAGATTGCTCAACTGCCTGACATCTGTCTCACAGCCTAATACAAGAGTAGTTTGCCAAGAAATCATGGTCAGCAAGATGCCAAGTGGGCCAAAGATTGCTCAACTGCCTGACATCTGTCTCACAGCCTAATACAAGAGTAGTTTGCCAAGAAATCATGGTCAGCAAGATGCTTTCTGCAGAAATTTCTTCTAATCTGTTGATTGCATTGTATTATGAAAAACAACTGTTTTAAGGCTTCTCTATTTTTTTGTATCTTCATCCACAGTTGTTGGCATATCAGCATCATCTGTACAATATTGAAAGGCTTTTATGTATTAATTCTGTCAAATTTTGGTTCCATTCTATCAAGAGCTTTTTAAGATCAGGTTGTTTAAATGTTGTCCTACTTTTAGTAACAGCAGCTATATTTGACAGCAGATCAGCATCATTGGTAACAAAAATAATTGAGAGGCCTTCAAGCTACAATGCTTTCTGTCAAAATTAGTCAAATTCTGTTGAGTTAATTTATAAAACATTGTTTAAAGGCATTTCTATATTTAGTAATGGCAAATATATTTGACAACAGATTTGTACAAACTTTAACGGCTTTCATGCCAGGGTGCTTTCTGTCAAATTTGCTCAAGTTCTGTTAAGTGGTTTTTTTTGGAGGAAATGTTACAAGGCAATATTTTGGGGCAGATTGACACAATTCGTACAAACTTTCAAGCCCTTCATACTACGGTTTTTATGACGAATTTGGTCAACATCTGTTGAGAGTTCTTGAGAATAAAGCTGTTAAATGTTTTTCCAATTTTTTTTAATGGTGGCCATATCTGCTGTAGGATCACCATTGTTTGCATAAACTTAAAAGATATTCATGCCAGGATGCTTTCTGTCAAATTTGGTCAAATTCAACTGAGTGGTTTTTGTGAAGAAACTGTTCAAAGATTTTTCTATTTTTTTGTAACAGCAGCCATTTCTATATGGTGGATCAGCATAATATGTACAATATTAAAAGCACTTCATGTCAGGTGCTTTTTGTCAGATTGGGTCATATTCTCATGAGTGGTTTTTCAGAAAAATGTGTTTAAAAGTTTTTCTACTTTTAGTAACAGTGGCCATATTTGATGATGAATCATGATCATTTGTACAAATATGAAAGCCCTTCCTAACAGAATGGTGTCAAATGTGGTCAAATTTTGTTTAGCATTTTGTAAAAGAAATTGTTTAATGGTTGTTCTATTTATAGTACTGGTGTCCATAATGGATGACAAATCTGGATCATTCATATAAATTTGAAATCTCTTCAAGTCAGGATGCTCTCTTCCAAATTTGAATTAAATTGGTTCTGTGTTTTTTTAGAAATTTATAACAGAAATTTTGACAGACAACAGACAATGCACAATGGACACAGGGCTATATACCATACAGCATAAGCTCACTTGGCTTTATGGCCATAAGAGTTCAAAATTATCACCCCAATGCTTTATGGCATCAATGTGGTTTGAGCAAATGTACTTGTCTGATGTTATCTGGGGTATGTGCTCCAACAATTTCTGATAAAAATTTGGCAACAGCCAATGATGAATACACAAGTAAAGATACTTTTTATTTTTATTGTATTTGTTTTGTGACTTATTTTTTTGCAGTTATGATGAAAAGGCAGGTTTAGCCAATTCAATATTTGCCTAAGAAGTGTGAAAATTATGCATTTCATTTTCTATAATATGGTCTTTAATCTCAAAAATATTTTCATGAATTCAGTATTCTTACTAATTTAACACAAATGTCATGCCTGTAAAATTTGCATTGAATTAAAATAATTTTGAAGAAAAAAAAGATATATTGAAAAGAACATAATTTACCTTTAATGTCAGCATCACTGGGTACAGACTTTCTGATGAAGGACCCTAAATCCCGAATCGGTAGACTTCCCTGGCTGTCTATTGGATGACTTTTCCGTATGGAAAGCATCTTGTTTGATTACACTCCACCACCAACTCATTTAGATTCCTACTCTATAGTCGAATTGATTAATGATCAAGTTCAAAAATCTTGACCTGCAATGAAGTAGAAAAAATTTTAAATAGTATCCGAGACATAAAAGCCATCACAAATATCTGCACTTTTTATTATCTTTTAACCCTATTCCAACCACATCTCACCTCCCCCAAAAGGGTGAATCCATCCAGGATCTGAAACCATTTAAATTGGTGTTGATGTAGTTTTTGCCAGAGACAAGCCAATCCCCACCATTTGAAAATCATTGCAAAATCAAGTTGACATTGTCTTTACCTGAAGTCAATGTGTCTCTGAGGTTATTGTGCTGGACTTGCGAACAAAAGGGTGCAGGTTATAATTCTATAATCAGATCAGCCCAGATTAGCTACCATTGTGTTCTTGTGCAAGGCACTTTACTCCAATTGCCTCAGCACTAAATAACCTACAGTATTACTTGTGTTGCTGTGCTGTAAAACACCAAACCAATCATTTTTATCTTACCTTGATGGGCATTCTTTTTCTCAAGGTGATAATATACACCATCACATTTCTTAGAAATCTAAAAAAATCAAACCTAGAAAATGTTTATTTTTTTAAAATTAGCAATGAGCTTATTTTGTATATGTACTGATCAACATTACAATTTCCAACTAATGTATATGTGATGTTAATTTAGTTTTTGGCTTTCTTAATAATAGTGATAATAATAATAATAATAATAATAATAATAATAATAATAATAATAATAACAATAATAATTCTATATTTAATGACGGAAGCTTAATTAGATTACAAAAATATCTAGCATCTAATTTCCCATGAGGCCTTCAACTAATCTATTTGTCTATGTATCAGACAAGTTCTAGTTCAGAACAGAAAGTTGTATAATTATGAGCAGTGGCAAAATCAGGTCTCTTGCAGTAAATTGAAAAAAAACAAAAACAAAAAACCAACAATCATGTGAAACACATCAAAGAAATAATAGATGGTGACACATGTATATACACACTGTAAAAGCACAAGAAGAAGCAAATGACAATAAGAAAGACAGTATATCAAATCATTTAAATAGCAAGGTTTAAACATGTCAGATATTTTTCTTTAACACTTTCGACAGATTTTGCTGCTTTAACATGTGCAAGCAACAAGCTCCCTGTCCTTCCTCCAGAATATTTAAAAACAACTGACTTTATGAGGTTGACCTTAAAGTATAGAGCCCAAGATTTTGATCAAAAAAGTTCTTTCATGTATTCTGGCATATTACAATTTACATATTTGTAAACAAGTAATCTTACTTTTATTAAATAAGATTTGTCTGAATTATTAAAACAAAAACGGATTTCCTCGATATGTAATACAATTGAAAGTACAAAAATACAGTGCTGCATCTTGAGCACAGGATCATGGGTTTTCCCACAATTTTTTGTCCAAATCCCCCCAAATCTTGACCCCTGTGTGGCCACTGAGTGCACCTTTTCATCAGAAAAAAAAATAAATATACCTACTAGATTTCTTTTGTACACATTCATCCACATCTATGTTTGGCACTAGCAATGGTCAGAGTCGCTAAAGGCAATTAAAACCTAGACAGCAATTAACATCCATTTTAAAACAACATATTTAGCAATAAAAACATTTAAGGTTTTTGTAGTAGTCTGCTAAGTGTCAATGTAAAGTCCTTGTCGGCCGATAGTGTAAAGATTTATTCTGTGGTTGAATTAATGACAAATGGGACTAAATTTATGCTAATACACAAGTTGTCATTAATCAATATATTATTAATTTGAAAAGATAAATAATGCAAGACAAAAATGGGAATTATTATAATAAATGCTGGTAGATAATGAGTGAACACTAAAGTTAAATGAGAGCAAGATCTGGAATGGAAAATTCCATCGTGGATGTCATTTCAGGGGAACCAGATTATCTCATTGTCTTTTAGCATTACTAGTGCATTGAGTACTATCTACTAGTGCAAATTTGGTTGAAATCCAATATCTAGCTGCATACTAAATTTGTTTGAAATCCAATAATAATTAAGAGAGTTGAAATGAAAGTGTGATGGATTGACAGATGGAACATTTTTATAACAGTTTTTCTCCCATGATAAGACCGGACAGCCAGTTTAATAAATTTGTCCAAAAGTTGAGGAATGGGTTTATTATCATACAAGATATCCTCAGCAGATATTTACCAAAATTATCTAAACACGAGGGATGGGCTTATAATCAATCATGGGATTATCATCAGATATATACAATACTATGAAGGTTTACCATCAAACAGTATTATTTTATTTTACATTGACCCAGAAATGAATCCTTTAAAGAGTCAATGTTCTCTTGTACAAGCTATATATGGCATTCTTCACACAGCCTTCCCCATGTGTGAAGGATGATGTAGGCTGATGTGAGCACAAACAAGACAACTCTGTTTCTGTGAGATATTTTTTAAAAAAAAGATAAAAAAGATCAACTTGAAAAAAAAAAAACTCACAAGTCAAGATTGATTATTATGACAGATCACATAGTGTAAATGTAAGCATCTATGGTAAACCACATTTAGTATGAACACATGTATGTATTAGTATTAATGACAGATCATATAGTGCAAATGTAAGCATCTATAGTAAAACACTTTTAGTATGAACACATGTATGCATTAGTGTTAATGACAGATCACAGTGTAAATGTAAGCATCTATAGTAAAACACATTTAGTATGAACACATGTATGCATTAGTGTTAATGACAGATCATAGTGTAAATGTAAGCATCTATAGTAAAACACATTTAGTATGAACACATGTATGTATTAGTGTTAATGACAGATCACATAGTGTAAATGTAAGCATCTATAGTAAAACACATTTAGTATGAACACATGTATGTATTAGTGTTAATGACAGATCACAGTGTAAATGTAAGTATCTATAGTAAACACATTTAATATGAACACATGTATGTATTAGTGTTAATGACACATCACAGTGTCAATGTAAGCATCTATAGTAAAACACATTTAGTATGAACACATGTATGTATTAGTGTTAATGACAGATCAGTGTAAATGTAAGCATCTATAGTAAACACATTTAATATGAACACATGTATGTATTAGTGTTAATGACAGATCACATAGTGTAAATGTAAGCATCTATAGTAAAACACATTTAGTATGAACACATGTATTAGTGTTAATGACAGATCAGTGTAAATGTAAGCATCTATAGTAAACACATTTAATATGAACACATGTATGTATTAGTGTTAATGACAGATCACATAGTGTAAATGTAAGCATCTATAGTAAAACACATTTAGTATGAACTCATGTATGTATTAGTGTTAATGACAGATCACATAGTGTAAATGTAAGCATCTATAGTAAAACACATTTAATATGAACACATGTATTAGTGTTAATGACAGATCACATAGTGTAAATGAAAGCATCTATAGTAAAACACACTTAGTACGAACACATGTATGTATTAGTGTTAATGGCACCAAGGCACAATAATGGCTATATGGCCCCAATTAAATGAAAAAATGAAGTATCTCACAAAAACTTTAGGAAGATAAACCTTTTCAAAATAAATGTAAACATGAAGTACTGCAATATAAATGATAAATGATAAAAATGTTAAAATTCTGTATGATCTTGAAAAAAATTGTTTTAAAAAAAATGTAAAGAAAAAAACAAAAAATCCTTAAAATATATGGTCACATTTTTATATATAAACCACATTCCATACAATTGTGAATACAATGTGAATTCATGTTATAATGACGTGTGTTACTGCAGAATTCCCCTGTATAAAGGCATATTTACACTTCATCAAGTATGCAAATTCACTTTGGTTCAATTATGAATACAAAGTTCACGTGTATAAATGCATATTTACACTTCATCAAGTATGCAATTTCTTTTTGGTACAACTGTGAATACAAAGTGAATTTGCATACTTGATTCAGTGTATAATATACATTTATACAGGGGAACCCCACTATAACACACTTCATTATAACACAAATTTGGTTACACCATGGTCATGTCATGGCTTCCAATTTTTTGTCTTGGATGTTCCTTATTCCTCAAAACATCAGTCAAACTAACAAACAGATAAAAAAATAATTCAGGTAAATTTTATAAACTTATAACTTGCAGATCATAGTTAATGTTCTTACACAGCAATGATTACTTTTTATTAGGCATGGGGTTATCTTAATCCTGTTTGTTATATAAACTGCCAAGTAGTAAAATTATTACCTTATCTTTGACTGGCATTTTGTTTATCCCACCCACCCACTCCCAACCCAACACTTATACACACATTCATTCACTGAATTTTTTATCATTCTCACTAAACCATTAAACCTAAACCGTGGTTAGGTACATACTGAGTCAGCTGTTATGGACCCCAACAACCACATTACAGCAGGGTTCCCCTGCAGAAGAAATATAATGAACAATGGATATAACTATGTAATTATAGGTGTCCTGGTAGGTTCATTATAAACATACAATTATCAGACTATGTAGATAATCAGCACATGTACAACAGACAAAAGAATGACAAGGCAACAATCTGAACATGTACAACAGACAAAAGAATGACAAGGCAACAATCTGAACATGACACAAGATCATCATGATAAGTAGATAATACAAGAAGATTGGCACACAAACAACAATAATACTGTCAGAAAATACCAGGTATCAGCAATTATGTTTGGATTAATCAGGACTTGCCTAGAAAATATTGCACTGGATTTGATAATACAATGACTGAAAGACCAATATATCCACAAGAAACTGGCCACAACCTGCATGTCAAGTCCACCTTTAAGCTTTTAGAAAATTTGTGTTGTACATATGAAGATGTATCCACATACCAATTAACATTACTGTGTGGCCAACTGCACTTGGGAAACTGAAACAATGAGATGTAGACAAATGGACATTTGGATGGACATAAGGACATACAGATGAACTGATACACACATGGATGCCAATTAAAGAAATCACTATGTTCAACTTCTGCCAAAGTGGACTTGACAAAACTTGTCATGAATGAATAAATTCAGCCAGTATTTCAGAGTACTATCACAAATACAAAAGTTAGTTTTGGTTTACGTACACAAAATAACTGATAGCCTTTTGAGAAAAACAGTTACAAACCTTTAGATTAGCTTCAGACAAGTTAGCAGTTGAAACAGGACAATACAATGGCACAGCAAGATATCTCAGAAAATGTAATTGTTGTAATTTTGATGCAATTGAATCAAATATCATTTTCTTTTAGTTTGTCCTAAAAAATCAAGATGTAAGATAAAATTGATATGGCTACATTTGCCACTGGCCTACATTACACAAATTTATAAGAATTATGTCTTGTAGAAATCAGAAACAACTGCTAAATTTAGTTAAATGTTTTAGTGAAATTTTTCAAGAGAAGAGACGGTAAGTAGTACTTAACCTTCTTTAATGATATTGGTTATTTTATTTAGGAAATGTGAATTTCTATGTTAATTTCTCTTGTTCTTACTGTCCATGTTTGTGCAAGAATTTTTTTGTTTTGTTATGTTACAACAATGATCCCTCATTATAACGCTGTCTGCAAGAGTCATAAAAGGGGCCATGTTAAAGGTCAGGACAGCTTATACTGAGGTATCGTATATACTCACGTATAATCCAGGTGCAAATGCAAACAACATAGACCATGATCTGCCATCACATAATGTGCTGGCAGATCAGGGTCTATGTTGTTTGTTCTACTGATTATTCCTAGCAAACTGCATAGACCCAGATCTGCCGGCACATCATGCGACGGCAGATCTGGGTCTATGCAGCTTGCAGTTGGTATCAGCTTATACGTGAGTATATACGGTATATTAAACATAGTATTACCTAATGTGATGGGATCTATGACATCAACCACCTTATAAAAGGGACCATGTTATAGTGAGGTTCCTTATAAAAGGGACCATGTTATAACAAGGTTCCTTATAAAATGGACCATGTTATAGCGAGGTGCCTTATAAAAGGGACCATGTTATAGTCAGGTGTCTTATAAAAGGGACCATGTTATAGTCAGGTGCCTTATAAAAGGGACCATTTTATAGTCAGGTGCCTTATACAAGGAACAATGTTATAGTGAGGTGCCTTATACAAGGGACCATGTTATACTGATTTTCCTTATAAAAGGGACCATGTTATAGTCAGGTTTTCCTTATAAAAGGGACCATGTTATAGCGAGGTGCCTTATAAAAGGGACCATGTTATAGCAGGGTGCCTTATAAAAGGTACCATGTTATAGTGAGATGACTTATAAAAGGGACCATATTATAGTGATTTTCCTTATAAAAGGGACCATGTTATAGCGAGGTGCCTTATAAAAGGTACCATGTTATAGTAAGATGACTTATAAAAGGTACCATGTTATAGCGAGGTGCCTTATAAAAGCGACCATGTTATAGCGAGGTGCCTTATAAAAAGGTACCATGTTATAGTGAGATGACTTATAAAAGGGACCATATTATACTGATTTTCCTTATAAAAGGGACCATGTTATAGTGAGGTTCCGTATAAAAAGGGATCATGTTATAGTGAGGTTTCTTATAAAAGGGACCATGTTATAGTGAGGTTCCTTATAAAAGGGATCATGTTTTAGTGAGGTTCTTTATAAAAGGGACTATGTTATAGTGAGGTCAATTTTAAAAGGGACCATGTTATAGTGAGGTGCCTTATACTGTACACTGCTTTCTCTTTTTAGCACACCCAGATAATTTGTGAACCTGCTTATACTGTGAAGGCAGGGGTGTATGCCAAATTGTTTTATAGAAAATACTCAAAAAATTGGTCCCTATTTGCTGACCCCTGAATAAAATCATGATCAACATTGGTATATGAAACCTTGATATATCACTCATTTTATTACTGAAAACTGCAGTTAGTGCCCAGAAATTTACAATTCAACATAATATAATTTGCACAGTTTTATTAGAACTTGTATATTTTGTTAAATTTTCTTTAAAAAATTCTCATTACACTTTCAACAACAGTATCCAACAATCAATGAAAATGTTGAAAATGCCTACTGATGGAAACACTTTAAGAAATAAATTCCAATTAAACAAGTCTTGTTAAGTGAAATTTGTGTTTAAGTTTTATCTTTTAATTCTGTTTCCGTGTAATCATCATAAATATGATATATCCTCTTTTGCACAAACGTGAAAAAGTGTCCATCAACTCTCAATGTGTTATGCCTGCAAGCATATCCATGAGAACCTAATGAAGTGCTGTGTTTTGATCTGCTACTTGCGGAAGTATTTGTTGCATGGTTACAATCAATCAAAGCAGACATGCTTTGTATTATCACGTTTATTACATCTTATGTATCAAATCAAGTAAAGGGTGTGCAGTAAAAAGAAGTCAAAAGGCATGCAAATCCTACCTGCATAACAGCTAGCTGTCGCGATTGTGAGTCAAGTCAACTAATTCCAACTGACCAACTACCAAGTGAACAGTTTTAAATATTATCATACAAGTAACATCATCAAAGTACCTAACATTAATCAGTGGTTTATCCTAATCATTTGCAAATGTTATCAAGGACAGCAAGGGAACCAAGCAAAAGGAATACTTGTTGCATGAAAAGCTTCGTTTTATAGATAGGGTTCATTATGGAGAAGTGAGATCCAAAGTTTGTAGTAAACTAAGAATTCCCTAATTGGCACTCAGAGGTTTGTTCAAGGATGAGCAGAAATTTCACTATTACTTGCAATGAAATTGCATCATCAATATTTTACTGATAGAACAATAAAAAATTTGAGTGTTTTGACATTATTGTTTCTTGAAACAAATGTCCATCTTTTTTTACAAAAGAATCTAGTTCTGTTTGAATCAACAATACACAATGTTTTAGCTGGTACACATGTGATGTGTATTGAAACCTCTTGGAATAATGTTGTCAACAATCTTTCAAAGATTTTTTATCTTGAAATTAAAGGTCATTTACTCAGAAAAGCAAACAACTTCATTAGAATAAAAGCTATTTATTGACAATTATTTCCAACAAGATTATAAAATAAATATACAAACATTTAACCACCACCCCCTGCTCCTTTCTTCCAGTGTCAATGTCTATCTCTTTCTTAATTTTTCCGAGGTGCCTCAGTAATTTGCAGCCTTGCTTACACTGTGGTCTATTTTTTGCAACCTGTTATGTGCCGTTATCAACGGATAGGTGTAGTGAGGGACCTGCACTGTACTACTGTTATCCACTAGAATGTTAATTCTGTTTATGTTTACACAGTCTCTGTTGTTCAGACCATAATCTACATGCATATATGCTGGCTAAAAACAATGTAATGTGTTTAATGCCAAATATAATTGTCATATTGTATCAACAATTGTCACAACAACAACAAAAACCTGCCATCACAAGTGCCTGCTGAGACCCCCAACAGACTTTCGCTGTTAGAGCTATATGTATCGTGACTTGAGACCTTTTGACCCCCAAAATTTAATCATGAGTTGCCTCTACACAAATGCAAAGTAACCCCTCAGGTTCAAAGATTTTTAAAGATTGTACAAACTATGCACACGCAATATATGAAGTTTCACGAAAACTTGAGGAATTCTTAGCAATTTGCTGATGTAAAATACATTTGCAACTTCTTGGTCAATCATATGGATCAAACCCTGAATGATAATGCTCATATAAATATACTAAGTAATTTTAGGGGTCCTGAGAGGTTCATTATAAACATATGTTTTACTGTACCCCCCGGAAACCATACTTATGCAATAAACTATATAAGTACAACAAACAAAAAACTGACAAGGCAACAATTTGAACATGACACAGGATCAAGATGGCAAGTGAATGATACAAAAAGATTGGCACACAAACAACAATAATACTGGCTGAAAATGACAGGTATCAGTCATTATGTTTCAGTTAACCAGGACTTGGGAAATGTTCCATTAGATCTGATAAAACAGAAACTAACAGACCAATATATCCAAAAGAAGCTGGCCATAGCCTGTATGTCAAGTTCACCCTAGAGCTCTTGGTAATTAGTGTTGTACATATAAAGCTGTAATCCACATACCAAGTAACATGCCTCTGTGGCCAACTGCACTTGAGTAACTGACCACAAATAAAACTTGAACATTGAGGTGAAGACAAATGGACATATGGATGGACGTAAGGGCATATCAGTAGTTTATCAACAAATTCAAGGCCTAATTTTCAAAGTAACCGCTCAGATCCAATATGTTCTCAAGGTTATACAAACCAAGCACAGCCAGTGTATGAAGTTTAATGATAACTAGAGGAATGGTAAGCAATTTGCTCAGGTACATATACCTCTGCCACTCCTGCATCCCACCCCTAACCCATGATAGAAATGAATTTATATTCAAACAAAATGCATAACTCTTCAGAAAAAAGTGCGAGTACAATGATTTATCTTCTTCTTATGACCATAATATGTAACAAGTTTCACAGCAATTCAAGAAACTGCAGGAGTAGTTGCATGCACAAAATGTCATTTATTGCATCCATCTTCAAGTCAAAAAGGGCAATAACTCTTACAAAAAATCGAAAGAGCACAAAGATTTGTCAATATGTGCATCTTTAGATGATGACCATAATATGCAACAAGTTTCACAGCAATCCATAAGAAGCTGCACGATTAGTTGCATTCACAAAATGTTGTCATCCATTGCATCCAGCTGTAAGTCAAAAAGGGCAATAACTCTAACAAAAATCCTAGGTGCACAAAGATTTGTCAATATATGTATGTGCATCTTTAGATGATGACCATAATATGTAACAAGTTTCACAACAATTCATAAAAACTGCAAGACAAACTGCAGAAATAGTTGCACTAATAAGATTGTGTCAAACACTGCCTTAAGCTAGATGACAAAAAGTGCAATGACTCTAACAAAACTTGTATACTCAAAGTGATTTATCAACATGCAAATCTTCAGGTGATGACCATAATATTTAACATCAAAAACTTCAGGACACTAATGAATGCCTGATGGATGGACATACAGACTCAAGGATTGTTTTATGTTCCCTCCTCTATAGAGGTGTGCTGGGGGAGGTTATCAATGGACGCAAGAAACTTGATTTATCAAGCAGAGGAGATCATAATTTTAGGCTCCAGTATCTAGACCTTTGAGCCCCAAAACAAGAGGGTTCTTCCTCCTCTTAAGGGCTATTGGTAATGCACAATTCAGTACAGGTGGGTAGGGGATGGTACTCCGATTGTGAAGAAATGGCTAAACATTAATTATGGTAATAGTGATGTCTCATTTCTTATTTGTACCTGTACAGTACTACTGTTGGATTTAACCCAATACATACTGAATCATGAGTGACGATACATACTTCATCATGAGTGTGACGATACATACTGCATCATGAATGTGATGAGACATACTGCATCATGAGTGTGATGATAATTACTGCATCATTAGTGTGATGATACATACTGCATCATGTGTGACAATACATACTGCATCATGAGTGTGACGATACATACTGCATCATGAGTGTGACGATACATACTGCATCATGAGTGTGACGATACATACTGCATCATGAGTGTGACGATACATACTGCATCATGAATGTGACGAGACATACAGCATAATGAGTGTGACGATTATTACTGCATCATGAGTGTGACAATACATACTGCATCATGAGTGTGACACAACATACTGCATCATGAGTGTGACAAGACATACTGCATCATGAGTGTGACGATACATACTGCATCATGAGTGTGACAATACATACTGCATCATGAGTGTAACGAGACATACTGCATCATGAGTGTGACAATACATACTGCATCATGAGTGTGACAATAAATACTGTGTGACAAGACATAGTGCATCATGAGTGTAACGAAACATACTGCATCATGAGTGTGACAATACATACTGCATCATGAGTGTGATGATACATACTGCATCATGAGTGTGACAATACATACCGCATCATGAGTGTGACAAGACATACTGCATCATGAGTGTGAGGCATACTGCATCACGAGTGTGATAATACATACTGTATCATGAGTGTGACAATATATAATGCATCATGAGTGTGATGATACATATTGCATCATGAGTGTGACAATACATACTGCATCATGAGTGTGACGAGACATACTGCATCATGAGTGTGACAAGACATACTGCATCATGAGTGTGACGAGACATACTGCATCATGAGTGTGACGATACATACTGCATCATGAGTGTGACAATACATACTGCATCATGAGTGTAACGAGACATACTGCATCATGAGTGTGACAATACATACTGCATCATGAGTGTGACAATAAATACTGTGTGACAAGACATACTGCATCATGAGTGTAACGAGACATACTGCATCATGAGTGTGACAATACATACTGCATCATGAGTGTGATGATACATACTGCATCATGAGTGTGACAATACATACCGCATCATGAGTGTGACAAGACATACTGCATCATGAGTGTGAGGCATACTGCATCACGAGTGTGATAATACATACTGTATCATGAGTGTGACAATATATAATGCATCATGAGTGTGATGATACATATTGCATCATGAGTGTGACAATACATACTGCATCATGAGTGTGACGAGACATACTGCATCATGAGTGTGACAAGACATACTGCATCATATGTGTGACAAGACATACTGCATCATGAGTGCCACAATACAACACTGTAGTAACACTTGAAAGTGATGTATCACAATATACATAAATTAAAGTTGAGAAGAAAGAAAATTGAAGAGCCCAAGGTCTCTTCAATAAAAAACCAAGTGTCAGCAATCTATGGCACGCGTGCCTATGGTGGTACGCCAGATTTTTGGGAAAGTACCAAGCCTTTTTGGAAAATGACTTGCCTCATGGCATGCACCACTCTACACAGCACTATACTACTAAGCAGACCTGTCACAGCAGTTCTAAAAGGTTGCTGATGCCTGTTCTAGACATTGGTTATCAGACTGGTTCCTCTAATGAGTAAGACAAACCATCAGTTTCAGTGACAAATATCTGAATAATTTATTAGCCCAAGATGAGGGCACTAAATACCCCATCAAACAACACAATAGGAGACCAATTCCCTCAGGAAAAGTCAATAATAGACTAAATGCATGCACCCTGCTGTGAACAGCATACTCCTGACTTTCCATCACATAATGCACTGGAAGATCAGAGTCTACGCTATTTCTTCCACTTATGATTACAAGCATCGAAAAGACTGATCCCTTTTTGTCATGTGTGCCTTTTATTTACCTAGAAAGTACAAAACGTTAACCATGAGTGAAATCAACACAAGAGTACTGTGAACGGTATAGTATGCCCCATGTTTAATAGTCCTCTGTGTTGGAACTAGGGCATGGTTGACTCTCTAGATTATTCACCAATGGGTCCCAATGATCTGGACCTTTGGTCAAGGTATGCAGTCTTGAATTAAAGTTAATGTGCAGAAATCATTATTTTCTTATCAGACTTACCATGACCACTGACCTCTAGACCCCAGAATCTATAAGTTGTTTTATTACCCTAAGTGCAAGCCATCCACAAAGTTTGGTCTAGGAACTTACTCTAAGACAAAAGTTAATCTCCAAAAACCTCTTTTTTATAGCCACAATGACCTTGACCTTTGACCGTTTGACCCCAAATCAACAGACCTTGTCCAAACTTTAAGTCCAAAGCCTCAACAAACTGGTCAAGGTTCATGGTCAAAAACCTAGAAGTAAAGTTATTATGCAAAAACCATTTTCTTTTCTCCAGTGACAGTGACCGTGACCATTGAACTTTTGTGCCCAAAGTCAATAGGCTTCTTCTTTACCTCAAGTGCAAGCTATCCACAAAGTTTAATCTAGGTTTGTAATGTAGAACTCAACCTATTGTGCAGAAACCATTTTTATTCTTCCTGTGACCTTGACCTTTTTTGCTTTAGCTCCCAAAATTGATAGGATTCTTCCTTACCACAAGTACAAGCTATCCACGAAGTTTTGTAACTGCAATTGGTGGAGCACTCGAGTTGTGAGGAAACAATTTGTCTTCTTTCAGTCACAGTGATCTGGACATTTGTCCCTTTGATAACGAAACTGACAGGTTTCTTCCTTACCCCATGTGCAAGCTTTCCACAAAGTTTGGTGGAGGAACGTGCTGTAAAACTGAAGTTATCATGCAGAATAGGATCAGTCAACAAACAGATGGACAGACATAGTCATAGCATAATATGCTCTGGCAAAATGGCCGATGCATACAAACTTTAACTTTAACATTGACCATAATCCATTGTGTGGATGGATGGATGGGCAGACAGATGGATGGATGGACACAGACACAGATGCCAAAGTGATTGCCACATTGAGCTTCTGCAGAGGCAGGCAATACAATAAGCATAACACAACAACAAACTTAGGTCTATACTGTTCACAATTTGCTGTGTATTATACACATATAAATACAAGATTAATTAATAATCTAATGAAAATTTCAATCACAAGGTGACTTTAATTGAGGTAAACTGAGCACAAGTTTTGGCTCTATTTTATCATCTTTCATGTCCACTTGTTGTCCAAATGCAGCATGATCTCAGAAAGAAAACAAGAGTCCCTCGAAAGGACTATATGCTCTATCATGGTAGCAGTATTGGAGGTCTGACTGTCACCTTTTTAATTTAGGACCAACCAGACATTATAAGAAGTCTTCTGGTAAAAACACCATGTCTATATGATGTTCTGTTTAGCAGAGATAAGATTTTCAAGATGGCTTCAATGGTATCCATATTGGTCATTAGATTGACACCATTTTCACTGACAAAACATCATAAGAAGTCTTTCAGTAAAAACCGCCATGTTGATATGCCTTTGCATTCATGAGAAATAGTGATAACAAGATTTTCAAGATAGCTGCCATAGTGGCCATACTGGATGTCAGATCACACCATTTTCATTTAGGACCCCCAGATTTCAGTGATTATGGCAGCCATATTGGATGTCTGAGTGGCACCATTTTGATTTAGGACCAACTAGACCATGGGATGAATGTGTGTGTAAATCTTCATGGCAATTCTTTAAGTAGTTTAGGAGATGTAGTGATAATTTGTGCTATTAAACGGATGGACAACAGGCCATCCTATAAGCTCTTCAGGTACCATATATGACCAGTTGAGCTAAAACACTTATTGATCAGCTAGTAAAGATTGGCACATACTTGAAATTAATACTTCAGTACCGGTAATCAATAATGAACTAATTCTAAATGGGTGCATTTCATCATTCTTTTGTTCACTTTTTTTGGTCTACAGACACTGTGCCACAATGCAACCATTGAGACCCATACATGTATTCTGTTTATATAAATGTTATTACCTTAACTGGTAAATAACCTTAAATTGGGAAAAAAACAAGGATAATTTACCAGTCTGCCCGTATAGATTTTCAATCTAACCTTATAAACATATTGGTATTACAGGGGAGTTTGCAGTCTTATGGACAAAATACTAATGTGTAGCTTTCCTTTCACTTAGTAAAAAGGAATACAATATGTATCCTATGATAAGCCCTGCTAACTGCCTTTTATTTTTGAAAAGTGGGGGTGGGCTTATCATCAAAAAAGCTTTTTTCAATACAAAATTTATTTCACATTTTTTTCTGAAGGTGGGGATGGGGTTACAGTACCGTAAAGAACCCATGCATTTCCTACAACACTTCAACCAGTTTGGATTTACTGGGGATTACAGAACAGACAACATTGTTGCTGTCAATAACATTAACTGATGGTGTTTTTTTGCGATAATGATGTCAATATATTCACAGCAGTCTGCTTGAATATTTTGCATACTGAAACATCATATGAAACCTGGAAGCTGTGGTAACTCAGTTGGTAGAGTATTTGACTCATAATCCAAATGTCTCAGGTTTGGTACCCGCCCAGGCCAGCCCAGGTTAGCTGCCTTGGTGTGTCATTGGAAAATGCACATACCTCCCATTTCCTTATAATGATATAGCCAACAATGTGTTGAAAGTGCCAATAAATACCAACCAACAAACCATCATTTGTAATCCATAGCTATTCACATACTGGCTGACACCAATGTTTCTGGTAAATGAAAACAACTGGTTTACTCATATCTTATTATAATTCAGTGTAAGAATTCTCAACCTTAGTAATTTCTGAATTATTTAAATAAAAGCTCTGAAAATTGGGAAGTTAATTTCAAGATGCTCTTATGACAATATTTTGTCTTAAAACAAAAAGCACTTCTTTTTCAGGACTGTATTTATAGCTAAATATAGTGGAGCCACAGGGACTACCACCTAGAAAAACACCTTTTGTAAGGAACAAATATCAACTTCTGATTGGTTAATACGTAGTATGATGTCGTTAGTAAATAGGATGATGTCATTAATACATAGGATGATGTCGTTAGTAAAAGGATGATGTTGTTAACACATAGGATGATGTCGTTAATACATAGGATGATGTCGTTAATATATAGGATGATGTCGTTAGTAAATAGGAAGATGTCATTAGTTAATAGGATGCTGTCGTTAATACATAGGATGATCTCATTAATACATAGGATGATCTCATTAACACATACTATGATCTCATTAATACTTAGAATGATTTCATTAATACATATGTGATGTCATTAATACATAGGATGAAGTCAATGATAAAATTATGGATTACCAAAAGTTCTTTCAAGCACAGAGTAGCATGGTCACATGACCCAGTATTCATGTTCTTCCCTGGATGGCAGAATAACTGACAAAGTGGACAACCCTTACTGAAATAACTTACAGTATTATCATTTGTAAGTGATATATGCTTGACTTATATGGGCCACTTATAAGTTACTTATTACATGTACTTTGCATATGTAGTCTGTGCAAGTACAGTATAAGTGAAAACAATATTGATCCATGCTTTACCTACATTTTCATTTAAAAGTGACATATAAGTCATTTATTGGTGGTATAAGCCTTTATCAGTTGAGCATGAGTGAACTGCAAGTGAATGCAAAAAGAAAAATATGTTTTCGGTCGGCCAACCATCCCCGTTTCTCATTGCCGACCCTAGCACTTTTTCCCCACCCCAACCCATATTTTTTTTTTTTTTAATTACAAAAAAATCACAGTTGAAATTGATTTGTGCATCTAATTGAGCCAGTTTTGCCCAGTACTTTGAAGTGCTTGAAATATTATTCGATTTATATATAATGTTAAAAAAAAAAAAAACCTACCTGCCTACCCTAATTTAAAACCAGTGCAATAGGAAACACATTTTTTTTTTTTTTTTGCCTAATGGACCTTGTCATTTTCTGACTAACAGTTTACTGCAAAATACAGTCTTCCAGTCCAAGATTTACTGCAAAAAACAATCCAAGTTCAACAAAGGTGCTACTATGATTTTGTTCTCCAAAATTCATAACTTCCCACCAGATTTATCAATTTCAGTGAGTCTTATCTACAATAAAAAGAATGTTATCATGTTTTATTTAAAATATTTTAAGATTATAGAAAGAAACCAAAAAAAAATGGAAATAAAACTTCCAACTTTGATGGATCTTATATATCAAAGTTAGAATAAAGCAATATGTGTGTGTGTGTGTGTACATGCAAAATGGAGACATTAGTGAGCCTACACAACCAACATTACAGACACGCCTTGTAAACAATGACTTTTTCAGCATCCAGTAATAAATTATTTTCTATAATTTCATTTAAAACAATATTATTTGGCACCAAATAGAAAATAATGTATTGTTGGACTCTGAAAAATTATTTTACATTGAAAAGATGTTTCAATGGCAAAAATCCCGAGCCTTAAAGATTTCTGGGGTAAACGCTATTATAATTTAAACTTGGCCACACTTCGTCTTCCGTTTCTGGAATTTAAACCATCTGCAGTCTGTATCTATGGAATTATGTTACACCGACTTGTTCCCTATGGCAGTTTTGTTTTGTTCGCTCTTCGTGCTTTCCAGCATCATGCGGTATACAAATATCCTAGAGTTCACATGCTGACAACTGAATTTGGGACAGTCTTCATTTACCAGCTTAAGTAGAATGGCCATCGGATTCTGAAAGAAAACTACACTGTCGCCCATGAATCGAAACCTGCTTTCAAATTTGGTTGTAGGGGTCTACATGATGATGCCGAATTCTACCCAAAATATATTTTTGAATGAAAAATTATATTTATTACTTCCGGAATAAATATGTTTATGGTTATCGCTTTTTTGTTTTATTCCAGATAAAACTTTTATATTGAGCAAGCTGTTTCAAATGTGGTGATTCAAAGCAGCAGGCTAATGTGTTGGAATCATTTCACAATTTGTCATTTAAATGGAAATGTACAAGATTTGTATAAGGTCAGAACTTACTTATAGGTAGCCATTTAGATGTATACATCCTATCAAACTGATGACTTGTATTTAAATAAGGACACAATTTCCTGTCCGGGGGGGAGAAGAGAAGCTTTTTTAAAGCCCAAATTCATTGAATTTAGCAGGAATTTGCTCTTATCTCACGTATAAGTGAAGTAAGTGAAAGACTTACATTTCACTTACAAGTGAAGTATACTTCATTTATTTATAAGTGAAATGCCTAATTTGCATATGAAATGTCTAATTTGCATATAAAATCCTAATCCATTACCTACATGTATATGTCACTTTACCTATATGTCACTTATAAGTGAACTATAAGTAAATAAACAGTCATTTATAAGCCCTTTAGAAGTAATGAATATAAGTAACCTATAAGTGACTTGTAGGTTTTCCCATAAGATAAAATAGATATTTGCTTAAAAGTTATTGAAGCCAATCACTTATAAATTAAAATAATGCTTGAACTTTTTTGTATTACATATTTATAATGCTAAATAATGTGACACTTTTTCAGTCTTTGCAGTTTAATTTATTCATCACCAATGTTCCCAGCTCCCTTATCTTTTGCCAACCAACAGGGTAACACCAAAACATCATCCCTGATACAAATATGCATGGAAAAGGGTTTATAATCAAGCATAGACTTGTTTAAGGAGAATTACTGTATTCAAATTTACCTAAAAGACAATGTTAATAAAATCTTAAATAGAGCATTTACCTTTATAAAATACAATTCCGTTTCCTCTGTAAAATTTCCTGCAGCCTGTAATGAAAGAATTAAAACCTATCAATCCTTTTATCTCTGGTATTCAATGATTTTCTAGTATTCCTTCTAATGATTCATGTTAAATGTGCCAAGTTATGCATAGGATGCAGAAGTTTCAAAACCAATAATGATTTTAATAAGCATTCAGGGTGTGATTAGAAACCAAATATGGAGCTGTTCATTTAGACAAAGCTATTACCCAAAAATCACTAGACAGGATTTATCTTTGCTAGCAATTAGGTACTGTGATTTTTAATTGCTTCTGTATTCATCTTTATCTTTACCAAATCTGTGGATTGTGTAATTCAATTGTTTAATGAACTGATTCCCCAATGGTTTGCATGACATCAAATTTCTCTGGTGAAAAAGAAGTTTGAAATTCAAGAATGATATTTATTCAATGCCAAGGATGAGAATCACCTCAGAAGTTATAAAATTCAAGAGTATTAGCAGCTAACTGGGATCCAATGCTAGGCAGTGCAGCCTTTTGTGATGGGTCATGCAGTTTTGTGTGACGATCCTGGACCCATCATGCAAAATCAGTGTTGTAGCAAACAATTTAAAAGACAGAATTGTGGATTTTTTCAAATTCAATTAGTTAACATTTCAACATGAAGAAAAAAGGATGCTGACATCAGTTATACTAAGTGAATTCCCCCTAAAACAAATTAAAGTAAAGTTTCATGCACAATTGAAATGATAGTACTTGATAACTGTGAGAACACGCATTGAAATGGAGCCATATAATCAAACAGACCCTGAATCAGTCTTTATCACTAAGCCATTTGACGCCTTAAAAGCATGATTAACATCTTGAGAATTAAGACTCCATCAGGTATTGTAAGTTTGTGTTTTAAAGTGTTCACAAAATAAACGCCCAAAATTAAAAAAAAAACAAACAAGAATACTGTGAATGGCAGATTATACACCCACCACATGTTAAATAGTCCTCTGTCAATAACTGTGATTTCTGTGCAGAAACCATTAATTTTGTTCTTTTGTCAGTCACAATAGCCCTGACCTTTAACCTTTTGACCCTGAAATCAATAGGCTTCTTCCATATTCAAGTGCAAACCATCCACAAAGTTTGGGCCAGGTCTGTGACAAAAAACTAATGCTATTGTGCAGAAACCATTGTTTTTCTTCAGCTAGTGACCTTCACCTTTGAACTTTTTACCCAAAAATCAATAGCCTTCTTCCTTATACCAAATACAAGCATACAGAACTAATGTTTTTGCGCAGAAACTGTTTTATTCTTTGAGTCACAGTGACCTTGACCATTAATCTTTTAATTCCAAAGACAATAGGGTTCTTCCTTACACCAAGTGCAAGCCATCCACAAAGTTTGGTTACCATAGATGATGGAGAACTCAAGTTATTGTGCTGAGACCTTTTTTTTTCTTTCAGTCATGGTTACCTTGACCTTTGACCTTTTGAGCCTGAAATCAAGAGTGTTCTTCCTTACCATCAGTGCAAGTCATCCACAAAGTTTGGTAACTGCATATGGTGGAGAACTCATTTTTTCTTCTTTCAGCTGCAGTGACCTTGACCTTTGAGCTTTTGAGCCTGAAATTTATAGGACTCTTCCTTACCCCAAGTGCAAGCCATCCACAAAGTTTGGTAACTGTAGATGGTGGATAACTAAAGTTATTGCATGGAAACCAAATTGGTAACAGACAAATAGACATCATAACAATACACTCCTCCTTATGGCAGGTGTATAAAAATCAGTTCCAAACCAGGGCGTAAAATACACAACTTATTAAATTATTAACTAGAGCTCTGTTCATGATCCATATCAGCACATAACTTTCTTTGGTATCGAGCTTGATTCAGTCTTAATGACCACGAGACTTCCCCACGACAAGCTCTCAGCCTTAAAGCAAGAGCCTTACGTACTTTTGAAGTAACAACAAGCAACAAAGAGGCAACTACAGTCCCCTGCAGGCAAATTCAATTTTTCAGCTAGTGTATAATATGGCAGGCAAGTATTTCTCCACAGAATTATAAATGTTAACATTCCCGCTGGGGTCGCAACCACAAAATTCTGCTTTCAAATGCAACCTGTCTCAATATCGCATGGTTACCTTCAATGTTAAGTCTTTACTAATATATTTTGTATGTACTGTTGCAAATGAGGGGGCCAGCAAGGCTTGTCAAAGTAGTTTTACTTTAATTGACCTATGGCATCATGCCTACACATTAACAGCAAAGAACTACAGTCTATCATTATCTTAGTCACTCAAAAATGGACTCCCTAAGGTGACATAACTTCTCCAAAGCTGCCGACAACAATCAATATTTTAAAACTTCTGTTGCATCACATACTTGTCAAAATCATTTGCTGCAACTTTCTGTTTAACTGCAATCTTCTCTTTTCTCTGCAATTTATAACCTCTTAGTTCCGGTCACACTGAGTTCCAACCCTAGTTGTCTTTTATTTAGATCAAGTATTTCTTTGACCTCAGAAAGCGCACTTCTCTTGATAACCAATGGTTCAAGACCATTCGGGTCTTCACTGTCCCCTACCCCGTATTGTCTGATCCGCCCTCTGCCCATCTTCTTTATTGTTACTGTCAATTTTGAAGTGCCCAAATTTGTCCTCATTTCCTGCATTTCAATACCAAACACTCTTGGGACCAGTCATTCTAACCCACTTTATCTTCATTTCCCATTTGAAAACACTTCTAATATGGCTTGAATTCAATCAGCATATATTTTCTGGTCATTCTTTCAGACCAGAGAGCTAAGTTTGCTTTTGACTGTGGCCTTCCCCCTGAACTTATCAAATCACAGGATGACTGCCGCAGCAAACCTCTCCAAAAGATACCCAGAACCTTCCAAAGAATTAGCTCATAGAGTAGCTATGGAGGTCATTTTGCCCCCCCCCCCCCGTATCTTACATATTGGTAGTAATTTGAAATTGTATCCATCTCTATGATTTACAACTGAAGCTATGTACCATATATTCTCACGTATAAGCAAATACCAATTGCAAACTACATAGATCCAGATCTGCCATCGCATAATGCATTGGCAGATCTGGGTCTATGTAGTTTGTAAGGATTAATCAGTAGAACAAACACCATAGATCCTAATCTGCTGTCACATTATGCGATGGCAGATCAGGGTCTATGTTGTTTGCATTTGAACCCAGCTTATACGCGAGTATATACGGTTACTAAATATTTCAGCCTTATAGTGCATTATGTGAAATGTCAACAAAATTTGTTTATTGCTTCATGGATACTGTAAGTTATCACTCAGTATAAAGTGCCTCAGCATAACACAGTCCCTGATATAAAATGGATATTGTCATAGATCCAATTATACTGGTTAAATTGTATTATTCAATTTAATGTGTCTGATTACAAGGCGATTTTGCCTATATCACGGTACACTTTTATGGCTGCCCTGAACAGTTTTATAGTGAGAGACCACTGTATTTACTAGTGTACAATGCACACCAATATAATGTGGCCCATTACAAGGCAACTTTGCCTTTATCATAGTACACTTGCGGGGCACAGGAAAGCCAAGTGGTTTAAAGCGCTCGCCTTTACAGATCAGTGACATCTCACCTCTGTCCACGTGGGTTCGTGTCTTGGCTTGGCCAACGTGGGTATGTGAGGAAGCTTGCCAGTAGCTTCCCATGGGTTGGTGGTTCCTCTCGGGGTTTTCCAAGGTTCTTCCATCGCCAAATATACTGGCTGCCATGTATAGCCTATCATGTACTGAAAAATGGCATTAAACCCACAAAACCAAACCACTTGTATGGCTGCCCATAACATTATTATAGTGAGGGACCTCTGTATTTTACTAGTGTACAATTTATACCCATCCTGTTTGTTTGAAATCATAAAGAGAACAGTATAGATCTTGTGACAGATCTGACAGAGCATTATGTAACTGAAGGTTTGGGTCGATGCTGTTTACAGTTGGGTGTGCATTATGCATGGGCAAATACAGTAATAGCCAGAGCCTAAGACACTTTGCAGCAAAACATGACAAATTTAAGGATGATTGCTTATGAAATGTTGCAGTATATATAACTTTTTAAAACACGAGTACGTCAAAGGGACTGATACTCTACTGGCTGAAAAGAATTTTCAGGAATTCAAGATAAAGACCATTTCTTCCTTTTAACTGCCGAGTGTTGAAAGTATCTCTGATATTCTTCAGTGATAACAAGATTTTCAAATTAGATGCTGTGGTGATCATAATGGATGTCAGATTGGCACCATTTTCATTTAGGGCCAAGTAGACATCATAAGAAATCTTTTGATGAAAACCTCATGTCAATATGACCATCCCATTCAGGGGGAGTAATGACAAGATTTTCAAGATGGCCAATTGGCAGCCATATTGGATGTATGATTGGCACCACTTTCATTTACAACTAACTATGTATCATAAGAAGTCTATCCGTGAAAACCTCATGTTGATTATGGCCATCCATTTTGGAGAAGTAGAGATAATAATATTTTCAAGATGGCCACTATGGTGGGTCAGTTTGCATCATTTTCATTTAGGACCAACTAGACACCAAAGAACGTTCCATTTAAGATGAGTAGCTATAACAATATTTTCAAGATGGCCTCCACAGTGGCCATATTGGACTTCAGATCGGCACCATTTTAATTTACAACCAACAAGACCAACAAGACATCTTAAGAAGTCTTCTAGTGAAAAAAACATGCTGACATGACTATCTGTTTTGGAGGAGTAATGATAACAAGATTTTCAAGATGGCTGCCATGGTGGCCATACTGGATTATCAGATTGGTACCATTTCCATTTATGACCAATTAGACATCATAAAAATTCTTCTGGTGAAAGCATAATGTCAATATTACCAGCCATCTCGGAGAAATACCCATAACAAGATTTTCAAGAGGGCCATTATGGTGGCCATATTGGAGGTCAAATCAGCACCATTTTAATTTACGTCCAACTAGACATCATAAGAAATCTTTCAGTGAAAACCCCATGATAATATTACCATTCATTCAGGAGTAGTGATAATTAGATTTTCAAGATGGCCACTGTGGTAGCCATACTGGGTGTCTGAGCAGAACCATTTTCATTCAGGACCAACCAGACATCATAAAAAGTCTTTTAGTAAAAACCCCATGTTGATTCAACCATCCATTCAGGAAGAGCAGCGATAAGATTTTCAAGCTGGACACTGTGACAGCCATATTGAATGTGCAGGTGGTACCACTTCCATTTAGGACCAACTAAACATCATAAGAAGTCTCCTGGAGAAAACCCCATGTCAATATGTCTTGTCATTCAGGAGAAGTAGCAAAAAGATTTTCAAGATGACTTTTGTCATGGTATATTGGATATCAGATCAGCACTATTTCATTTAGGATCAACTAGATTTCAAAAGTATTTTAGAGGGAAAAAAAATGTTGATATGACCATTAAGGAGGAGTAGCAATAACAAAATTGTAAGATGGACACTGTGGTGGCCATACTGGCTGTCAGATTGGAAACATTTTCATTTAGGAACAACTAGACATCTTAAAAAGTCATCTGGTGAAAACCGAATGTCAATATGGCTTCCTGTTCAGAAGGAGTAAAAATAACAAGATTTCCAAGATGGCTGCTGTGGTGGACTTCAGAGTGGCACGATTTTCATTCAGGACCACCTAGACCATAGGATGAATATTATGTAAAGTTTCATAGCAATCCTCCAAGTAGTTTAGGAGGAGTAGTGATAACAAACTTGTTCTAACAGATGGACGACAAAGAGACCATTTCAGTAGAGCCAAAAAAGATATTTTTACCTTGCTTTGACTCAACGGTATTTTTACCTTGCTTAGAGTCAATGATATTTTTACCTCGCTTAGAGTCAATGATATTTTTACCTCGCTTAGAGTCAATGATATTTTTACCTCGCTTAGAGTCAATCATATTTTTACCTCGCTCAGAGTCAATGATATTTTTACCTCGCTTAGAGTCAATGATATTTTTACCTCACTTAGAGTCAATATTTTTACCTCGCTTAGAGTCAATGATATTTTTACCTTGCTTAGTGTCAATGATATTTTTACCTCGCTTAGAGTCAATGAGATTTTTACCTCGCTTTGAGTCTATCATATTTTTACCTCGCTTAGAGTCAATGATATTTTTACCTCGCTTAGAGTCAATGATATTTTTACCTCGCTTAAAGTCAATGATATTTTTACCTTGCTTAAAGTCAATGAGATTTTTACCTTGCTTAGAGTCAATGAGATTTTTACCTTCTTAGAGTCAATGAGATTTTTACCTTGCTTAGAGTCAATGATATTTTTACCTTGCTTAGAGTCAATGATATTTTTACCTCGCTTAGAGTCAATGAGATTTTTACCTCGCTTAGAGTCAATGAGATTTTTACCTCACTTAGAGTCAATGATATTTTTACCTTGCTTACAATCATATTTTTACCTCGCTTAGAGTCAATCATATTTTTACCTCGCTTTGAGTCTATCATATTTTTACCTCGCTTAGAGTCAATCATATTTTTACCTCACTTAGAGTCAATCATATTTTTACCTCACTTAGAGTCAATCATATTTTTACCTCGCTTAGAGTCAATCATATTTTTACCTCGCTTAGAGTCAATGATATTTTTACCTTGCTTAGAGCCAATGATATTTTTACCTCGCTTAGAGTCAATGGTATTTTTACCTTGCTTAGAGTCAATGAGATCTAAATAACTTCAAACTGTATAGGTTGGTGTGCATTATCTTGCCTTCTGGTCAAGTGATCAAAACAAGTAGATTTTTTTTATGTGGGGCAAGTGATTCTTCAAAAGTCAATTCCCATTGGCCTGTGTGTGAGAAAATGTTTTCCTGAGCATGGCATATTAGAAAACAAGAGGCCCAATTGGGCCTGAGATCACTCACCCGGCAGACATCTACCCAATAACCAAATGCAAGAGCAGTTCGCCAAAAAGTCTGAGTCAGTAGGATGCTTTCCATAGAAATTTCTCCCAATACTGTTGATTGCATATCTTATGAAAACAACCATTTCAACGTTTCTCTATTATTTACATCTTCATCCAATTTTTGATGGTACATCAGCATAATTTCCCCACATCTTCATCCAATTTTTGATGGTACATCAGCATAATTTCCCCAATACTAAAAGGTCTTTACGCCAGGATGCTTTCTGTCATGTTTGGTTCAATTGTTTTGAGTCGTTTCTGAGATATAGTTGCTCAAATGATTTTTTTTTCTTTAGTAAAGGCAGCTATATTTGATAGCAGATCAGTATTATTTGCATACATTTTAAGGACTTTGATATATACTGAGAACGCACTATAATCTTCAATTCTGAAAACATTTTTCCTCTGTTCTGGCACAAGGTTGCTTGACTGAAGTTGGCGGATGATATCGCACATAAGCCCAAATAATGCACAATTAACATTCATCTGTATTGTGGAAGACCATCTTGGTTGATAACGTTGAACAATTCAGGCACTGTATTTAAAACAGATGCATTTCTTTGCAAACAAGGCGTCAAGAACAAACATTAACAAGGATACTGTCAACAGTACATTATGTGCCTGCCATGTGGTAAATAGCTTATTACACTTCTTTTACGTAAAATACTCTTTCATCAGTTGGATACTTGACCTTTTGAATCTGAAATCAATAGGTCCCTTCCTTGTCTTAATGCAAGCCATCCACAATATCTGGTCATAGTAAAAAATAAAAAAAAAAAAGAATTCAAAATATTCTGTGGAAACCATATTTCTTCTTTCACTCTTGGCAACCTTGATCTTTGATCTTTTGACTCCAAAATTTATAAATGCCTTTCTTGTCTCAAATGCAAAGACATCTTCAAATTTTGGTCATAGTTTGTGGCCTAGGATTTATTATTTTGTGTACATTATATGCCCACTTTGTGCTAAATAGTGTGATTATATTTCTGTCATAAAACACTCTTTTATTAGTTGAATACAACTGGTATCTTCAATGTCTTAAGTGGAAGCCACCAGCCACAAAATATGGTCAATGTAAAAGCCACAAAACTAAAGTTATTTTGTGGAAACCATTTTTCTTCTTTCAGTCTCTGTGATCTTGACCTTTAAGCTTTTATTTTGTAAGTATTTATATTTTTATATCTTTATCTTTTAGTTCATATACCTTTTACAAGATTTTAACATTTTTTTTATATCTTTTATCCTTTCTATTGTGGTACTATATGTTTACATTTATTTGGATGGGTTTATCTTCCTAAAGCTTTTTTGCAATTCTTTATCTTTGCATTTTTAGAACTTAACTTTCAATCAGTACCATACAGACAGTATTGTGCTGATGTGCCATTAAACCCTATATACACATATATATTGACCCCATAATGAATAGGTGTCATCTTTGTTTTAAATGCAAGTCTTCCATAAACTTTGGTGACAGTAGGTGACAATGAACTCAAAATATTGTGCAGAAACCATTTTTCTGCTAAGAGTCAATGTGACTTTGACCTTTGACTTTTTGACCTCAAAATCAATTTGTTGTCTTTCTTATGTCAAATACAAACGCAATTTATGAAGTTTGGTCAAGGTATCTGGTATACAAATGAAGTTACTGTGTGGAAACAATTTGCCTTTAATCAGTCCCTGTGACCTTGACCTTTCACCTTTTGTGCTCAAAATCAATAGATTTCTTCCTTGCCCCAAACGCAAGCTACTTACAAAGTCTGGAAATGGTAGATGTGGAGAACTCGAGTTATCATGCAGAAACATAATTGGGAAATGAAGGTTGGACATGGAAAGACAAAATTGCAACATACATGTAACATGCTCCACCTTATGACAGGCATATAAAAAAAATGAAATATTAGGTTGCATTTCTATCATTTCAAAGCCAACCATTTTATTTGGGGTCATTAGAAGCATGATTAGTACATTTTACTGCGCATTCTTTACACTTGATCAGAGAAACTGTCACTCCTGGTACAGGTATCTGATGCCAAGGCAATACTCCCATTCTCCTCGTCATAAGTTTCAATCTATTAATTTCCTACGTCCTCTAAATACATAGTACTTAAATTTATATCATAATATCAGTCATTATCATCTTCCCTGACTTAGTATTCAGCATTAAAAAGTCAGATATTCTCTAATACTTTATAATTCGCAAGCTTAAAGCCCTATCTAAACAAAAGGTAATCCTGATCAATTGCAAGTTTTTTACCTCATGCCCTTGCTAATGCTGCAGTCGATTTTTATGGATTCTGTTGCTAACAAGTTATCACGGGAGAGGTGTATAAAGAAAGCCAGTCCTTCTGATGCGTGTGGTGAAATCAATAGACACTGAGGTAACTACCACAGGGACTTATCAAATAAGTTAATATATATGCTAAATAATTTAATTAAAACACTTCCTTTACGAAGAAGATAGGCAAATTACCTGCAAGATCTAAGAGATTGAGCTGCCAATCTTATGTAATGTTGAAGATTAATCTGATACTATTTATATGAAACAACACAAATTACTCTTTTCCTGCTTTTTATTCTTTTTGTTTTTTTAATACTGGGCAACTGACACAACTCAGTTCTGTTGAAGCAATTTAATTATAATCAAAATTTAATCGGAAGAAAGACTTTTTTTATTGTCTACGTCTGGTTGAAAATGTTAACAAAGTTTAAGTTGATTCATCAAACTCTCGGAGAACAGGACACATGCACAAACAAGATTTATGGTCACAGACAAACAGAGATTATATGGACAGGATAAATACTGTTATCTGAAGCCATGTTTAATGAATTTACTAATTGCCTAATGGCTGGAATCACATTATAAAATACTGTAAATCACTAGACATTAGTGTACACAAAATTATAGTGATTGTTGAGATGACAAGTCAATTTTCACAAAAATTTTATCATGTAATAAAAAGTACTACCCAAATGGACAGTTGCAGATGTCTAAACATGGATAAATGCTACCAGATTCTGCTTGATATTATAACTAACCTAATTAATTTGGGAGTCAAACAGATAATGAGATCTATTCAAATTAAGCATAAAATATGTGTCACTTTCTGAAGACTTTGTGTATCAGCATACTGTAAGTGGAAATGGAAAGGGAACCAGTAAATGCATTAGTAGTGATCATTTTCTTCATTACCTTTTCATGGCCACATGTGCTAGGCTGAAATGGATTAGGGTCAAATAACTGATTAGTTCACACAAAAAAACAACCTCTAATCATACCATTAGTAGCTCATACCAATATGTTGTGTTCACTCTGGCAACACTATTTTCTCTGGCCTAAATTTCATTATAGAAAAATATTTTCAACCACACAACCCAAAGGAATTGTGGATTTAATTTGGATGTCTGACTGAAGCTAATTACACTCAAGTGTGTATGCATTACAATTATCTACTGCTGTCTAATTAATTGATTAAGATCTATAAAATTAACCTGTCATGGAATTCCCCACCAAAAAACAAGGTACTAATTAGCATTCAGACTCAAGATGGGCTTGACTAATCTTAACCATTATCGTACCATATTTATCCAAAGATAACCCTATGCTTGATGGTATGCTCACACAATACATATACAAAATTTGAGAAAATATTTACAAAAGATATTTCTGTTTATTCTTAAGCTAGCCCCTATTTTCAAACAAATTTTTTAAGGCTGGCGTACTGGGCTTACTCATCCATTGAGATATACTGAAATGCTTACACTGGGTGGACCATCTGCACCATATGTATTTGGAACACCTCTGGCTTTTCTGCATCTGGATATTTATCTTAGCTGATAAAAGTGTTGAAAAAATTAGAGCAACTCAAACAAGAAAACTGGTTGATATAAATAAGTGCTACCGTACTTTATTGTATTTTTTTACTATATTTGTACACAGTTAAGTGAAGCATCAATTGAAAAACAAGAGTCCATTAAGGGACTGACACTCTTCTGTCCAAAAAGAATTTACAGGAATTACACCTCTCCCTCGATAACTCATGCCAAGATAACTTGCAAAACCGCTTATAATGCGGGGTCAAGCGTGGATCACATTTTTTTCTTGTGGAAAATGCCAAAAGAATTGGCCCCTACTTGTTGAAAGTGAAGAAATTTGCGATAAAAAATAATTAATGAAATTCTGATATACAGTATCACTTGTTTTATCATCGAAAACGGCAGTTAATGCTCAGAAGTCTGATTCAACATCATGAAATTTGCAACTTTTAATAAGAAGTCATATATTTTGTTAAGTTTTCTATACAAAAAAAATTCTCAGTACACTGTAATAACATTATTTGATGATATTCTGATCCATGAAAATGTTAGTAATGCATACTGGTGGCAGCACTTTAAGAAATAAATACCAATTAAATAAGTTTTGTCAAGTGAAATTCATGTTTTAGTTCTATCTTTTAATTCGGTTTCAGTGTAATCATCATAAATGCTATATGCCTTCTTGTATTCAAACATGAAAAGTGTCAATCTACTGTCACAGCTACTTGCACGAACATTTCTGAGAACATAATTAAGAGCAGACCGTGTTTTAATCTCCAATTTGCGGAATTATTTGTTGTATTGATACAATCATTTAAAAGTAGACCTGCTTTGTATTATCACGTTAATTACGTCTTTTGTATCAAATCCAATAAAGGGAGCGGAATAATAAAATAAAAAAATATTAAAAGGCATGCAAATCCTACACGTGTAAGAGCTAGCATTCATGATAGTGTGTTAGGTCAACTCGTTTCAAGTGATCAATTGCACACTGTTATAAATATTATTATGTAGGTAATATAATTAAAGTATCTAACATTAATCAGTGGTTTATCCCAATAATTTGCAAATGTGATCAACGATAGCAAGAGAATCAAAGCGAAAGGAGTACTCGGTGTATGAAAAGCTTGGTTTCACAGATACATGCACAATCCATTATGGAGAAGCGAGTTCCAAAGTTTGAAGTGAACTTCAAATTCCTGAATTGGCACTCAGAGATTTCCTCAAGAATGAGCAAAAATTTCACTATTACTAGCAATGAAATCGTGCCATAACTATTTTACTAATAGAACAATATATAACAAAATTGAGTTTTGACGTTGTTGGTTGTTGTTCCACGAAATTAAACGTCCCTAGCTTTTTAAAAAGGAAATCTTGTTTTGATGTGAATCAACAATAACACTCAAATATATCCACATTCACATGCAAAAAAGCAGTGATGTAATACACAAATTTTTCGGAGGTACTCATGCGATGTGTATCGAAACCTCTTTGAGTAATGTTTTTAACGATCTTTCAAAAGGTTAGTTATCTTGAAAATAAAGGTAATTTATACAGAAAAGCAAACAACTTCATTAAAAAAAGCATTTTATTGACAATTATTCCCAACACAATTATAAAATGAGTATTAAACCATTCACCCCACCCCCACCCCATCTTCTCATCGTCGATCGTCGATGTCCAGCCTGGATTGCATCCCCTTCTTAAATTTTCAGAGGTTCCTCTGTAACTTGTGCTCTCGCTTATACTGCTGTCTGTGTTTTTGGACCACATACATGTAGTGTGCGAGTTATCAAGGGAAAATTGTAATGAGAAGTCCATTTCTTCTTCCCTTTTTTAATTGCTGATACTGAAATCATCTCAGATATTCTTGAGAAACTCCAACATAACAAAGTTGGCAACAAAAATATTTTCTTATATGTTCAAGTTAACATGTACACAGGACAAGTACAGTACAAAAATCTTTGTCATGGCCTTGAACCTTGAACCTGATATCATGGATCACTGGATCTTGTCTCAGATATTGTCAAGATATACCCACATGCCAAGTTTGGTTTGATCCATAATTAATATATTTTGAAGAACAAAAAATAACACGTTATTGAACTGGCATCATTCAAGGTATTCTCCAGATATATCCACAAAATGAGTTTCATAAAATTCAATTCATACTTGTTTATGTTCTTGACCAGAGTGCATACCATATCAGTGTCCACTGACAGTGAAACACATTCTTGTCGAGTGTATTGACTTCCACCCTATGAGACAGAAGTTTTTTTATGTAAACTGCATACCAGAACTTTATGATGCTATACCACCAGAGATTCTTTAAAGTTTTGAGGGAATGCAATTTATATAAAAAATGTTGACCATATATTTTAAGAATTGTATATTGTTTACCTTTATATTTAATTTTATAGACATTGCACAGGATTATAACATCTTTACCTTTAATCTTTTATCTTGTGGCACTTCATGTTTATATCACAGAGTGAATTTTGGCGAAATTTATAGTTACATAATAATTCAGAAAATATATGTTTCATTATTAAATGTTTTACACAAGCTTTGTGGAAAAATTACAGGATGATAATTGTGAATATGTTTAATATTATTGTTTCAGCTCTAGCTAAGGCTTATAAAGCATTTAGATCTGTGTTTTATTTGTGGATAAGTAGGTACAAATATCTGCCATACTATACAAGCAGTATTAGATGACAAGGTGCTGCACATGTGCCATATTAGCTAAAGTGCCTGTAGACCAGTGGTAAATGTAGGGGTTTGTACTAGGCAGGAAGTTGGACATTTCAAGTGGAAAAATGGCCAGGACACACAAATCATATGGTCACACCAAGTCAAGTCCTCATGTGGTCAGGCTAGTCACACCAAGTCAAGTCCTCATGTGGTCATGCTAGTCACACCAAGTCAAGTCGTCATGTGGTCAGGCTAGATGTAGGGTGTAAAGATGATGCATATGGAACTCTTAGTTAGGAAGGATTGTAACTCCACCTTCCCTAAGTTCAGTTAACCAATAGGAACTTTAATTATAGCCAGGTCATAATCTGTCAATCAGTGAATGTCAATATGAAACTGGAATAAAATCAGATCAAAGTCTTTTTATTTTTATGATTGTTCTCTGATAAATCTATCCTAATAACAATTTTAATATTCTGATGGTCGTTGTCTGATAAATCTGTCCTGATAAAAAAAATTAAATTCTGATGGTCGTTATCTGATAAATCTGTCCCAATAATGATTTTTTTTTAATTCTGATGCTTCACAACCATCAGTAAAAAAAACCCAATCGTTATCAGTTCGATTTCTCAGTCTAATCAAACCAGAGACTGCTGTAAAGTTCATATTGATAAACCACAAGTGCATATTCCAGTAGACACAAGGACACTTAAGGTCATAGAAAAAGCTCTCTGTGCAGCCATTTACCCCTGTTTATAAATACCAGGAGAGCTGAGAAGAAAAGCAATACATTGAGGACTACCACAGAATATTGATTTGATTTTCTCTAGGCTACAAAGATATAGCAGGGCAATCAAACACAACCCACAGACTGACAAATTCTGCACTAAACAAAAGATCGATAAAATAAATGTTACGTTAGATTAGCAATAAGACTTATTGCTGTGGATCATTCTGTGTTAAAAATTTTCTAAAAGGTTCAAGATTCAACCTCTAAAAACAAAACAATATGTAGATTTTGAAGGCTTTATTGCTTAATAAATTTTATGCTGACAGATTTTACAGTCTGAAATTTGCAAAGATTCCCGATCTCTTCCATTTGCTTGCAACAAACTTCTAGTACACTGCCCCAAATTGCTGTATCTGTTATGTTTCCTAGCCATTATGTTGTGACTGTGTAATAATGGAGACACCAAAGAACGAACCTTACTGTCATATAATGAACATTAAGTTCAGTATATGAAAACTGTAATCATTACTTGGCTGGTGATGTAACAGGATGACATTTTTGCTTTCTCACTAAACATGATGAAACATCTTAGAGGATTCTACAAATGAATAATCATCAACTTGAAAGATTCAAGTTTACATTTTTTTTTTTTTTTTACATCCTTATTTTGCAGTTTTTCTGGGTTAATATTCTTAATTAGGGTACGGTAATTTAAATTTACACTTAATCACCCATGGATTTGGGACAGTGGTATCTAATATGCCCTTAACTGGATGTTTTTACTCAGACTAATTGCACAGGGCAGCTCTCTTCTTTTGTTTTTTTTTTCCTGTCTTTTTTTTTTCCTATCAGAATTACTGTCGTAAAATCATCCTCAATCCAATATCAGAAAGTATTATTTAAACTTGAAATCTAACGAGTATGTAATGGAGATGGATAGAAACTGGTTATCCAATAAACAGAGACTGGAAAATCTCAAGTTCTTGAAAATCAGTCGCAGCAATCGAACCATTTTTGCATGAACTGAAAGCAAAATACCAGGGTACCATGTAAATTGAAATCATTCACCAATTTATAACTATCTGTATTATTTTCCATTTTTATTGAGCACAATATTCCATATACAAATGATTGGGTCAGATACAACTGTGGCAAGAAAGTAGGGATACTTCCCTTTCATCTGCCAATCAACAGAAAAACATGCACTTTATGATGTCAAGCTATCATAAATGAGTAGCGTATAGATGTCATAAAATAAACACTGCTTTATGCAGACACTGTCAGCTTTTTTTCCAGTTCCTGCCAATATTTCGTAAGAATCCAAGACATACCATTCTGACACCAAACCGATTTATAACATTCAGAAAACTGTCAGAAATTCTACTGCTGCTATGTTTTTACAACTTATGTCATGAAGTAGGTCAATAAATGTACTTTCTTCGCAAGATCAAACACAGTTGGAAACTGATGAGATTGGCATAGAATTTATCAGATTTTGGGATGCAACACTTATGATACGAATGTTACATCTAAACATGGTAAAACTAATGTGATAATTTATTATTTAATTTCACTCTGAGGATCTCTGCACAATTTTGAATGTGTATAGTGATGCTTTCTCTGTACTTTAACACCAATGACTGCTCTCTGAACAAATGGGCATTTAATCATGTTACCCTCATTGCAGACATGATAAAACTTAAGAATGTCCCCAATATTTTGCCCAAAAACTTAAGTTTTAAAGATCCAGATGAATATACCACATTTCTCTCATGATTAACCTGGTAAGTGGCGGGAGGGGAGGTGGTCACTTTATGAATTTTTGAAAACTGGAGGCCAGGGGACTTCTCAGAAAAGGTTCAATTTATTAATAGAAATATTTCCATTAGTTTGTAAAGAAGGAAAATGGACTTATCATTGTAGACTTATGGTAAAATCACATTAGTAACATACCTATCACAATGGTTTCATGAGCTAGCTGTGTCAAGTTATGATAAATGGAAAATACATTTGGTATTATACCTAAAGCATCATAATCAAACACAGTTGCATACTGCTTCTACAATATCTATGCACTGGCAATAAATGCAAATTACAAACTGATAAAGCATGGTTTATAATCAAAACCCTAGCAATGGCAAAAAAGAATTTTCTCGTGATCAAGGTGTTATTATCAGACAACTTGCATGATTTTTTGGCTTGATTCCGAACCTGCTCTATCTAAAAAGCTGCAATGAACCTAAAATTCAACACAGAAACAAAAGCATAAATGTGCATGTTTATGATCTGTTACCAATACCCGTCATTTTCCTAGGTCTTTTTAAGTAGGACACATGGTCGATGAACTTTGGAAAACTTAATATAACCGTCATAAAAACTGAACTTTTGCACATAAAGTAAAATATTATCAGTGTGTCCAATGTTGTCAACATTTTTATATACTGTAACAAGTTTTTAAAATATTTTTTTAAATCTTCAAATTAAGGTTTCGAGCATTTCTAGCTATTTAAGCATTATGTCAATGTCTTCTTTCATTTTGGGAATTTTAACAATAAAATTCAGAAAATACACATCAGTTTTGGACTGGGACTGGAGCTGTACTCAGCCCTAAGATTAACCTATGAAAACCTTTTATACATTTACAGAAATAACCACACTATCTCTCTTTAATAACTAAGGAACAAAACCATGTAGAGGAAAAGGAAAATAAACGATTAAAATGTGATGCTATTCAAAAAAAAAAAACAAGTCTGAATATCAATAGACACAATATGTGTAAAATGGTATCTTTACTATTCAAACATACAATTTATCTACCGTATATACTCACGTATAATCCTGATCCAAATGCAAACAACATAGACCCTGATCTGCCGTCAAATAATGCGCCGGCAGATCAGGGTCTATGTTGTTTGTTCTACTGATTAGTCCTTTCAAACTGCATAGACCCAGTTCTGAGTGTGCATTATGCGACGGCAGATCTGGGTCTATGCAGTTTGCAGTTGGTATTCGATTATATATGGTATGTACATTGGTTCCTCACTATGGTATAAAATGTTGAATTTTACAAAGCAGGTATGGTCATGAATCCCATTATATTATGCAATAATAGTACTCAGCATAATGTACCCCAGAATAAGACCACAGCAATATAACACAATATACTTGCATGGCTCCCATTAAGAGTGTTATGTTATAGTGAGGGATCAATGTACTCCATATACTGTACCCCAGTATAAGGCTTTTTCATTTATAAAATAAGTACACTTTGATGGTTCCCATGAACAGTGTTATAGTGAGGGACCAATGTACTCTGTATAATGTACCCCAATATAAGGCCACCTCACTTATCACATGGTACACTTTTATGTCTCCAATGAACAGTGTTATAGTGAGGGACCAATGTACTCTGTATAATGTACCCCAATATAAGGCCACCTCACTTATAACATGGTACACTTTTATGTCTCCCATGAACAGTGTTATAGTGAGGGATCACTATACTATGTATAATGTACCCCAATATAAGGCCACCTCACTTATCACATGGTACACTTTTATATCTATCATGAACAGTGTTATAGTGAGGGACCAATGTACTCTGTATAATGTACCCCAATATAAGGCCACCTCACTTATCACATGGTACACTTTTGTATCTCCCATGAACAGTGTTATAGTGAGGGACCAATGTACTCTGTATAATGTACCCCAGTATAAGGCCACCTCACTTATAACAGTGCACTTTTATGTCTCCCATGAACAGTGTTATAGTGAAGGAGTATTGAATAATGCTTATCCCTTACTGCAAACCGCATAAATCCATATATGCCACTACGTAAAGTACTCACATGTTTAGGGTCTATGCCATTTAGGGGTGAAACAATACATCTGTGCCGCTTATCGATAAAATTCACGATACACAGCCTATGATACGATACATTATCGATACACATATTAACTCGATGGTCTTTTCATCTTTAGAAGGTCTGTCAGTGGTAGGGTAGTGCTGTTTTATACGTGTCAACATACTGGTTGTATTTCTAGTATGCAGATTACAGACAGACATAGATTTAGCATCTGTTTATATGCCATTCTCATCCTTGACAAGATAACAAAAATACTTCCAAACTGACTACATGTTAGTTGTTAGTGATTTTAATTCAATCATTTAGGCCATTTGACGCTACTCCATTTGATCAGATCTAGGACTCATCTTGGTAACCACACCCTTTATTTTGCACTACATGAATGTTTTTAAAACATCTTATTATCAATTTCAAGTCTTCACTTAAATTTGAAAGACATGACGATGTTATCTTCAAAACAAAAGAAATAGTTCAATTTCCACCTACAAGGTAAATCTATCTAGAGCAAGTCCATGTGTGGGAGATGACTAACAACCAAAATCTATCTAGAGCAAGTCCATGTGTGGGAGATGACTAACAACCAAAATCTATCTAGAGCAAGTCCATGTGTGGGAGATGACTAACAACCAAAATCTATCTAGAGCAAGTCCATGTGTGTGAGATGACTAACAACCAAAATCTATCTAGAGCAAGTCCATGTGTGGGAGATGACTAACAACCAAAATCTATCTAGAGCAAGTCCATGTGTGGGAGATGACTAACAACCAAAATCTATCTAGAACAAGTCCATGTGTGGGAGATGACTAACAACCAAAATCTATCTAGAGCAAGTCCATGTGTGGGAGATGACTAACAACCAAAATCTATCACATTATACGTCCCGCAGATGCAAAATAACTGCCGTTGCCACAGGCACTTGTTTCTGTTAGTGAAAAGGAAAACTATTGACAATACCCACTTCTCTTCTATACAAAATTAACAAATTAACACAAGGTGACAAACCTGCACAGTTTGAAATCTGCCTCGTTGCTGATTCTGTGCTAATTTTATTTATCCTGTTGTGAATTTTAGTCACTTATGACCTATATCAACGTAAAAGGAAACATTCCAAACTTGTTCTCCATGTACGACTTTAGTAATTTACAGATCATTTTATAACCATTTTGAACGAAGTTTCTCTGTTGCTTAGCATCTACTTGGATTGAGTTTGGATGACAATTCTTCCGGTGTGTCATGCAGTGAATAAGCTGCTGTCAGTTCTGACTGGTGGTTATTGTTTACCCTGGACTAGAACAAACAATAACCACCAATCAGAAAAATTAATGTAACATATTTCATTGAATGACACATCGAAAGTGTAGCTTTCAAATTCGATCCATATAGACAAGATACGAAGCAACAGAGAATCTTCATTTAAAAGTGGTTATTAAATGATCAGTAAAGTGCTTCAATCATACATGGGGAACAAATTTAGAAAGTCTCCTTTACGTTGATATATATTATCAGTGTAGTTGAACAAGCTGATGGTATAAAATAATTAGCATGGAATCGGTGAAAGGGGGGGAGACACATTTCAAACCATGTAACCTGGTGTTAATTTGTAAAAGGTGAATGGGTGTTTTCAACAGTTTTTTTCTTCTTTTTTACTGACAAACATTAGTGCCTGTGCCTGCGACGGCCATCTCAGATAAGTTCTCAGTTTAAATAATAAAAAGGCAAATGACTAATAATTATTCATGACTGCTGAAGACTAAAGTAACTTCTGTAGGGCAAGTATCGTTTTGTATCGATTCTTCAACTCTTGTATCGATATGTGTATCGTTATGGCAAAAGTATCAATGCATCAATATATTGTTACGGAATTATGTATATGGAATCTATAATGTGCTTAAACTTTTGGCCTATGACTCTTCTTTAAAGTTGTGTCAAGTAGTCAGTCATATTTAAGTTGGGTTTAGTTGTACTATTAATCAAATAACAACATGTTTATTGACCTTTTGTTCAAGGTCAGAGCTGTTGATCATTCTTCAGTAAAATTCCATGAAATAGATGCATTTAGTATTGCATTCTGGGTCGTAATATGACACGTTTCCTGTTGTGAAATCTGCCATTTGCAAGTTGTATAAAAGACCTGGAAATATGAATTATTTCCATTCCATTTTAGATCTGGAGTTGAAAAGAAATGTTTTTTTATGATCAGCTTTTTGGAATCATCAGATTGTTTGAAATAATAGCCATGCTGGAATCCTGTAATGATGTAATGCCATGCTGTATGAATAATTCAAAAGGAATTATTTATTGAACCATTAATCAGAGCTACCTAGAGTTATATTTAGGACTTTCTCAGATATCACTCATAACTGAACTGATCTGAAATCTTCATGATACAAGCTTACATGCCAAGTCTAATCAAAATATGGCCCTATAGTGTTCACAAGCTCAGTCAAATCAGATGTAAGATCACTTCATTAATATGTGTGGATGTTGCTCATAATCAAATTCCCAAGATCTTGAGGATATAAGTTTACAACCCATATCTGATCAAAATCTGATCAGAATATGCCTCAAGAGTGTTCAGAAGTGCAGCTAATCAGATGCTTGATTATCTCAATTAACATGCATGGATGTCACTAATAATCAAACTCATCCAGGGTCTTGATGATATAAGCTTACATACCAAATCTAATCAAAATCTGATCTGAAACGAAGTCTCTAAAGTGTTAACAAAAAAGTGTTGATGGACAGACAAATAGAAGATTCTTAAAATCTGGAGTCGAATATAAGATTTATATTATATTATATTATATTATATTATATTATATTATATTATATTATATTATATTATATTATATTTTTTTAAAATTATATTATTATATTATATTATATTATGTTATGTTATGTTATGTTATGTTATATTATATTATATTATTATATTATATTATATTATATTATATTATGTTATGTTATGTTATGTTATGTTATGTTATGCTATGCTATGCTATGCTATGCTATGTTATGTTATATTATATTATATTATATTATATTATATTTTTTTAAAATTATATTATTATATTATATTATATTATGTTATGTTATGTTATGTTATGTTATATTATATTATTATGTTATGTTATGTTATGTTATGTTATGCTATGCTATGCTATGCTATGCTATGCTATGTTATGTTATGTTATGTTATATTATATTATATTATATTATATTATATTATATTATATTATATTATATTATATTATATTATATATTTATATCAAATATGAGATACATATACAAATATAAGAGATTCTTAAAATCTGGAGTCAACATTTGTTATACAAAGTACTATATTGTAAAAGTCTAAGATTATCTCTGCTGGTACATCAACAAAAAGATTCTTAATTTAATTCAGTTAAAAACTTCTGTAAGCTTACAGGGTGGAAGTCAATACACCCAACAAGACTGTGTTCTACTGTCAGTGGACAAAGGCACGGGATAAGTGAACTGTCAAGAGAGAGTTTTGGGTCATTATGAAGTTTACGTAATTTTGCAAAACTGCATACAAACAGTTTTAGACTTGGAAAACTTGAACCCATTTTCTCCTGCCCATTTATTAACTCTCTTGAACCAAACCTGCAGTTGACATTCAACAGTATGCATACGTTTTTATCTAAAGCAGTTGACATTCAACAGTATGCATACGTTTTTATCTAAAGCAGTTGACATTCAACAGTATGCATACATTTTTATCTAAAGCAGTTGACATTCAACAGTATGCATACATTTTTATCTAAAGCAGTTGACATTCAATAGTATGCATACATTTTTATCTAAAGCAGTTGACATTCAACAGTATGCATACATTTTTATCTAAAGCAGTTGACATTCAACAGTATGCATACATTTTTATCTAAAGCAGTTGACATTCAACAGTATGCATACATTTTTGTCTAAAGCAGTTGACACTCAACAGTATGCATACATTTTTATCTAAAGCAGTTGACATTCAACAGTATGCATACGTTTTTATCTAAAGCAGTTGACATTCAACAGTATGCATACATTTTTATCTAAAGCAGTTGACATTCAACAGTATGCATACATTTTTGTCTAAAGCAGTTGACACTCAACAGTATGCATACATTTTTATCTAAAGCAGTTGACATTCAACAGTATGCATACATTTTTGTCTAAAGCAGTTGACATTCAACAGTATGCATACATTTTTGTCTAAAGCAGTTGACATTCAACAGTATGCAGTTGACATTCAACAGTATGCATACGTTTTTATCTAAAGCAGTTGACATTCAACAGTATGCATACGTTTTTATCTAAAGCAGTTGACATTCAACAGTATGCATACATTTTTATCTAAAGCAGTTGACATTCAACAGTATGCATACGTTTTTATCTAAAGCAGTTGACATTCAACAGTATGCATACATTTTTATCTAAAGCAGTTGACATTCAACAGTATGCATACATTTTTATCTAAAGCAGTTGACATTCAACAGTATGCATACGTTTTTATCTAAAGCCGATGAAAGTCTACAATATATAATGAGCAGTCAGTTCCAGCTGTTAATTTTGCTGAAAAGTGTACCGTATATACTCGCGTAAAATCCGGGTCCAAATGCAAACAACATAGGCCCTGATCTGCCATCGCATAATGCACCAGCAGATCAGGATCTATGTTGTTTGTTCTACTGATTAGTCCTTAAAAACTGCATAGACCCAGATCTGCCGGCGCATTATGCGACAGCAGATCTGGGTCTATGCAGTTTGCAATTGGAGTTGGATAATACACGAATATATATGATAAGCAAAGGAGTGTGTTATTTATAATTTGTTCCATGGTTTGCTTGTTATTGCTATAGGACAACAGTTGGAATGGTCAGCATGGGCTTTGCCAGGTTTGGGTTCTGATATCACTGTTGCTTCTATAATAAAAATAATAAAAAGAAAAAAAAAAATAATAATAATAATAATAATACATGTAATAAAAATTTTAATTATAACTACTTTATTTAAAGAGGGTGACACAATTAGTTGCATGGAACTAATCCTCCCTCTATTATATGCATATTTACATACATAGGACATTGTTGCACACACAATAAAGGAAAAAAGTTGCCATGATAACAGGAATTTGCCAGTTTTCCAGATTTCATTGAAAATGTTTAAAAGTGTCTTGAAAGCTCTATCATTTAAGTGTTTCAGAAGTTGATACTGGATATTATCTTGTCCTGCTGAAGTGTCATGGACTTGATCTAGAGTGTCTTAACAACAGGAATTGGCCAGTTTTCCAGATTTTATTGAAAATGTTTAAAAGTGTATTGACAGCTGTATCAGTTAAGTGTTTAATAAGCTGATACTGGAAATCATCTGATCCTGCTGATGTGTCATGGACTCACTCATGAGTGTCTTGAATTTTCCTGAGTAGCATTAGCAGATTTAAAATTAGAGATCTTTTCTCTCTGGGTTTCTTTTTGTGGACATGGTGGAAATCTTGAGCATAGTTCTCTGTTGAAAAATGTATTGTAATTGACCAATTTATCATATTTCTTTAAATGTTTCTTCAGAGGACAGTACATCAAGCTTAGCTCAGTATACATGGAATTTATTCTAATTTTCAGTTATTGCACTGGTATTAAAGTCTCTAAAAGGACATTTTTCCACTCTCTGATAGCACCTTTACAGGCAACATGAAACCATACTTTGTTGAGAAGTTTATGAACTGCCAAAGATTTTGGTATGAACAGCAACATCCTGGAGTATGTTAGTAATAAGCGCATCAGATCTGCTACATTTTCTAAATGATCATCCTATCAGATTTTATTTGCAGAAAGACTGAAACATATCCCAATCTGCCTTATTCAATTTCCATCTCTGACCTAACCCCAGAGGTTTGGGTGTATTAATTCTGAAGTGTATTGGGAAGTGGTCATAACCACAATGGTTGTCACCAACTTCCCAAGAGAAATCAACTGAAACAGATATATCACAGATGGTCATATCTCAGGGACCAACTTTGTTTTAGAAAAAAACTTTCAGCTCTTAAATAGCTTGAAAAAAAATATATTTTTCCTCTGATTTATAACACACACCAAAAAACTATTATAACCATTATATTAGTTGAAAAAAAAATTATCTTGAGGTAAAAGAAAAAAATATCCCTGGAGCTTGAAAGAAAGTACCAGGCACTCCCCACACCCCCAACAATTAAATGGTCGGTCCCAGAAGATTAGTAGGATCCTGTGGAAGGATGCAAATAGGTACATGACTGATCATTAAAAAGGCAAAGATTACATTCTAAAAAGAAAGCATCTATTTTCTTCCCTCTCAATGATATCTAATTGCAGCCCCAAAGTGTATGGTGACCACTGACGTTTCCAAGGAGAACAATTAGTTAACCCTTTAAATAAAGTAATTAGTTAACCCTTTAAATAAAGTAATTATTTAACCCTTTAAGTAAAGTAATTAGTTAACCCTTTAAATAAAGTAATTAGTTAACCCTTTAAATAAAGTAATTGATTAACCCTTTAAATAAAGTAATTATTTAACCCTTTAAATAAAGTAATTAGTTAACCCTTTAAATAAAGTAATTAGTTAACCCTTTAAATAAAGTAATTAGTTAACCCTTTAAATAAAGTAATTAGTTAACCCTTTAAATAAAGTAATTAGTTAACCCTTTAAATAAAGTAATTAGTTAACCCTTTAAATAAAGTAGCTGTTCCATAAGATGGTCAAAATCTGACAAATTAATTTGGATGCTTGGAGGAAGATACATGTACTGTATATTGATCACAGTGTGAGAGTTTTGTGTATAGATACAGATATGGCTGTAGCCTGAAATGCAGAACACAGATTAATTTGGCTGTGAGTTTTGTTACTTAAATATAATGGACACTCTTCCAGCTACCTTATCGCTATTTCTTGAAATGTTATTGTAGGTTGTTACATGTTTTTGATTAACTTTATCATGTTAGTCAAAAACTGTTAAGATAATCTGTGTAATGTTTATTGTTACCTAGGACAGAACTTAATTATAAGCTAGTTGCCCAATTATCCTTACGTTGATGTATTTACTGATATGTTGATCTATTTACTGATATGTTGATGTATTTACTGAAATGTTCATAACCTTTATTATGATGATTGAATAAATATTGTTATACCACATCCACACATGACTTGCCCTATATGTCATCATATGAATAGGTTACAAAACTCACTGAATATTTTATTCCACATGCTGCAAGCACCAGACTCATTTCCTAAATTCCTAAAACAATGAACATTCATCTTGTATCCACCAATTAGGCAAATACAATAATGGCTACACATGACTTGGCAAGGTAGAAGTCTGAGATCTGCCAAATGATATCAGAAACAGATGCTGACTTCCACAGATTCATCTATATTGTTATCAATTAAAACCCAATCTTCCTGTGCCTTTTTGTGCTACTGCCACCATACTAAAAGAATTACAAGTATCATAGTGTTTGTATTATTGGAAACTGGATATTGTGGGCAGAGCACCAAAGTACAAGCTTGTAACAGACCAACAGACAGAGAAAAACATAATATGTTCCGACTTATGGTGGGGGCAAAAAGACTAGGATAGATGGATTTTATTTTAAAGAAATGTACAAAGGAAAGTTTAGAATTGTATGTATGTATGTATGTATGTATGTATGTATGTATGTATGTATGTATGTATGTATGTATGTATGTATTAACATTTAACAGTACATCAGCACAATAATGACTCCATTAAAAGTAAAGTTAAAAAAATGTAAAGATGAAGAATTACACAAAAGCTTTAGTAGGATAAACCCTTCCAAATAAATGTAAGCATGAAGTACAAGAAGACAATATATAAAAGGTAAAGATGGTAACATTCTGTAAAAAGTATATCAAATAAAAGATAAAAGATAAAGACAAAACATGTAAATTCCTCATAACATTGAATTTTGTTATATAAACCGCATTCCCTCAAAAAGTCCAAGATTTTTTCTGATGGTACATCATGATAGAGTTTTTTCATGGAGTTTACATTAATACAACTTATCTCACAGGACAGTAGTTGAGATACATATCTCACAGGGTAGGGTAGTAGTTGAGATACTTATCTCACAGGGTAGTAGTTGAGATACTTATCTCACAGGGTAGTAGCTGAGATACTTAACAAGAATGTTCCACTATCAATGAACATTGGCAAAGTATGGTTGAGGCTCACCCATCAGGAGGTATAATAATAATAATAATAATAATAATAATAATAATAATAATAATGATAATGACTTTATTTACAGAGGATGACACAATTAGTTCAAGAAGTAATCTGCATTAAGGCCCTAATACAAACGAACATATTTATATATAAATACACACACACACACACAAATATATATATATATATATATATATATATATATATATATATCACATACATGTACACACACATATACATGTACTTATATATGCATACATGCACCAACACCCAGATATATATATACATACATACATACATTCAATATACATGCAATATACAATTAGTGTTCCAAATAGATGGGTAGTATCTTTAATGATGCCCAAAGGTATTCATGAATGCAAATACAATTGTTTTCAATCACACTCAATTACACATGCTTCATTAATTAACCATCTACACCAGGGGTGTCAAATATACGGCCCACAGACCAGATACGGCCCGCCAGACTCATTATTTATTATTATTATTTATTATTCTTTATATCAAATCTGGCCGGCCATAGCAAATGAGTTTGACACCCCTGATCTACACAGTACAGAATACACGAGTCAAGTATGTGAGTCCGATTTGCTATTGCTCATCTCTAAGATTTCTTCTTTATGTAGGATGTCACTCTCCAATAGTGGGTTTGATGTTACACCTTTTCCTCAATAACTCGCATCTGGATAACTCATAAACCCACTTTTAATGCGAGGTCAGGCATGGATCCCACTGTTTTTTCTAGAAAATACCAAAAGAATTGGCCCCTATTTGTTGAACATGAAGAAAATTGCGATAAAAACTGGTAAATGAAACTTTTATATATCGCTCGTTTTATCACTGAAAACGGCGGTTAGTGCCTGGAAATCTGATTCAACATCATGAAATTCACACCTTTTAATAAGTTTTGTATACAAACAACCTTTCAGTACACTGTATATTAACAATATTCTACAATATTTCAATCCATGAAAATGTCAGTAGTGCCTACTGGTGACAGCACTTTAAGAAATAAATGACAATTAAATAAGTTTTGTCAAGTTTTGTGAAAGTGAAATTCATGTTTTAGTTCAGTTTCAATGTAATCATCATAAATGCTATATGCCCTCCTGTATTCAAATGTAAAAAGTGTAAATCTACTGTCAGAGCTATGTCTGCAAGCATTTCTGTGGAACATAATTAAGTGCAGACTGTGTTTTTATCACAAATTTGCAGAATTGTTTTTTGTATTATTACAATCAATTAGGTAGACCTGCTTTGTATTATCACATTAATTACATCTTTTGTATCAAATCAAATAAAGGGGGAGGAATAATTTTAAAAAAGTTAGGCATGCAAACCCTACCCGCATAAGAACTAGCGATCATGATGTTGTGTCAGGTCAACTCATTTCAACTGACCAATTGAACACTGTTATAAATATTATTATGTAGGTAACATAATTCAAGCATCTAACATTAATCAGTGGTTTATCCCACTAATTCACAAATGTGATGACAAGAATAGCAATGGAAGCAATCAAAAGGAATACTCAGGGCATGGAAAGCTTTATTTCACAGACACGGTTTATTATGGAGAAGCGAATTCAAAAGTTTGTAGTCAACTTAAAATTCCTGAATTGGCACTCAGAGGTTTGCTCAAGGATGATCAGAAATTTCACTATTACTTGCAATGAAATCACAGCATCAATATTTTACTAACAGAACAATATTTTTGAAAATCTAGTTTTGATGTTGATGGTTGTTGTTTCACAAATTAAATGAACCCAGTTTTTGAAAAAAAGGAAATCTTGTTTTGTTGTGAGTCAACAATAACACTCGAATACATCCATATTCACATGCAAAAAGCAGTGACATAATACACAATGTTTTCGGAGGTACACATGTAATGTGTGTCGAAACTTCTTGGAGTAATATTTTTAACAATCTTTCAACGGTTAGTTATCTTGAAAATAAAGGTAATTTATGCAGAAAATTGAACAACTTCATTAGAAAAAGCATTTTATTGACAACTATAAAATTAGTATTAAACCATTTAACAGGCCCCCCCCCCCATCTTCTCACTGTTGATGTCCAGCCGAGACGGCATTCCCTTCTTAAATTTTCAGAGGTCCCTCAGCAATCTGCACCCTCACTTATACTGTGATCTGTGTTTTTGAACCCCGTTGTGCACAAGTTATCAAGGGAGATGTGTGTTATGTTTGTTTGTGGAGTTTACATTCCACATATTTTGACACATATGTAGAACTTAGGCAGCTAATCATACAGAATACTCTTCCCAGATTGGGTTGTCAGATTTAAGGTTTTGCAAGGCATTCTGATTGGAAAAGGAATCTGAAAACATGACGAAATTTATTTTTTGAGAGGTTTCAAAAAAGTTCAAATATTTGAATATGTTGTAATTTCTGCAGTAAAAATGTAGACTTCATCCGCTAAAGTTAAGAATCATATAAAATTTGGCAATTCTTTTTCATCCACCAAAAAGAGCAAAATAAATACCACCCCAAAATTACCCAATATATGTGGTAAATGGTACATGAGAAACAGATGCAGCATACATAAGATAATCCAGCCCATGCACTCATGATTTACTGTTATTGATTTAAACTCAATCTCCATGTGTCTGCTTATGATCATACTCCCTCTTTACTAAGAAATAAATCAAGTCAAGATTGCTGCCTGCCAATAATCCAATGTTACTCAGTCTACTCAACAATGGAGATTACAGAAGCTGCTTCAGTAAAAAAAATGGCTTTGTTCCAATACTTCTTACAATGCTGGACATTGACCATGCTACATGTACATGAATTGTGAACATCTAAGCATCAGGAAATTTCTTAGGCTGATTTGAAGGTTGAATTAATATAGACCCCATTCCCAATCTCAAAATTATGTGCAATGTATATTTTCCAAATAAACTGATTCAGCTAGTTAGAAAGAGAGGGTCATTCCCCACTCCTCTGCCTTTGGTGCCCCTCCCCCATCCCCCCACTGTCATAGTGCACTTCTAGCCCCCACTGCCCTCCAAAAGCCCCGCCTCCACCCCTCTCCAGATCACTAAAACACCCTCTGCAATCCATCTTATTTTCTATTATTTATTCCACTTATTTTCCTGTTTATTTAATGTAGTATAAACTTATCAATGTGCTTTTGTCTGTTTCAATTTCTAAAAAGATTAAATTCTAAATTTCATTATTGACATCAAATCTTGTTATAGAAAAAAATGTCCTTTGTTGCAAAATGTGCCCCTACCTTCAACAAAAGTGTTCTTTATCTAAAAGTTCACCTCCCCTCTGTAAGAAAGCTGTACTACTATAATTGATAATTAAAAATTCCCCAATTCAAATAGGAATTCCTTGCTGTACTACTATAAATTGATACTTAAAAATTCCCCAATTCAAATAGGAATTCCTAGCTGTACTACTATAAATTGATACTTAAAAATTCCCCAATTCAAATAGGAATTCCTTGCTGTACTACTATAAATTGATACTTAAAAATTCCCCAATTCAAATAGGAATTCCTAGCTGTACTACTATAAATTGATGCTTAAAAAATCCCCAATTCAAATAGGAATTCCTAGCTGTACTACTATAAATTGATACTTAAAAATTCCCCAATTCAAATAAGAGAAAGGATACTTAAATGAAACTGATCTTGAAATGCTCGTGAACTTATTCAAAGATCAAAACCAACAAAAATTATTAAACAAACAAAATTGAAGTTATATGAGACAAAGATAGTATTCATTTTTTGAAGAAAAACAACAGCGTTATTACATCAAATTTCGCATTTACATGGGCCCTTGGCCATAATTCAGAAAATCTATGAAAATCCTGTGCACAGTAATATAGAAGGAAAGGTAAGGAAAGAGAACTTTATTTTTACTCCCTGAGAAAATGTATGTCTAACAATACTGTATTTATTTGAGGATAATCCAATGTTTAATGATAAGCCCTCCTATGTTTACAAAAGTTTGATTATAAGCCAAACCCTACTTTTTGATAAATTTATTAGGCTGGATCCCTGGTCTTATCATGCATGGAAGTAATACTGTATTGGCAGTGATATGACAGGATCCTAAACTTCCATGGTCACATAATTTAATAGTTATAGTATACTGAGAATGAGACCAAACTCCGAGTTTGCAAAAATGTCAGTCACCATCTGGTGACCTAAAGAATCATAAATGTAGCAACTACAAAAATGACAGCAACTCTATTTGCAAATATATACTGCATTTAGCATTAAAACAGTTGGCACATGCAATTTAATGTTCAGCATATTAACATCTTTTACGTTTGATATTTTATCTTTTTCTTAATTATACATTTATTTGGAAGGCTTTATCTTCCTAATTTATGGGTAATTCAACTTTACATTTGTTGAACTTAATCTTTTGTTGGCACTATATAGCCACTTTTGTGCTGAGGTACCGTAAAATACTGCTACATACATACATACATACATAGATTTTATTGTGTGACTGCCTGATCCTATATTAAGTGGTCATCTTTATATTTGACAAGTCTGGCCCACAGCCAATAATAACAAAATTAGATGTTGACATGGTTAAGAACAGTGACCAGTCTACTGCATGATTTATGCAAGTAACCTCAGCTGATGGTATGGATCTGGAAGAATGAGAACATGGAAATATATGGTTCTTACAGCCCCAGTGACATGTTTTTCAATGGAAATACCGTATATACTCGCATATAAGCTGATAGCAACTGCAAACTGCAAAGACCCAGATCTGCCGTTGCATAATGCGCCAGCAGATCTGGGTCTATGCAGTTTGTAAGGACTAATCAGTAGAACAAACAACATAGACCCTGATCTGCCGGCGCATTATGCGATGGCAGATCAGGGTCTATGTTGTTTGCATCTGGACCCAAATTATACATGAGTATATATGGTACATGGTTCTTACAGCCCCAGTGAGTTGTTTTTCAATGGAAATACATGGTTCTTACAGCCCCAGTGAGTTATTTTTCAATGGAAATACATGTTTCTTACAGCCCCAGCGAGTTGTTGTCCATTGACTTTTCTACTTAACGAGTTTTAAAGGACTTCCAAAAGTTTTCAAGGAGTATTTTTTCTTACAGAAATTAAACTTTCTCCATATGTTTTTTGTTCATCAATGTATATACAGGTGAAAAAGTAGTAGAAACATTGTAAATCAATTAGCACACCACTACAGCAAAGGGATGCTACTCCATCTGGTAACTACCTGTGTCATTATCATTTGATCCATCAAATTTTATCCCATTATATTTATTTATTCATTACTTTTGAAGAAAAAAAGTAAATAACGACAATTCTGAATTTCAAAAGTGATACATTTTATTTAGTTTAATTTTACGTATTACTTCAGATAAATTCAATTAGTACTGGGAAAATTTCAAGGAGTTTTCAAAGATAAAACCAACTTTTTCAAAGGAGTTTTCAAGGTAAACCTTCAAATTCAAGAACTGTCCAAGGGTGTATGAACCATGAAATAAATACAGAAAAATTACAGTTCTATAATGAGTTGGAGCAAAAATTTAAGCATGAACAAATTCAGTCATTAAATTGTTTGAAGTCATTCAACAGGACTAAATCCATACATCCAAAATATTTTGAGTCAATAACCTTCTTGTATCCATCTGAGCTGTCAAATGGGTTTTTATGTGTAACATTCACTTTTGCTGTGAGGGTATTATATATACTCACTTATAAGCAAACTGCACAGACCAGATCTGCCGCCACATAATGCGCCAGCAGATCCAGGTCTATACAGTTTGTTAGGAGTAATGCGCAGAACAAACAACACAGACCCTGATCTGCTGACACATTATGCGACAGCAGATCAGGGTCTATGTTGTTTGCAGTAGGACTCAACTTATAAGCGAGTATATATGGTATGTTGCACATAACAAAATCTTTGACATAAAATAAATTATGAAACAATTTTGTTGCATATGTCAGTACTAAATTAATGAATAAATGTGTCACAACAGGTGATCTTTCAGATTCATGTAAAAAAAAAATCAAACAAGAACATTATGGACAAGTGGAATTCTCAGCTTTTTTTATAGCTTGTTCATAGGTCACATTTTTGCCACATCCCATTAAAATGTGTCCAAGACTCAAAATATATTTCTTCAAAGATACAAATCCATCACAGGCAGCATCATTTTCCCAATACCAGCACTGCGGTAATCCCTCATTACAACATGGTTCACAGAAGCCAACAAAGTATAAATGTAGCCACCTTACACTGAGGTTTAATAAGCATTTAGGCTTTGTAATAATATAATTTGTTGTATACAGTGACAAAGCCACAAAATATAAGATTTTTATTGTCACTATGCATAGTTTCTGAGAACCATGGGTTAATTGGTTTTTTCTTGTTGTAGTAGCTGTTACTATTGATCTTGGAACTCTGTTTTTCAACAAGGCTTTGATAAAATCTACAACTCTATGTGGGTTTGATTCCACAACTGCTTAAGTCAGAGCTATCTGTGTAGACCCTAAGAAAGGGCTGTTAATTACCTCCCCCAGATGACATCAAACAAGGATAACAGGTACAACATACATGTGCACAGACATGATCACTACCTACATGCAGATGTAGCTTATGTGGGTAAGTGGGATGGAAACATTCTGATTTTCTATTTTCATTACTGTTGGATAAACAAAGGTCTGGTAAAGTTGACAACTAAAATCCTATGACATGGGCCACTGGATGCTGACAGACAAGGAATCAATAAAACGAGTCCAGATTTACACACTTATTTGCAGGTGTGAAACGATCATCCTTGCTTTTTTTTCTCAATCAATTAAACAACCATGCCATATACTACTTTTGACAAGGCAATCCACAGCTCCAGCCATGCAAATTCAAGAATTGAGATGGATTATATTAGTTCTAACTTGTCATTAATAGCTTGGATTTTAATCCAGAAATTTTCAGAATCAAATGATTGCTGCATTTTATGAAGAGTAATTTGCTGTCCTTTCAAGGAAACTCTCCATTTGGATATTTCCTGTGATTGAGAAGACATTTTTTTCCCATAAATCCTTTTACAGACCAAGATTAAAAATTGAAGTCACAAATCCAGGTTGACATTTAAAATTATCCTTACAACAAAAATGCATTAATGAAAGAAACCATATGCACTTAATTAATGTAAGGAATGTAACTATGTAAACCTTCTCCCTTATTAGATGAAAAGTGAAAATTAATATCATAAATCAACACTGATTAAAATTTAGTCTTCATTAAAATTTAATCAATCAAAGCATATATCCTAACATTCAAACAAGAATCCCTCAAAGTGACTGACACTCTACTGTCCATAAAAAAAAATTCCAGGAATTCAAGATAAAACCATTTCTTCTTTTAAACTGTGGAGTATTGAAACCATCTCTATATTCTTGCACAATAAGATTTCAAATTAGCCGATGTGGCAACCATACTGGACGTAAGATCTGCACTATTTTCATTTAGACACCATTAGAAGACTTTTGGTGAAAATCCCATGCCAATATGACCATTCATTCAGGAGAATTCATGACAAGATTTTCAAAATGTTCATTGTTGCAGCCATATTGATGTCTGCTGGGCACCATTTTCATTTAGCACCAACTAGATATCATAAATCTGTTGATGAAAACCCTATGTCGATATGACCATCAATTTTGGAGAAGTAGTGATGACAAAATTTTAAAGATGAATGTCATATCGGCATCATTTTCATTCAGGACCAACTAGACACCATAAGATGTCTTATGGTGAAAACCCCATGTCAATATGACTTTTAATTTTTAAGCACTAGCAAAAATAACATTTTAATGATGGCTGCCATGGTGACCATACTGGATGTCAGATTGGCACCATTTTCATTTAGTGCCAACAAGACATTATAGCCATGCTGGCCATACTGGATATCAGATTGGCACCATTTTCATTTAGGACCAACTAGACATTATAAGAAGTCTTCTGGTGAAAACCAAATGTCAATATGACTTTCCATCTAGGAGGAGTAACAACAAGATTTTTAAAATGGCTACTTTAGTGGCCATATTGGATATCAGATCAGTGAAATTTTTATTTAAGACCAACTAGACACCATAAGAAGTCTTCTGGTGAAACCCCATGCTGATATGGCTCTCTGTTCAGGAGGAGTTGCAATAAAAAGATTTTCAAGATGGCTGCTGTGATGGCCATACTTGATGTCAGATCAGTACCATTTTCATTTAGGACTAACTAGACATCATAAGAAGTCTTTTCGTGAAAACCCCATACTGATATGACCATCTATTTGGGTGGAGTAGCAATAACAAGATTTTCAAGATGGCTGCTGTGGTGGCCATACTGGATATTTGGGCGGCACCATTTTCATTTAGGGCAAACCAGACAACATAAGAAGTCTTCCGGTGAAACCCCATATTGATATGACCTTCCATTCATGAGCAGTAGCGATAACAAGATTTTCAAGATGGCGGCTGTGTCAGCCATATTTTGTCAAATTCAGTTGAGTAGTTTTTGCGAAGTCATTTAAATGTTTTCTATTTTTAGTAACAGTGGCCATAATTGATGACAGACTGGCATCATTTGTATAAATCTAAAAGATCTTCATGTCAGGATGCTTTGTATCAAAATTGGTCAAACGTTATTCAGCAATTAGTGAAAAAGTCATTTAAAGGTTTTTCTAATTTTAGTAATGGCAATCATACTTGATGTTGGATTGTCATCATTTGTGCAGACTTTAAAATTCTTCGTGCCAAGATGCTTTCTGTCAAGTTTTGTCAAATTCTACTCAGCAGTTTTTGAAAAGAAGTCATTTAAAGGTTTGTCTATTTTGTCTTTCCTATGTTTAGTAACAGTGGACATACTTAAAGCCAGATCAGCAACATTTGTAAAAATTTTGAAAGTTCTTCCTGTCAGGATGCTTTCTGTGTAATTTAAACAAATTATGTTAAGCTTTTTGGGATGCAAATTCATTTCAAGAGTTTAACTTATAAATAATGGCAGCCAAATTTCATGGCATATTAGCGGATTAACATCATTTGTACAATCTGAAAGATCTTCATGCCAGGATGCTGTTTCAAATTTGGTCAAAACTGGTCCAATGTTTTTTTCAAGAAGTTCAAAATAGCAATTTTTGATGGATGCAAGACAAGATGCATGATGAATACAGAGCCATACCATACCAGGTGAGCTAAAACTGGATTAATTAATGAATCTAATTAAATCTAAGAAATGAACATGTAATTATGTTGACTTTGATTCCCTTAGTAAGAATGAAAATAAATGTCACAAAATCCAGGTTTATAAAATATATTTGAACATTGAAAAATAGATAAACTGAAGAGTAAAACAAGAATGTAACTATGTACTCTTTTCAATAAAAATACTAAATCTCTGATGTTTAACATTATGTGAGCTCTACTTTCATCCATTTCCTGTATATCAACAGACCAATTCTTTCTTTTATCTTTCTCTTCTATGATCAAGATTTTAACAAGAGTACCATAAATGGCCTGCCCCAAGTTTAACAGCCCTCTATGAGGATGCCTGAAATTTCTGTGCAGAAACCACTTTTCTTCTTTCAGTCACAGTGACCTTGACCATTAGCCTTTTGACCCCAAAACTGACAGGTTTCTTCCTTGCCCTAAGTGTTAGCCATCCACAAAGGTTGGTCTAGGTCAGTAATGTAAAACTAATGTTATTATGCGAAAACCATTTTTCTAATTTTAGCCACAGAGACCTTGGCCTTTTACCTTTTGACCCTAAATACATTAGGCTGCTTCCTTACTCCAAGTGAAGTTTGGTCCAAGTATATAATGTAGAACTAATGTTATTGCGTGGAAACTATTTTGATTCTTTCAGTCATACTGACCTTGACCTCCAAGCTTTTAACCCCAAAATTGACAGGTTTCATTCTTATTCCAAGTGAAAGTCATCCAAAAAGTTTGCTACCCATTGATTATGGAGCACTTAAGTTATTGTGCAGAAACCATTTTTCTTCTTTTAGTCATAGCATACATGTGACAGAAGAGAGACGTCAGCTTAGGACAGATCTGGAGATTTGCAAAATTTAGTCAGGAGTTTCGACTTCAAAAGAGGCAGGATTTTCATCGACCTGATTTTTAGCATGCAAATGGACAAAAATTACAACTATTGAACAAATTTTCATATTTCATTTTAAATATTAAAATAAGCGCATCATCACATCAAATCAGTCGTTTCACAGTAACTTGTTGCCATTAATACTCTCCTCGTATGTACCACAAGCACTTTTAGCATTTCTTAGGAGATCATTGCCTGGATAATATTTGTGGCAGTCCTCATCATTGTTGATCTTAACACCTAGAAGATGATGTATTGTTACTGGATCCAGGTTTCCACTAGAGACAGCCTGAATTTTCCTCATCACTATCACCATCAATATTGTTGTTATCATTGTCACTACAGAAAAACCTGTCTTGACAGACCACCCCTTCTGCCAACAAAAAGTAGTCTCTCTGTAAGGGTGCACATTTCTGTCGATGTAGTATTGCTGTGGTTAGTGTAGCACATAACAATTAATCAGATTTATGAGGAAAGGTACCGTATTAAATCGCTAGACTGCGATGGTTTTAATGTCCCTGTTTGGGGCGCAATTGATTCTTAATTAAGCATTCGTGGTACAACGGTCGGACAGATGTAAAAGGGTAAATTAAATTTGGGGTCTAGGTATCGAAAATGTCAAAGTTGAGGATGCAGAGACTATTTGTAAAGCCAGTTAAAGTAGTGTCATCTTTTGAAATTTTCCAGAATCAGTTATTTAAATAGTGCACAAAATCTAGAGGGTTATGTTAACCATGATGGGCGTGTATTTATAAAAGGCGATAGATATGTTTAGTCTTGATTGGCTACGCTAAATAAGAGGTGTGTTTCCCAGACGAAATTTCATGTTTTAAATATTCCACATCGCAAAATTTAGTCAGTCCAAGTTTCCTGCAAAAGGCAGGAAGAATCTTGACTCCGAGCAGAATAAGGCAAAATTTTCAGGTATAAACAATTGTTCAAGGGACAGGTGTCTGGAAGTTGAGGGACATGATTCTGGCGGTAGAAGTGAGCGAGTCTTGAAAGCACAAGGTATTTGCATCAATCTCATGCTATTTGTTGATATCAATATAATTATTTGTTTGAATTTATTTGTTTAAATTCGTGCATCAATTTTCTTGATATGAGTACATGTATAACTATTTGTTTGAATTCATTTGTCTGAATTCGTACAGTTTTCTTTATATGAGTTGATGAATTGCTTGAATTTGTCATCTTGATTGTTATAGGAATCATGTATTCTAAGAATTTCATGCATTACTTTGTTTGGTACGAGTTGCGAGAATCTGTCTTAAATGATATGATTTCATGTATGCTAAAGAGTTGAGTGAGTATTCACTGCCACTAATGTAGTTAAGCCATGAAGCGAATTTCATTGATTGATTAGTATAATTAAGACGTGAACTGAAACTGTTATGTCTTGTGTGATGTTAGAGTGAGTTAGTGATGAAATAGCCATCAGAAAGTACATTAATCTTTTAAAACTAGGTTTGTTTATCGTCTGTCAGGTTTGCCTGACCAGATAGCATTTGGTATCCGTTTTAATTCTGATAGGACGATATCTGACGTAATGAGAAGGGGGGGGGGGGGGTAATGTTCTACTCCCCAGAAGGGAATCTGACAGAATATCTAGGTTGCTTCTTGTTTATTTTAAAGGGGAAAATAGCTCCACCTACCTACCTACATAGCTCTCAACGTACGTACCCACCCATCCATCGATACACATATACATATCAACGTAGAGGGTAGAGAGAAGCAAAAGGGGAGAACATCAACCCCTGACCTGTCAGCAACGTTGAATTGGGAGTGACCAGCAATAACAAGGTTATGCAGGCATGCTGGGCAATTGATTTGATTGTTCACTCGATTCCATGATGAAACCGAGTCTTATCGATATAAACAGATTGGCTAATTACATTTATAAAAGAAGTGTATCTTTCAAATGTTATGTACTATTTCACTTTGTTTTATGTAATTGATTAAATTGTTATATTTCACATATGGGGGCTCGTGTTATTCTATTCTATATCTCTGCTCAGATCTCTGTTTATCCCATCTATAAATTTCATATTTATTTTATTATTTACTCGATCCTTCGCAATAACACCGAGGTCGATTATCCTCTAGATAATGATAACCAACCAAATCGTACACCTGTTACAAGAGGTGCGTAACGCTCTCAATAAAGCTGGTCTCTCATAACATAGTTTTTGTTAAAATATTGCATGCATTCATCTGAAAATAATTTTACATATCAATAGATATACATCTATCATAAAACATTCACATTTATATTTGAAGATCACATGTACATGTATTAGCAATTGAAAAATTAACTAAGGTAAAATTTATTTATCCTGTCCTTAAGTTAACTTCACTTCTTTCAATTACATTAATTCTTTCCTCCAGTGTTATAATGTTTCTCTTTTTCATTGGAGGTTCTGCCATTGTTATCAAGGTATTAATCTTATCAGTGATCAATTGTAATAATGACTAGCAGTTCTGCTAAGGCTCTGGGTTAATATGGAATATATATATTTACAAATGAATGAAATCAAAAGTCATAATTAACTCATCCAGAAATAGAACAAATTAATTTAGATACAACAGCCAAAGGCTTAATTCACCAATGACATAAATGGATTAACTCTAAAAATAAAGGGTGTAACTGGCTGCACTAAGGTAAACAGACGACAGCTTGGTGTGTAGGTTGGTGTGTGGGTTGTAATCACTGTAACATCAAAAAAAGCAACAAACAACATAACCCTTTAACGATGACAATCAAATGTGGAAAACTAGTATCACTTATTAGTACTAAAGACAAAGTCTAAGATCTCATTCATCCCGTGCATTATGGATTAACTCCAAAGGAAAAGATGTACTTGACCACTACATTGGAGCCCATTAAAAATATTTCTCATTGTGACATTATCGGCCTTGTGCTGGTTTTCACAAAAGATAAAGAAACGATAAAAATCTCTGAACTAACTATGTATGTCCATGACTATTCCCTTTGAGGAAAGAATGGTTAATCTCAATGGGTATTCACATGACTTTGGCATTACAATGGCAGTTAGTTACATGTACTTTAGTCTGGTTTGCAGCCTATAATAAATTACACTACCAGCATGACCTGTAAAATTTAGGAAACTGGTAGCCAGCCTCACTTTTTGCTTTTTTTTATTGTTTAGAACAGTCTTTACTTTTTAAGTGGTCGTGGTTACAAATGATTAAATAAAGGTCAGTGGTGTTGGTCTCTGCTTTTGCGATACAGTTGTTCATAGCAGCATTTTGTTTAGAATAATCTGCACTTTGCCTGCGGACTCTCCTAACCTGTCATCTCGGCAAACTTCAATACTGAAGCCAAACCACCCCAGCAGACAAAATCAAAGGGATTTTAATTGCTTTATGTTGCTTGAAATTAGCAACTATGTTGTCTTGCCCTGCTTAAGCCAGTCTGCAGTCACGTGATCACAGGCAGTCTTACCATAAATATACTACACTGGAAGCAATGTGTGAAAATAAATGAAAAATATTTTATTTTTCAAAAATCATTTTGTGTTCATGGGAGATTTCAGTGAGTGACAGGAGGGATGGAAGACATCCCTCACTGCAGGATGAAAACCCTCCCAGCCAGGAGGTTTACATGTATGTTTATAGTGATGATGATGTTTGACCTTGTAACCCCAAGATCAAAAGGTTTCTTCCTTACCCCAAGTGCAAGCCATCCACAAAGTTTGATAACTGAAGGTTGTGGACAACAGGACCTGTTCTTTCAGAAATCATATTTCTTCTTTCAGTCACAGTGACCTTGACATTTTACCTTTCCACCCCAAAAGGTTTCTTCCTTACTCCAACTGAAAGCAATCCACAAAGTTTGGTAATTGCAGATAGTGGACAACTAGAGTTATTGTGTGGAAATGAAATTAGTAACAGACAGATATCTGGACAACATCATAATCTAATACACTCCAACTTTTGGTGGGCATATAAAATCGATGTAAAAAATCCAAGTAGTTGAAACAAATTGATCATAAAATTATTAAAAGAGGCCCATGTGGTTCTAATATTACTCGCTTGGGTAGTTGACATGTCATTTTGTGAATGACAATTCACACATGTATTGAAACTGGCAAAAGAAAATAGTTGATACATTGTCTATTAATGTTAGTGTCATTTATCTTCTTTCGTAGCCCATATATATATATATATATATATATATATATATATATATATATATATATATATATATATATATATATATAATCACTTTCTCTACATAAAAAGGCCAAGTCATTTATACAGCCAGCATTCTCGCCTGGATCTAACCCTGCCGCTAGGGACTTTTGATTCATAACTTAGAAACTGTTCACAGCTCCACAGGTAATGTATACACATGTACACTTACTTGGCATTACAAGGGAACTTAATCTGTACCTGGGTCTGTCCTTATCCTCTGTGAGGCCCCAATGCTGGAGTCATTACTTGTAAACAATTGAGATCCACACCCAAGGAAACTAAGGGACTCAATGGTTAAGGCACTCAACTCACCAAAAGAAGACAGTGGTTCAATTTCCACCATCTGATCAGCTTGGATCCTCATAAATATGTGTGGATGTTGTTCATAACTGAACTCGTTTGAGATCTTGATGATACAAATCACATACCAGTTCTAATCAAAATCTGATCAGAAATATGGCTTCTAGTGTGTTCACGAGCTCAGCCAATCAGATGCAAGATCGCCTCATTAATATGTATGGATGTTGCTCATATTCAAACTCATCCAAAGTCTTGATGATATAAGCAAGATCACCTTAATCATGTGTGGATGTCACTCATAATCAACCTCATCTGAGATCTTGATATAACCTTACATACCAAGTATGATCAAAATCTGATCAGAATTAGAGCCTCTAGAGGGCTCACAAGCTCAACCAATCAAATGCTAGATCACATCATTAATATAAATAGATGTAACTCATAATCAAACTCATCCAGGATGTAGCTCATAATCAAACTCGTCCAAGATATTGATTATACAGTATAAGCTTATATACCAAATCTGATCAAAATATGATTAGAAATGTGACTTTCAGAGTGCTCACAAGCTCAGCCAATCAAATACAAGATCACCTCATTAATATGCATCAATGTTGCTGATAATCAAAATCATCCAAGGTCTTGATGATATAAGCTTACATACCAAATCTGATAAAAATCGGATCAGAAATATGGCCTGTAGAGTGTTCACAAGCTCAACCAATCAGATGGTAGATCACTTTATTAATATGCATAGATGTAGCTCATCATCAAATTCATCCAAGATCTTGATGATATAAACTTACATGTTAACTCTGACTGAAATCTGATCAGAAATGAACTTCAAAAGTGTTCACAAGCAAGTGTTGACAGATGGATAGATGACAGACGACACACAACAGACATGGGACCCTACCATAAGCTCATTTGGTTCTTTGGCCAGGTGAGCTAAAACAAGGATGAATTAAAGGACTATGCATTCTTTGATAAAACAGGGAATGTAAATGTAGATTTATTTCCAATTTTTCAAATAAATAAAAAACATGGAGGTCACACTAGTTGTCTAAAACTTGTATCAAAGAATGCCCTTTCATAAAATAAGCAATGCAAATGTGGATTTTCTACATTAGTTTATTCATTGATGTTCAGCCAATTCCTTGTCTGATGTCACGGCTGGTAAGGGAAATGCAAAGTATGATGTATTGAAAGCGTCTATAGGAAGAAGCACTATACTAGGAGAAGTCTCTGACTAACATTACTTACGTGACTGTCACAGGTTTATGGATTACTTTACTTCCTCACAGTCATCTAATCTTCAAAAGCAATCCATCAGAAATTGTCCATTGTGATTCTTTAATTACACCGATAACAGAGTTCCAAGTCTTCTGTAAAACACAAAAACAACATTTAATAAAGATATAGTATAAGTAGTGAAAATCAATCAATACTGAGAAATAAATTAAGTTTACTTTACATCAAGCTACCAAAAAACTTTAAATTCTCCACACCAATAAGGATCAGAGAACAATACTGCAAAGACTTTTAGCCACTTAAAACTTAGCATCTTGCAGATGTTCCACAGAAAGTCATCTTTTCAGAATGTTTCCAGAAAACATTCATAATTTTAAAACATTTTTCACTCGACCGTTTCATAGAAGTAAACATTTTTTTTACCTGGTTGCTATGGAAGCCACACTGTTGATAGGTGAGCCACCCTGACACAATTTTGCAAAAGCATGTCCTAAGGAACATTTCTGCCAAGTTAACAGCATTTTTAACACATTATTGGATATATCATGCCAAGGAAATTGGACCTAGAGTGCCTTTCCCACGGACACACATAGGCAGCCAACCCGTACAGGCCTGGGTGGGTATCAAACCCGTGACCCTTGGATTACAAGTCCGATGCTTCACCAATTGAGCTAGATGTACCGTAGCTCCCTCTGCAAATCTGGATGGACAGACAACGAATGCACAACAGGCCATGCCATAAGCTCACATGATCTTTGGCCCCAGTCAGCTAAAAAACTAAGTTACTGAACTGGCATCATTCAAGGGGTTCTTAAGATATATCCACACACTGGGTTTGATAAAATTACAGTATACACTTGTACTTGTTTGTGTTATCATCCTAACAAGCCATTACAGATAACAAATCTGAGTGATGACCCTTTGAGTATAAACATTTTTTACTAAAAAACAACAAAATACAAAATCTAGTAAAAATAAATTCTATAATAAAAATGATATTAATAATAATGCTTTATTTATAGAGGGTTACTCATTTAGTCAAAGACTATTCTCCCTTAAGGCCCTCTTAAGAAGAAAGTTTAACAATGTACATCATACTAAAAGTTCATAGTAATTACTATTTAGTTTAACATATCTTTTTCATTATAAATACTAAATTCTAGTAAAATCTGTTATTACCATGTACAGGCTGATGACATCTCTTCTTAAATACTGTAATATTTTCTGCCAAGTATACATGCAATGGTAGCTTATTTCCCCACAACTGTAACAGAGTACTGAAAACTTTTCTTAAAGTGCTCTATTCTTGGGTTTGGTAGATGAAGGTTTCCATGTGATGTTTATACCAACTTGTAAAGTTTTGAATAAGGTCTCAATAAATCCTGTAGGTACTCTGGTGCAACTGCATAAAGATTTGTATAGATAAATCCTGTAGGTACTCTGGTGCAGCTGCATATAGATGTTTATCAATAAGAACTGGCTTGTGAAAATCAATCCTTTCATATATTGTAAGCCATTTTAGTTCTGTAAACGATGCTTTTGATGAATAATCAATAGGTGCATCTAAAATAACATCTGCTGTCCTTTTCTAAGTTTTTAATTCCTGTCAAGCTCAGATTTGGCACAGTTTCTCAATAGAATTGAACAATTGAGAGCTGAAAGAATATATGTAATGTACCGTATATACTCACGTATATGCCGATACCAACTGCAAACTGCATAGACCCAGATCTGCCGGCGTATAATGCACCAGCAGATATGGGTCTATGCAGTTTGTAAGGACTAATCAGTAGAACAAACAACATAGACCCTGATCTGCCGGCATATTATGCGATGGCAGATCAGGGTCTATGTTGTTTGCATTTGGACCTACATTATATGCGAGTATATATGGTAATATACAATAAGATTATGTATTAAGATTCAACTGAGTAGGGCAATTTTGGATGATAGTGCTTTAAAAATCTTGTCAATATGGCCATCCCACTGTATATTTTTATCAACAAATACACCTAAAAGCATTTTATCTTTGACATTTTCTAAATGACAATTATTTATTGTCAGAAACAGTTTTGGGATTCCAAATTTATGCAGTTCTTGTGATGTCCCTAGTATCATACATTTTATTTTATCGTCATTTATTACCATTTTATTTTCTTGTCCCCAACATTTGAACTCTTTAGATCTCATAATTTTGGGACAGGTGCAGCAATAGAAACTGCTGAACAGGATATGTCAGTATGTCAGATAGTTAAATAAGACATTTAGACCTCTGGAAAACTGATACTTTTAAAATAGACATCTGCATTTCTGAATGATGTAAAGTGTTCCCTCTTTGTATGCTGTTCATGATACAAGTTAGTTACCCGCATTATAAGCGAACCTTGCAATGAAGCAAAATTTTACTAATTTAATGAGATCCTTGGCCATACCCGCATTTTAAGAGTGGCAGCTGTATGCTTTGGGACTCTATAGTGATGGGCCAATGTAGAAGTCACCGTGTTCATAAGCTAAATGAAGTACAAAAATGCAAACAGTGAACTTTGACATGACCCCAAAGGACAAGTAGGTCTGATTTTTAAACTCATTCACAATGGCAGGGTCATATTGGTGGCAAGAGAGCATCATTTTTATTCCGAACTAGCTACATATTGTTATAGTGTCTAAGTGAAAGCTTCATGTCAAAATGACTGTCTATTTAAGGAGGAACAGCAATAACAAGATTTTCATGATGCTGCACTCCATATACCTATCAAACTTTAGTAGCCATAGTGTGATCTACTTGAAAATGTTTGTGACCATTTCAAATTTTAGGTCACCAAGCCCTAGCTTGAGCTATTAGTGACGGTTCATTGCAAAGGGTCATGATCACTACAATTTGCTCCTTAAGGGTCTTACACATAGGAGCCTGTGTCGGGAAGCCCAGGATAGGATATGAGCATTCAAGGGACCAGGACTCCTGCAAATGAATGATGATGTAGAATACTTTTAATCCAACTCCTTCAAAGACTCATCAATACAAGCAACATCCCATGTAGAAAAATGAAGTTAACTGACTGTCTGAAATTGATCACAGGAGACAAATCCCATAAAAAACACATATAAGTCTATGACACTGTGTTCACATCAAATTGATTAAAATATGATGCCTGTTTCTGATAACATTCAACATCCCATGTAAAGATATGAAGCTGATTGAAAAGGGCCATAACTCTGCCTGATGTGGTGTAGATGAGACAAAACCTATAAAGGGCTAATCTAAGCCTGAGAGACAAGGTTCTTCCCAAATTCAATCATGTGGAATGATTCCTGAGCTATGCTGATTGGAAGCAATGTTCCAAGTCACCATGTGACAAGGGGCATAACTCTATTAAGGCTGCAACATTTACCAAAATATCTAACCATACACATGGTATGCAACAACTAAAATGATACCATTTAATTAAACCAATTCAAAATTCAACTTCTGCCCCAATCTGCACATTAGGCTTACAACTGACTGCTATTTATGTATGTATAACCTTTGACAATATGCATGCCATACCTTTTACCTCTTATTATGACAGCATTTAGTTTGCAAGACATATCTTTGCTGAATATATTTGACAATTTAAGTAAAACATCCTTTGGGTCATGATATTGTTTCGTACTGCAACATATATGTACATGATGAAAAACCAGACATACTGTACTGCAGGACATGCACACTGGCTAACATATATACAATGGTTCGTTTACACGGTAACTGATTCTGTAAGCGTTTACTGGCTGTAGACTAAACTAAGCCATTTACATGTGTAAATGCTGCAGCCTTAAACTTTGTCCAAAATGAAATAAATGAAACTAACCCCATAAAAAGACACATGAAAATCGAAACTGCATCATAATATGTTGAACGGATCTTGGGTTGTGCCAGTTAAAAGCAATGTGAAGATATGATGTTAATTGCCAAGGGTTATAACACTATCCACAAGGCCAGTGTCTGCATGTTGAGCCCACAATTGAAGCATTACTGTAAAACTGGTGATCTTGACCCAAACATCATGTCGCAGAATTATCTGAGCTTCACAATGATTTATCCAAACTAAAAACAAAATCCATCAATGGATTAAGGAAATATAAGCAAATAAAAACATATTAATAAAACCTTAATACAAATTTTCTATGACTGACCTTGACTCCAAGGTCAAAGGGGCAAGTGAGTGTGTTGCAGAATAAATTGTCTAAGCTTAATAAAGATTCATACGGAATGAAATCGAAATACTTTTACCAAAGTCGGGTTTTCCGTTTTTGAAAGTGACAAAGAGCGACATCTATTGCCTTCATACCTTATTAAAAATAAGCTATAACAAAATAGCAGATGCATAAAATGCAAAAGACAGCAATGAATTTACAATTAAAATATAATCACAACTGCAACAAGTGTAAAAATACAGTTGTAGATTATTATTTCTCAGCAACCTGAATTTCTTTGTTTTGTTCCAATAAAGATTGTACTAATACAATCACCACAATGGCACTTTATCTCTGCTTTCACATGAATGTTACAGCTTTATATGGGTGAAAAACTGTCTGATAGCGTAAAGAATTTAATCCAGTATTAATCACATGAAAGGGCTTTTGAACCGAGATATTTAGCTTCAGCCTAAAAAATAATCAATTTCAAATTAATTCATAAAATGCAACCTTTTTTCATGCCAATTCTGTTTATCATTCATCATTCTATATTTTGTATTTGTGCTGTTGTCTTGTAAAGAATACATTATTTTATTTCATTCATTCTGCATTCCATTTGCACTCCTTTTCACTTCACTAGTAAAATTACCTGCTTCATTGTCCATATGAAAAAAATCCATCATGAGGTTTAGGAATTATGAACAAATTAAAAAACCTTAACCAAAACCCTAACACAAATTTTCTATGACTGTGACCTTGACCCCAAGGTCAAAGGGACAAGCAAGCTTGTCACAGAATGAATCCTTTTAGCTTCAAGATCATAGAAGCAAGCAGAATCTGACCTTGGAAAAGAATTAAACCTACTGATAAGTTGATTAGTAAATGATTGTGTATCTGCTTTGACTTAGTATATTTAGCTGTTTATCATGCTGAAGTACTGCTAATGTTTAACTTATGTCTGCAGCATACTATCTGTTTTCAGGCAAATTACTTAGTGTATATTGCTAATTCTGGAAAATAATTTGTTGTTTTTCACAGAGGGAAAGTGGGCCACCTTTTTGGATTTGCAGAATGAATTGTCTTAGCTCATAATGATTAATTTAAATCTTGAACAAAATCCATTCAAGGGATTTAAGAAATATGAGCAAATTAAAAACTTTAACCAAAACTTTAACACAAATTTGCTACGACTGACTTAGACCCCAAGGTGAAAGGGGTAAGCAAGTGTGTCACAGATCTATGAATTGTTTTAACCTTATTTAGATGCCATGTTGGTTCAGTGCTTAGCTTGCTGGACTCACAAAAAAAAGGGTGCAGGTTTGAATCCTACCATCGGATCAGCCTGGGTCAGCTACCATAGTGCCATTACTCTACCCAAAATAGAGTTGACATGAATGGCATCCATTTTGTTTCAACGGTTGCAGATGGTTATGCACAGACAGATGGACAGATGAAAAAGGTGATTACATCTCAGTTCGTGGCTTAATAATTTGGTTGCCATAGACAGAGAGAGCAGATCTATCTCACTTGAGTGGGCAATTATGACTGAAGCTGAACAAAAGTTAAAGTTTTAGTTACCGCAAATGAAAGAGCAATGATCACTAAACATTAGTGTATTCTCAATAGTATATACAGATCTGTCTGACAGAACTGTCAACAGTTATCATCTACTGCAACCACAGGCCAGCCACTGTAACTCCATAATCTGAAGTTCTCAGAGGCCTAAAAGAAAATAACTTTATGTCTGGTTTCCTTACCAACCCAAATTTTCACCTGCCGACCCTAGAAATTTTATAACCATATGAAAACATTAATTCAGAATTTTCTGAATGTTGTGACCAATCCAGGTTTCATTTCACTCATAGGTAACAGTATTAGACATCACGCTCATTAAAATGATTACCACATGGCATTGTATTTCTGCATATATTTTTAAGCTCATGCTAGACACGGACTAGAAAGCATGATTCAATAATGGATACCTTCGTGCATTGCTCACAATTCATCGATCATCTTCAATTTTACAGCAAGTTACATAATACAGACACAAATTATTTAAGTAATTATATACAGAGTGCATATCTATCATATAACATCTTGTTGCCGAGTACAAATGGCTAGGTCTTTATCTCAAAGGAATACAATTTACTAATCTATTCCTCAAAATAAAATCATCCAATATCTGTTTATTAGCCTATTTACCAAGTTTGATCCAAATCAGGTCAGAAGTAGTCTCTCGAGTGGTAAGAAGCTCAGCCAATCATATGCAAGATCACCTCATTAATTTGCATAGATCTCGCTCATAATATAACACATTATATATCTTGATGATATAAGCCTATTTACCGAGTTTGATAAAAATAAAAGTATCAGAAACTGAGTCACTAAAGTGCTGCCAAGCTCACCCAATCAGATTGTAAAATAACCTCATTAATATTCATGAATATTGCTCACACTTGTACAATTGAAAAAGTTTTTAGAGTGGCAACAAGCTCAGGCAATCACATTCAAGATCACCTCATTAATATGCATGAATCACACACATTATCGAACTCGTTCAACATCTTGATCATATATCTCGGCCACATGAGCCAAAAATGATTAAAACACACAATCTTATTCCGAACTGCCCATTTTTTTGGACATGAAACTGGAAACACACATATTATTCTTTTAGGCTTAAACCATCCGTCTAGATATTGTCTGGCCTCAACTTCACTGATAAAGGGCTTTTCTTCTGATGATTGTTCATATATTAATAAACCCTTAACCATAATTCAACCAATAGTAATTTCACTGCCTCTAAATTTTTTGTCTTTGTTTCCATATCACTCTGCATTTTTTCTGGATCTATGCCATTAGCTAAGGTTGACTGTATAGGTCATGTTTTAGACAGTCACTTATTGGTTGCGAGCAACACAAGTCACATCTAAAGACGGCAACGTAATGTAGGATCCAGCAGTCTCAAAATCTAAAAGGGATAATGCTGCAAATTAAATTGCATGCACCAACTGTTTTCAGAGTAAAATGGGGTATACACTTGTAATTATAAAGTGCTGATGTCATTTTCTAACTGCTGCATCAAGATTCTAAAGGTCACCTCTCGATATACAATGTACAATTTATACAATGTACTATTTACATGTAAAAAGGTCACCTCTAAATATACAATGTACTATTACATGCTAAAAGGTCGCCTTCCATTATACAATGTACTATTTACATTTTAAAAAGTTGTCTTTTGATATACAATGTACTATTTACATGTTAAAAGGTCATCTCTCAATATACAGTGTACTATTTACACGTTAAAAGAGTGAATTTCATGTCACAGACTTTCCTTTTTCTTTAGCACACATTTATTCACTTATTTCTGCTAATAAAATACCATCCATGTACACTTATTTGCCGTAGATGCTTATTTATTATCCAGATTTTACAGTACCCAATATACTTCTACTCTAGTATCTTTATATTTGCATGTTCTTAAATTTTATGTGCACTGTCAATATATAAATACACTAAAATGTATTGTACAGATTTCTACTTTCATACACAGAAGTATGCATTCTTATCTAAAAATAGAAAATTTTCTTAACAAGAATCTTAAATGAACTATATCATTAATTTTATCTTATATCAGTAATTATTTTGAACACTAAAAAACAAGAGTATTATCAATGACATTATACGCCTGCCCCATGCTCCAAAGTCTTCTATAAAAGGGACAAATACAGTATGGTTGAGAAATATTTTAGTAAATTGGGGTCTATACTTGTAATAATAAAGATCAAGGTCATTGAGACCTCTTTGGTCCCAATGACCTTGACCTTTGATCAAGGTATGTGGTCATCAACTAAACTTAATGTGCAGAAACCATTATTTTCTTATTAGACTTACCATGAATGTGACCTCTGACCTTTAGACCTCAGAATCTCTACGTTTCTTTATTACCTTAAGTTTCTTTCAGCCAGTGGCACTGACCTTTGACCTTGTGTCCCCAAAATCAATAGGCCTCTTTCGTACCTTAACTGCAAGTCCTTCATGAACTTAGGTAAGATACTGAAATTACAATGCAAAAAAACATCTTTCTTCTTTCAGTCAAAGTGACTGAGACCTTTTCCCTTTGACCCTAAAATCAATAAGCTTCTTTCTTGCCAAACATACAAGTCACCCACAAACTTTGGTGAAGGTACATGGTCAAGAGCTGAAATTTTTGTGCAGAAACCATTTTTCTTCCGTCAGTCTAAGTGTCCTTGATCTTTCATTCCAACAATCGAAGTTTGGTCCAGGTATGTGATGTAGAACTAATGTTACTATGTGGAAGCCATTTGTCTTCTTTTAGTCATAAGGACACTGACTTTTGACCTTTTGACTCCACAATTAAAAGAATCCATCCTTACCCGAAGTGCAAGACATCCACAAAACTTGGTAACTGCAGATGGTGAAGAACTAGAACTATTGTGCTGAAGCCATTTTTCTTCTTTCAATCAGTGACCTTGACCATGACCTTCTGACCCAAAACTCAATTGGGTTCTTCCTTACCCCAAGTACAAACCATCCACTAAGCTTGGTAACTGTAGATGGTGGACAACTCAAGCATTTGTGCAGAAACAAAATTAGTAACTGACAGATGGATTGACAACATCATAACATAATATATTGCCTTGTGGATGGCAATATAAAAACAAAAGAAGAGCACTCAAAATGGCACATAATACACCCATCTCATGACCTTTTTCCTACTAATGACCTTGACCTTAGAGCCTGATACTTGTCAAATGCATAATAAAGGTGTGGACCTGGATACATTTTCATCAAAACATTTATTGGGATTAAAATGTATCAGCATGAATACGGAAACAGGCCACTGACTTACATTATCCCTTGCTATACCTTGACCTTGAAGCAGGGAGTATGACTGAAAACATGAGACACTGTCAAGTCAAGATATAAAACAGGCAAATGTTTAATTAAAATATCTGTATTGGTTCAAAAGCAAGAGGATATGACTATGGTATGTGACACACAGTATACTCATGATGTGTGCTTGGCAAAAGTTTCATTCAAATATCTTCAGCGGTTCAAAAGTTATACACCTGCCAGAGATACAAGTCAGTTAATTTCCCTTGCCATGACAATGACCTCGAGACAAGGGGTGTGGCTATGGAATGCAACACACTATTTATATATGATATATAACTGGCTAACATTTCATAAAAATATCTACAGTGGTTCAAAATTACTCAGGACAAGCACACAAATCACTGAATAAAAATTTATCTTTGCTGTGACCTTGACCTTGAAGTAGGGGGGCTGGCTATGGAACATAACAACTAGTCATTATATATAATTGAGCAATGTTTCATTAGAATATCTTCAGCAGTTCAAAAGTTGTACCCCTGACCATGATACAAGCCACATAATTTCATTTTTGCTTGCCACGACCTTGACCTTGAGGCAGAGTGAGACTATGTTATGCAACACACTGTCTTATCCTTATATATAAGTGGACAAAGTTTCATGAAAATCTCTCCAAAGTTATTAGCCAGACAAGCAAATGTTAATGGACAAACAGATGGACGATGCCATATGCCTGTCTTAAGATGGGCATTAAAAAAATATTAACTAGTAATTAAAAAGGCATCAAATAATAAAAATAATATAGTATATTACAAGCTGGTCAGTGCCACCTATTCAAAACTTGCAGCAAATTATTTAGCAGTGCAATACTAAGAGTTTATAATCTGGCCTGCCTGAAAGCTCCCCTTACTATATAGGTGGAATACATCAGTGTCTGGTTATCAAACATTCAGGTTCCCTAATTACTCTAACATGAGCTTCATGCTAAAGTTGCCTTCTGCTGTTTAGTACAACCCAATTGCCAGCATATACAAAGGTACTAAGGTGGAAGGTTGTATTCTCATTATCAGCCTATTAACCTCCTACAGTTTCAGGTGAGCTAAAAATGATTAGCCCTAAAAATAGAAGAAAGAAATAAAAACGGCCAATATCTCTAACTGGGTTATGATAATCACTAGTTGGTTGGTGCTGATGAACCAATCATTGATCTTTAGATAATAATAATAATAATAATAATAATAATATTAATAATACTTTATGTATAGAAAGTACATACATACATACACACATGCATACATACATACATACATACATACATACATACATACATACATACATACATACAGACGTAGTTCTTATGCTTTTGTTCACATTTTAGAACATCAAAAATATTTTCTTCTGGAAAAAGTACTTCTTTGATACCAAGTAACCAATTAAAAGAAGGCAGCATGAATTCTGAACACTAAATTACTGCAGTTAAAATATGACATACCTTCATTACAACACATTTTGTACTTAAAAATACTCCCCGTCAAGCCTCAGCATCATTTCTTCCAAAACTCTACAGAAGAATAACATATCTGCATTTTTCCCAATATGACACTAACTGATCTGCAGTTTTCCCAATATGACACTAATTGATCTGCAGTTTTCCCAATATGACACTAATTGATCTGCAGTTTTCCCAATATGACACTAATTGATCTGCTGTTTTCCCAATATGACACTAATTGATCTGCTGTTTTCCCAATATGACACTAATTGATCTGCATTTTTCCCAATATGACACTAACTGATCTGCTGTTTTCCCAATATGACACTAATTAATCTGCTGTTTTCTCAATATGACACTAATTGATCTGCTGTTTTCCCAATATGACACAAATTGATCTGCTGTTCACTTATACAAGCAGCTGATTTTAAGACTGCTCTAACTACTCAAAATCTTCAATTATTATCAATGTCAATGGGATTTTTTGTTAACGAAAACTGGAACTTACTTACGGTATTTATCTTATGATAAACCCTACCCCCATTTTACAAACAAAAATTTTTTCATAAGCCCACCTCCTAATTTAAATACAAATGTACTACATATATGCAGCAGATTTTAAGATTTCTGTGACTTTCTCACAGATTGTCTATTACTAGAAAAGTCTGGATTTTTTTATAAAATTTTAATTGAGAACTTATAAGTAACATGTAATGTTGATGCACCCTTCCAGTAGAGTTTCCACTAGCTACTGAAAGTCAAATTTAACTACATCATACAACAGGTGTCTGGACAGGGTAGTAGTAACACACATGCTTCACACCGCTGTGGTCCTGTTTTCGATTCCCATTTCCAGCATATGCAAATGTGTTAAGGTGACAGGTAGCCCACTATATTCCCAATATCAGTCCATTAACACTCTCTACTTTTAAAGCTCAGCACAGTCTACTTTGAACTTTTTAGTTTAAAAGTCTGCAACTTCAAGAAAATTAGTCATGTAAGTTCTGGCTTTACCTTTTTCCTCCATCTCTAAAACCAGTCTGCACAAATATCTGAGTCATCAAGTGCTCACAGTTTACAGGGGGTAAGTTAACAGTACTTGTTATGCAATCAATGTAAAACAAATTAAAGTTCAAAACTAATTTCTAGTTTCAAATCTTACCTTTTCTATCACCTACTATTTTAGTCTTTTCAATACCTAACCAAAACGAACGTAACTGTTACTGAATTTGTTTTCTATCTGGTTTGGTGTTTTATGGCACAGCAACACAGGTAGATTATTTAGTCCCAACTGGAGCAAAGTGGCGTGTTAAAGGAGATACCATAGTAGCTGACCCAGGCTGATCGCATGGTAGAATTCAAACCCATGCCCTTTTGGTCACAAGTCCAGCACTCTAACCACTGAGCTACAGCGACACCTGCCTGCATCAGTCACCTCTTATGACATGATGGTGGGGGCATCGGGACTATTCTACATCCCTGAGCCTGCACGGTGTTTACTGTTACTGAAGGAATTAATTTTCTCTAATTATCCTACTGGACTTCAGATACATAATAAATATTCTCATTCTGGCCTTTTCAATCATTGTTTGCCGTAATTGAAATCTCTGTGCAACTTCTAAAATCATCTTGACTTGTTTCTATTTCCAGTTTTAATTGAAAACTGAAAACTAATGAGCTTAAAAGCTTCCTGAAATATAACACTCTTTTAGTTTATAAAATATGACTCAGCAAAAAATCATCTTTTTCATTATAGTTTTTTTTTGTGATGTTCTTACATTTTTATCCTAGCTGTAGCATTTCGTATATTTTTAAACGGCCTGCCGAGTCTCTGTATGCATATTTTCAGTAACCAATTGGAAACCGAGAGCAAGTGACATCAGTGAAGGGAGTCTGCTTTGCATGACGTCCTGTGGTACAGTATGTAACAATGTATAATGTAGCTGCCGAAGATTAAAACCAAACTTTTCTAATAAAATAACTTTCTCTCTAGGTATAATATCCAGTACCAACCTTGAATGCTGCCATATTTACCAACATAATTTTACATGCAAATACTGCATCAGACAATGACTTCTTGGCAGTTAAATCACTCAAGAGCTTCCACACCTTTGTTAACGTTTTTCATGTTAATTACTGTATGTTGAAATCAGTGGTCCTAATTATGCTTTGCAAAATATCCATATATATTTATGCATCTCTCTGTATACTTAGCATTTTTCATCTTTAAAATAACACTCGTTAATATTTCTTTCTTTCAAATTATCCATGTTATAGATTTCCACAAACAGCTTTTGTTATATTGATTTGACAATGATGGTTGTTGATTCTTTGGGGTATTTTATGGAAAGGACTCGCTTATTGTGATTAGAAACCCTTTCTCCCCATGTACTAATGGAATTATTAATAATAATAATGTGATAAAAGCCATCATGATATCATTATTACAGTAACTATATTATTAATATTATTATTATTATTACTATTATTGTGTTGTTTTGTTATTATTAGCTTTATTATTTCAATATAAATCAATAGAGAACATTCTAAGCAAATTGGAAATTTTTGTGTTAATCATGTCACAAACTTTAAAATATATATGATTAAAATGTCTGAAAGATAAAGAGTAAGAATTACCACACTCAGAGAGGTATACTATACTTAAGTTACCATATCAATTTTACATAATGCAAACAGTAATGTACACCTCAGTATCTCAAATGAAATTGGTGCCTGTTTATTTAGATTGTTACATGATCAAATTATTGTCATAAATTCCATATTTCACATTTTTTTACAAAAATGTAACACAGAATTATGTACTAAATTAAAATGTTGTCGAGAGTCCCTTCTCTGATATAATTGTGTCATGTGACCAGGCAGCTTGTAATGTTTGGCAAGTCAATTGATCGCATGAAGTAAAGCCACTATTTTCACATTTACAGCAGATTCAGGTGCAAGGAGACACAGGAGGGGTTTGTATTTGTTAGATATGAACAAATCCATGAAATTTAAAAACCTTGATAGAAACCCTTCAAATTATGCAGACATAGCTATTTTTTATTACCCACCGATGTCATTAAAAAGTTATATACAGAGAACGGGGCACAACCATTATCCAATTTAACCTTACAAGTGGGTGTAGCCCACTCAGTGAAATTTTCAAACTCCACCCATCCCCTTTCGTTTATGTCGCGAAATGTCATAATGCTATCCTTTAGGTGCGAAATGTGGGCTGCTGATGCTGTAAGCTTCTCTGACACTGTCAATCTCTCACATTGTGTTACTGACCCACTTCCTGCAATGATGTGTACACTGTGGTTTCATCATAATTATGATGTCAAAAATTGACAGAACAATGTTGCTATAGAAAAAGTTGAGGAAACAACTGGAGGACAAAACAAATACACTTGGATAGAATTAAAGGATTTATTGATGATACATATAGACAAAGAATAAAAGGAACCACAGCGCATACATATACTCAACAAGTGAATGACAAAAGAGACAAATGTAGGAAATGCTTGCCCTTGAATCTATGGATTCATTTTCAATATAATGGTGTTTGTTTTATTAATTGTGTTGGTAACAACCGTAAGTTAATTTTGTGGAATACTTTTTATGTATGGATTGTAACAGATATTTTGCTTCTTACTGGTGCACATATATACAGAAACTTTCTTATTAATTCAGCTAGTTTTAGCTGAATATTATATACATCGATCTAAGCACATGAGTCAATTTAATGTCACATATTCCTTTTATATATAAGACTAGATAGCACAATACAATTCTTGACTCTTCTGAATCCACAGATTGTGATTATTAAATGGATGCTAAAAGTTTAACAAATAAAGTTATTATATGAAAAGATACCAAAATTATCACATGCCTGCCAGAACATGACCTGTCATGTGAAAAACATGATTTTTAACTCCCAACCCTCCGATACGGTCATGTATCGAAAAATACAATTTTCAGTCATCTTAGCAACAGAAAAAAAAAACAGAGAGAGAGAAAGAGTGAGACCTATCTTTACCACCACAATATATGACCATAACCTCTAGCCGGTATAAACAGTAAACAGTCCTGCTTAGTTCTCATGTAAAACTATCCTTGAGACAGTTTTTACTGTTGACTGTCAGAGGCAATTAAAAGGTATGGTAGTCAGAGATCAACAACCATCATTTCACACATTACCTAACTGGCTGACAATAGCTAGGGTGATGTTGTGTCAAGTCCTTTGAGCACTGCTGTGGTAGAACCCATTAGGCAAGCTTACTACCTTAGATATGGATTGCCTCCCCTGAATTAAAGCAACATAAAACAAACAAGGGAACAAAGTTTGATTTAACTCTAAATTTAAGATTTTTTGCAAGGGAATGTTTTCACCAATTATTCTGAGCAAAAGAAAGAACAAAGTTCAAAGGACAACCGAATACCATATTGTGGAGGTAAAATTTGGTGATTTTGTTCAAATTTATTAATTTTGGCCACTTATAATTTTGCAGATCAAGAAAGTGGTAAGTTCTGCTGGGATTTATTTTCAGTCTAATGCCAGGACCACTAAACTGCTAAAATTTCTGCACTGCTAAAAACTCCTGCTACGCAGTATGATGAATCACAAACATCAGTTTCATTCTGTAAATGGTCTACCAAACTGGAAAATTATAAACAATAAACCAATAATACCGCACTTCCTCGTGCTAAGGCCCCTCATTATAACATTGTTCCTGTTAAAAGGCAATTATGGTCAAGGATCCCATTTCATTAAGTGCTAGTAAAATTATATGTTCCTGTTAAAAGGCAATTATGGTCATGGATCCCATTTCATTAAGTGCTAGTAAAATTATGTTATCATGTACCTCATTATAAGTCTGCCTCACTATAAGGCAGTATAATCTGGTTCCCAATGACAGCTTTATAAATAAGGGAAAACTATGTAAAAAAAAGTTAAAAATGTAAATATACTTTTGATCTATAAAAAACATGCTCTTCATATTATGTTAAAATTGATTTTGCAACAGAATGCAGCTTTATGGACTCAGTAATGCATACCCAATTGTGACTTGCACAGACTGGTTGGTTGGTTGGTTGGTTGTTATGGGTTTAACGCCATTTTTCAGCACATGATAGGCATGGCGGCCAGTATATTTGGTGGAGGAAGAACAAAAAAAAAACCCAGGAAGAACCACCGACCCATGGGAACCTACTGGCAAGCTTTCTCACATACCCAGGTTGGCCGAGCCCGAGACTCAAACCCACGCAGACATAGGTGAGATGTCAGTGATCTGTAAAGGCGATCACCTTATACCACTCAGCCACCCATGGCCCTGACTTGCACAGACCAGGATCTAAATTGTTTGAAATTGTACAATGAATAAAGAGCATAAATCTTTGTCTACTGGCACATTACAGTACATGTATGTGATGGCCGATCTAGATCTGGACTGTTTGCCATTAATTGTATGCTATCAGAGTCTATTCAAAAACTTAAAATTCAAACTCCTCAATCAATTTTTTTTTTAAAGTGGTAACTTTCAGTTTAACAGAGGGATTTAATGAAGAAATAAAGATTCAGCTTGAAAATATATTTTGTGCATTTAGCTGATTTTTCGGTGTGATTGTTTTATAAATTAGAAAGAATCCAGCAATCGCGTGTTCTATAATAGATCCTGATTATATATATAACAAATACAGTCAAAACAAATCAGCAATAGACTACCTTCATAAAACATTTCAACACTTGAGTATAGTTTTATATTTAACCCAGACTTAAAAAAAAATATTTTTTGGGAAGTATGATAAAAACCTTGAATTTAGCCTATAGGTATTTTAAAACAGATCATTTTCTAAAATTACCCATAAAATTAAGGCCTAATAAATAATATGAGTATTTCTCATTTCGAGAGTCCCTCAAAGGGAATGAAACTCAACTATGCACAAGGCATTCCAGGAATTTAAGATAGGACCATTTCTTCCTTTTAATTGCTGAGTGTTGAAACCATCTCTGCTATTCTTTTTTTGAAGCCATCTCTAATATTCTTCAGTGATAGGGGCCCTGGATGGCCAAGTGGTCGAAGGCACTCACCTTTACAGATCACTGACATCTCACCTCTATTCACATGGGTTTGAGTCTCAGCTCGGCCAACATGGGTATGTGAGAAAGCTTGCCAGCACAGAAAGCTTGCCAGTAGCTTCCTGTTGGTCAGTGGTTCTTCCTGGGAATTTCCCTGATTCTTCCTCCACTAAATATACTGGCTGCCATGTATAGTCTATCATGTGCTGAAAAATGACATTAAACCCACAAAACAAACTTCAGCGATAACAAGATTTTCAAATTAGCTGCTGTGGTGCAAATATTGGATGTCAGATTGGCACCATTTTCATTAGGACAAAGTAGACGTCATTAGAAGTCTTTTGGTGAAAACCCCATTTCATAATGATCATCTATTCAGTTGGAGTAGTGACAACAGGATTTTCAAGACGGCCGTCATGGCAGCCATATTGGATGTACAACTGGCACCATTTATATAGGATGAGCATCCTCATAAGCAGTATATTGGTTAAAACCCATGTTGATATTGCCATCCATTTGGGAGAAGTAGAGATAATAATATTTTTCAGATAGCCACCATGGTGGCCATATTGAGGGTTAGTCCTTTTCATTAAGAACCAACTCGACACCATAAGAACTCTTCTGATAAAATCCCCCACGTCAAAATTACTTTCCATTTAAAAAGAGTAGCAACAATAAGGTTTTAAAGGTGGCCACATATTGGACATCAGATCAGCACCGTTTTAATTTAGGATCAACAAAATATGATAAAAAGTCTTTTAGTGCAAACCCCATGCAGATATGACCATCCATTCAGGAAGAGTAGCAATAATAAGATTTTCAAGATGGGTGCTGTGGTGGCCATATTGGACATCAGATCTGCACGATTTTCATTTAGGACCAACTACACATCAATAGAAGTCTTTTAGTGAAAACCCCATTTGATATGACCATCCATGAAAAAGGAGTTGCAATAAAGTTTCAAGTTGACCACTGTGGTAGCCATATTCAATGTCAGATTGGCATGATTTTCATTTACAATGAACTAGACATTATAAGAAGTCTTTTAGTGAAACCCCATGCTGATATGACCATCCATGTACGAGGAGTAGCAATAACAAGATTTTCAAGATGGCTGCCATGGCGGCCATATTGGATATCAGACCGGCACTATTTTTATTTAGGACCAACTAGACATCATAAGAAGTCTTTTAGTGAAACCCCATGCTGATATGACCATCCATGTACGAGGAGTAGCAATAACAAGATTTTCAAGATGGTTACCGTGGTGGCCATATTGGACATCAGATTGGCACCATTTTCATTTAGGACCAACTAGACATCATAAGAAGTCTTATGGTGAAAACCCCACATCAATATAACTTTCTGTTCCGGTGGAGTTGTGATAACAAGATTTTCAAGATGGTTGCCATGTTGGCCATATTGGATGTCAGATCAGCACCAATTTTATTTAGGACCAACTAAACATCAAAAAAAGTCTTTTAGTGAAACCCCATGTTGATACGACCAGCCATTGAGCAGGAGTAGCATGATTTTCAAGGTTGCCTAGCAACACCAATTTCATTTAGGACCAACTAGACCATGGAAAGAATGTGTGTGTAAAGTTTCATGGCAATACTCCAAGTAGTTCAGGATGAGAAGTGATAACAAACTTGTGCTAATGGACGGACAGACAACAGACAATGGATGAAAGATTATCCCATGAGCTTTTCTGATCGATGACCAGTAGAGGTAAAAACAAAAACTCTTTTTGTATAATTCTTTTCTTATGGTCAAAACATTTCCTGGGGCTGCAGGCAAAAATAGGGAAGTCAAGAAACTGGAAACAAAGCTATTAGGCCTAATTTTAATAATATTTTATGGATCCAAAGGCAAAATTCTAAAGTGCCAAATACGTATTCAAATTGATAGATTTTTGTAATTGGTTTGTTCAAGCCTCTAAAAAAAATCAATTTATCTCTGTGGGGAAAATTGATTTTTTCCTTTACTGAGATGGTGAATCGAGATCATGAGCATAAAAGAGAACATATTGACAGCAATAAATCAATTTATCAATATGAAAATTCCTTCTCTTAAAACTATCACAACTGCACTACTCCTCTGAGAAAGATACAAATAATGTCGTCTGGATTTTTTAAAACTTTTATCAGAAGTTCTTTATCATTATGTATAATTTTCATGTTGTGCAAATAAAAGTTTCCATGTTGACGAGTGTCTGAATTGCCCAATATAAACCAGAGCCCACATTTTGCAAGGAATAGTTCTACAGTAATTGGCAATAAGGCCTGAGATGATCAATTGGGAAAACACTTTGATCAATTGGTAATACAATTTTCTGGAGTCAAATGATGAAATATGCCATTCTCACATTCTCTGATTACATGCCCATAAAGCTTAAAGTGACAATAAATCCAACAATATCTTGCAAGGTTTCACTTCAGGGGACAAACCAAGAAAACTTATTTAAGGTCATTGGGAAGTAATCACACTCCGCAACATCGTTACCAGGTCCTGTATTCTCTAAACTTTTTGAGCAGGAAACTCAAGTTCCAGCTCAAAACCCCAAAATCAAATATAATACTTAGGGTGCATCTATGTCGTCAAAATTTGGCAGAATGGTAATAATAATAATAATAATAATAATAATAATAATACTTTATTTTCTGAGGGTACAACTCATTTAGCTAAATTTTAGCTGATCTCAAGTGAGGCCCTCAGGGGCATATAATATTATATGCATGTACACAATATTAAAGAAAAAAGAAAAGAAAGTAAAAATAATGAATGTACACTGTATTAGTTATGGGTTAATGTCAAACAAAGGTTTCAATCAAAACTTGCATAATGTACATATATGTATATCACTCTATCACGTTTGTAAATGATTTGTTCATACACATAAGAACAAAGAGGAAACTGCCGGAATATTTGGTGAGATATTATATGCTTAGATAGTTAAAACATAGATTTGAACAAGTTAAACGAAATCTTCAAGTTTTGTGATTATTGCCTTATTTCTTATTAAAGTTATAGAGTTTCAAAGTTTTTCGACTTGGAGGTTGTGGTTGAGTTTCTTGCTCAAAACCTATTTAGGATATGGGCCAGAGCTCTCTATAAGGCCTTTGATACTGAGAGATTTGAGAATATGGTCCAGAGCTCTCTATAAGGCCTTTGATACTGACAGTCTTGAGAATATGGACCAGAGCACTCTGTAAGGCCTTTGATACTGAGAATTTTGAGAATATGGACCAGAGGTCTCTGTAAGGCCTTTTATACTGAGAGTTTTGAGAATATGGACCAGAGCTCTCTATAAGGACTTTGATACTGACAGTCTTGAGAATATGGACCAGAGCTCTCTGTAAGGCCTTTGATACTGACAGTCTTGAGAATATGGACCACAGCTCTCTATAAGGCCTTTGATACTGACAGTCTTGAGAATATGGACCAGAGCTCTCTGTAAGGCCTTTGATACTGAGAGTTTTGAGAATATGGACCAGAGCTCTCTATAAGGCCTTTGATACTGATAGTCTTGAGAATATGGACCAGAGCTCTCTGTAAGGCCTTTGATACTGACAGTCTTGAGAATATGGACCAGAGCTCTCTATAAGGCCTTTGATACTGACAGTCTTGAGAATATGGACCAGAGCTCTAGGCCTTTGATACTGACAGTCTTGAGAATATGGGCCACAGCTCTCTATAAGGCCTTTGATACTGACAGTCTTGAGAATATGGACCAGAGCTCTCTGTAAGGCCTTTGATACTGAGAGTTTTGAGAATATGGACCAGAGCTCTCTATAAGGCCTTTGATACTGACAGTCTTGAGAATATGGACCAGAGCTCTCTGTAAGGCCTTTGATACTGACGGTCTTGAGAATATGGGCCAGAGCTCTCTGTAAGGCCTTTGATACTGAGTCTTGGACCAGCAATGTTCAGAAAGTGCGGGGGTTCTAGATGTGAAAACTTGTTGCCCAGGCGATAAATTAGGATTCCATCAGTGGGCCAATAATCATTTCTTTCAAAGCAAGTCAATAAATCTTCATTAGAATAAACTTACTAACTTTAATTATTATCTTCTGGTGTCATTCTAGTTTTCACAGTATCTTCTGAAATTAAGTACACTATATGAGGACTCTTTTACAGTTCACCTTTTCTGACCAATGCCCTAACTGAAAATGTTCATCAACAGGATTCACAGTTTGTGAGAACTGAGGGTCCAGGGCTAGTTACTGAGGGTCCAGGGCTAGTTACTGAGGGTTCAGGGCTAGTTACTGAGGGTTCAGGGATAGTTACAGAGGGTCCAGGGTTAGTTACTGAGGGTTCAGGGCTAGTTACAGAGGGTCCAGGGCTAGTTACTGAGGGTTCAGGGCTAGTTACAGAGGGTCCAGGGTTAGTTATTGAGGGTTCAGGGATAGTTACAGAGGGTCCAGGGTTAGTTACTGAGGGTTCAGGGCTAGTTACAGAGGGTCCAGGGCTAGTTACTGAGGGTTCAGGGATAGTTACAGAGGGTCCAGGGTTAGTTACTGAGGGTTCTGGGCTAGTTACTGAGGGTCCAGGGCTAGTTACTGAGGGTTCAGGGATAGTTACAGAGGGTCCAGGGTTAGTTACTGAGGGTTCAGGGCTAGTTACTGAGGGTCCAGGGCTAGTTACAGAGGGTCCAGAGCTAGTTACTGAGGGTCCAGGGATAGTTACAGAGGGTCCAGGGTTAGTTAGAGGGTCTACATGATGCACACCATTGAAATATTTGGGATCCAAGACTACCTTTGAAAAATCAAGAATGCATTGAAAATGCTTACACAGAACTCTGCGTTTTTTTGGCGTACATCAATACACCATGCATGAAAATGTTTAAAAAAGACATACCCACTTTATATTCCAGACAGCAAGTTTTCATTTTACCAAAGGCATGTTGCCCAAAAGTTGAAGATTTAATTAATCAATTATTTTATTCTGTTCAGGTTAAGGTGGAGAAAGCATATACACTGATTAAAACAAAACAACCAATTAAGGTCAATTTTATTGTCTCGCATCTTCTAATTAAGACAAATTACTGGCTTGCCCGAGGGCGACCAGCTAAGAAGATGATCGTTGTAATGCTTGGTCAAATAAAAAACACTACAAACACTACTTCAAAAGGAACATCCTTGAGTCTTCTATTGATTTCAAACATGTATTTCACTTCCTGATTTCAGTAAAGTTAAAATAACTGCATGTTATAAGCGAACACATATTTCTAATTCATCTTCAAATCATATCCTCTGGTTAATCTAATAATCCTACTGGTTTTTCAAACTTCTTTGTAAATTCAAATATTTTATAATTCTCCTAATAGTTTCTATTTCAGCAAATTTCATTCATTCATGCAGTCAGTCAGTCATTTGTTCATGCATTAATTCATTTATTCATTAAGTCTCTCACTTACCCCGAATCCCTTTCCTGTCCATTCTTTCATTCACTGTTTGTTGTATTCATTACTTTGAACATTCATAGAAGCTAAATGACTGAATAGCTAAATCACATTTTTTCTATCATTATTGGCATTTTAAATTAAAAAGTTAGTTTAACAGACTGATATTGGAGAGCCATACATAAATCTGTAGATTTTTTTTAAACGTTCTTTATATCGCTTAGATCAAAAGATGTCATCAACCTCAATCTTGCTGAAACTATGTAATTAAGAGCAGAAAAAATCTTTTTAAAGTGATAAAATATCCTGTTTATTGAAAAATTGCAGGTTAAACATTCAAGTGCTCATATTTTTTTTACCTTTCTCTATTCATTTGTTAAGTTTTTTCCACTCAACAACATAAACATTTTTTGATGAATCATTAATTCATTCATTCAACAATCGTATACATGAAAGTCTTTCATTTATTGGTTTATCCACATAATTCAATCATTTGTTAATTTGTTCTTTCCTTTGTTCACTCTACAGGGTTCAATGGGACAATACGACCTTACTGTCAAACAATGCATTATCTCATGAGAAAAGGAGAGTAGTGTTACAGGGAGGTAATTATGTGAGAGGGGTCTATTGGAAATTGTGCATGATTTTGAAATATTTTACACTGGGTCTCAGGAGCCCACATACATTAGGTTTAGGGCCTATTTTTGCCCCCACAAATACCTAAAACAATTCCTGTTAAAGATAATTTATACACAAGGCTTGATCTATCCATTCAAAAGAAACAGCTGAACTGCTGAGCTGAATTGAGACCAAATAAAAACAACCTGGATGTGCTTACTACAATAACATTAAAGTGGTTCAATTGATTGTGGTCATACCCAGAGCACTTGTGCCTTAAAAGTGCTGAAGTTTTCATGTATACACCAACAAACTAATACACCGCAAGCAGACAACTGTGAAATACTACTTTCAACTCTCAAAAGTATGATCCATTACTGAGGAAGTATAGATCATTTATTGGTCACTAACTGATAAGCTCTGTGTAGACAGGTGATTTGTGCCACAAGCAAGACAAAGTGAACTATTTCTGATGCTACATAATAGAACATAGAGGAGACTTAACCTAGAAAGACATCTGTGCAAGAGGGTGGTGTGGTTGGGTGGTTGGTTTTTAACAGCACTTTCAGCTCTTTATTTGACTATGGCATGCCGTGGAAATGGGAGGTAAGTGCCTTTCACAAGGACACACTGAGGCAGCTGACCCAGATTAGCCTGGATGAAACATGCAACCCTTAAACTGATTACGCATCCAATGCTATACTAACTAAGCTACCATGGCTCCCCGAGTTTGTAAGAACGGACAAAGATGCTATGTTCCATGACCCCATATGTTTATTATATCATTTGTGTAGTTATCTGTACAAATAATTCTTCTTGATAATGTTTACTATACTAGCTGTGTTACATTTTTCAAACCTCATCTTTAGTTGGCACTATATAGCCACTATTGTGCTGAAGTGCCGTAAAATGTTACTACATACAGACATTCTATTTGTTTAGTTATCTGTACAAATGATTCTTCTTTTTCAATGATGTACAATGCTCCGTCTATAAACACTGTTGATGGGACCCGGGAAAAACCAATGTTACAAGTTAGCCTTAAACTGAGAAATGTTAAAATATGGCTAAATCGTAATAGCACAATAAAGCACAGAAATATTGTATTTAATGATGTGTAACACATTATAACTGGCTTTCACGGGCACATAACTAATATAAAGTGACAAAAAAAGTAACAATGATAAAACAATGGTAACCATGATGATATCCACCACATAAGATGTACAAGCAGTATGTTGAAGAGTGTTATAGTGAGAGAGCACTAGATAATTCTGGATGCTCTGTTTTATGAAAATAGGGTAAAAATAAACCACAAATAATCTCAAAAGATTTTATTACTGTATACATAATTAAATTGAAAGAATGCCTTGAATTGTATGCTTACTGGAAATAAATTCTTTTTATTTCATCACTATCTCTTAGAAATACAGACGAAGTGGCTAATTATAATATTATAAGTTTCCACTTCAAAAACCACGACGACTTCTATAGTATATGCCTATTTTGTAAAATGTTTAACATTTGACATATATATGTAAGTAAAATTACAATACAATAAATTAATGATATGAATTATTATTGAAAAATTAATTAATCTTTAGAATCTATAAAAATAGGCCATTTTGAGGAGGCCATGAAACCCCATCAACAATGCAAATACACTGTTTATTTAGAGCTCTGGTTAAAGTTTTGCAATTCCCATACATTGTAATATTCGAAGTTTACTGAAAAATAAATTGTTACTTGATTCACTTCAGCTTTTCGAAAACTGTAAACTGCCATAGAACTCTGAAGGAGATTTGGAAATAAGAACTCAATTATGGACACTTACTGTACACACTCATTTCATACTAATCCAAGTTTCCTCTGTGTTTTCCCACCAGTGGCATAGCTAAGCATATATACAGAGGCAGATGCACAACACTGAAAAATTCATTTTCTAGGATACCCTACCCCATAAAAAAATTGCTTTGATACATCACTGCCAATCCCTGTATCTGAGACTTCCACCCCAACATTAATGTGCAAATATCCAACACTGCGTGGCAACAGTCATAGGAAACTTGGACTACCATATATACTCGCTTATAAGTCAAGTCAAACTGCAAAGAACCCAAATGACCCTGATCTGCTGTTGCATAATGTACCACCAGATCAGGATCTATATTCTTTTGTTCTACTGTTTACTCCTAACAAACCGCATTGATCCAAATCTACCAGCGCATTATGCAATGGCAGATCTGGGTCTATGCAGTTGGACTCGACTCATAAGCAAATCCTATTGGTACCTTCATGCATGTGATATATACATATATTCTTGATCATCAAGTAAACTTACCGATTCTTATTCTAAAATTGGTCCCCAAAAGTAAGAAAAAGGTTCATATCCATGATATGAATTGAAAATGTCTGGACTTATTGTATACACTTTGGAAAAATCTCCTCAAATGAAGCGAATAAATCTCCCGCAGGACTATATTCCCAGAAGTATCAAACGTACGCCCTTGCCTTATGACTTTATTTCCCGCAACTATATTTTCCCTGCCATTAAATTTCATGTACGAGTTTGTTTCTCACAACTATATTTTCCCTATTTCATGTATAATATTTTTTATCAGCTTTACACAGATAGGATACTATCTTCGCAAAGCTTTCTGTTCTGATCTTATCTTACCCTTGTAAATTGTGCTGACCACCTGTACCAATCTGTTGTAAACCAGACACAGCAGCAGAGTGATGATGAAAGCTACAACACTTGATTCCGCAACCGAGTTCCTTTTTTATATCTAGAGTTATTCAAGCGCCACGGCTGATGCTCTCTTTCTATACTGAATGAAGCTCCAACACTAATAAACATAAAAATATATATATATATTTTTTTTTTTTTTTTTTTTTACAACTGCAAAGGAAACACTGGTGACAACATATCCCTTTACGTCATTGGTTGCTGGCTAGTGGTGTAGAGTTAAAGATTGCCCTGGCATTGTGTTAATAATTACTTACTTTACAAATAAAATACCCAAATAAAATCAGTAAATTATCAATAAAATGTAGTACACGTTAAGCTTACCTGAGTTCCTAAATCTGTATACTTCCAAGAGATTACTAAATCACTTCAATCTATTGATGTATCTATCCCAGCACATTGAGCCGGTTTTGACTAGAGAAACTAAGAAAATCGATCTTCAAAGGGAAATAATCCATTCCATTCTCAGCTTCCCAACGTGTGCACGTGACAAGTTAGTACCCGTACATGTATAATCCATATTGAGTAGTAGTTGCGTCCATTGATCCTGGAATGCAAGAAATTAAACCAATGAAAGAGCGTGAAAATTGCATACGAAAGATTTGCTGAATATACAAATATAATTTTGTACACTGGGTGAAATTATAGTTAAAAGATTCATCACGATATCAATCATTCTTTTTGTTTATTTCTTTCTTTCTAAAACAAATAAGTTTATTTTTATTCTCTTTTATCGTCAATACATTTAACAGTAAAAATGAACTTTGCTCAGTGGGGGAAATTTGTCGCATGTTTCTTTAATGCAAATGTCGGCAAACCACAAGTCCCACATATTTAATTCCTTTCTTCTTTCTTCCTGTTCCCGTGCTCTTTATTTTACTCTTCCCCTCCAGTCGATTTCCAAGATGGTGCTTCTATTCTATCTTACTATCCCTTAACCATATCATCATCTTCTTCTCTTTCTTCTTCGTTTATTCTTGTTTATTGTTTATTATTATTATTATTATTATTATTATTATTATTATTATTATTATTATTATTGATGTCGGTGTTCTTGTTGTTTTGTTTGTTTGGTTGGTTGGTTGGTTTCTTGTGTTTTGAGCTCTACCAGTCCTAGATCAGAAGAGATCAAGCGATGGCCTGTTGTCTGTCGTTGGTCCGTCTGTTAACACAAGTTTGTTATCGATGCTCTTTCTAAATTAATTGTATGATCGCCATGAAACTTTACCCACACATTCATCCCATGTTCTAATTGGTCCTAAATGAAAATGGTGCCGCTCGGACATCCAATATGGCTGCCATAGCGGCCATCTTGAAACTCTTTCTCCTAAATGGATGGTCAGTTGGTCACATTAATATGGGTTTTTCACTAAAAATTTCTTATGATGTCTAATTGGTCATAAATGAAACCGGTGCCGATCTAACGTCCAATATGACTGCTAGGGAAGCCATCTTAAAAATCTTCTTGTCACTCCTCCTCATGAATGGAAAGTCATATTAGCATGGAATTACACTAGAAGACTTCCTATGATGTCCAGTTGGTTCTAAGTGAAAATGTTACCACTTAGACATCAAATATCGCCCTACAGCGACCATTTTTAAATTCTTGTGATTGCTATCCCTCCTCAATGGATGATCAAATCGAATTGGGGTTTTCACCATTAAACTTCCCACTATGTCTAGTTCATCCTATATAAAAAAAATGGTGCCGCTCGGACATCGAACATGGCCGTCAAAGCGGCCATCTATACAATCTTGTTATTGCTACTCGTTCTGAATGGATGGTTATATCAACATGGGGTTTTCACTTAAAGACTTCTTATGATGTCTAGTACGTACTAAATGAAAATGAAAATGAAGCGGTTCTGACGTCCAATATAGCCACCATGGCAGCCATCTTGAAAATCTCGTCTTCCCACTCCTTCTGAACAGAAAGTCATATCGACATGGGGTTTTCACCCTGTTACGACTCTATGGTCTAAGAAAAATGTAACAGAAAGAAAGTGAAACCAACAAATCATGTAAAAAATCAACAAGCAATTTATTACTAGATAATTAAAATGAAAAATCAAAAAGTCACTTACAGTAATGTGTTTTGAAATCCTAATAATCCAATAAGAATGATTGTTCTAATCACAAGTCCTAAATATAGAATGTTCCGAATTCACGGCTGTGTCCTTGAATGTTATGATGTGCTAATGGTCTCCAAAGTCCTGATGTACTAGTAATCTTGATGTGCTGATGTCAAAATGAAGTATTCCAAAATATCTGAATAAGTTCACTTAAATTCCAAAATCATCAATTAAAAATCCAAAATCCAAAAGTTTATGAGCACTGTTATAATCCAATGAATATTTAAAATAATTCCTCTCTTAGAATTTGGAATGAATTTTCACAACTGTAATAGCTCTTTACAAGACTGATGGTAATGTCAAAACTGAATAAATGTCCACCAAACATGGCATATATAAAGATTGGTCACATGACAGAATGTTCTAGAATGTGTGTCATCTTAATGGAATTTTACTTGTAAACAAAAATTCAACCTTGACCTTCAAATTGAGAAAACATATTGATCAAAACAACCTAATTCAAGGACACTAGTTAAACATGTTTTTCCTGATAAACATAAAGATTGAAGCAAATATTAAAGTGAAGAAACATTTATAATTTCCTAAAATATTTATAATATTATATAAACATCATACATAACACCTCCCCTCATAAAGAAAAAGAAAGATTTATATAATAAAGCTTTCTTTTGAATATACATCTAATACTATAATAACCAAAATTACATAAGAACATGTTTTATGATACTGGACTTAATTACATCAAGCAATATTACATTTCTAGGCACGTGAGAGTGCATCTGCAATCACATTGTCTTTTCAACTGATGTGTCTAATGTCAATGTTATATTCTTGCAATATCAAACTCCATCTCAACAATCTCCGATTTTTATCTTTCATTTTGTTGATGAAAGTAAGGGGATTGTGATCACTGTACACAATAATTGGAGAAAGAGCTGAGGTAACATACACTTCAAAATGCTGTAAAGCCAATATCAAAGCCAAACATTCCTTCTCAATTGTGGAATAATTTTTCTAGTGCTTGTTTAGTTTTTTTAGAAAAATAACACACAGGGTGATCCACACCACTTTTGTCTTCCTGAATCAATACTCCACCAACCCCTACATCACTTGCATTAACAGATAATTTAAATGATTGGCTAAAATTTGGTGCAGAAAGAACTGGTGCATTCTTAAGCATGGCCTTTAACTTGTCAAAAGATTCCTGACACTTGTCAGACCAATGAAATTTGGTTTTCTTACTCAATAAACTTGTCAAAGGTTCAGCAATTTTGGAAAAATTGGAACAAAATTTCCGATAATATCCAGCCATACCTAGAAATCGCATCAGTTGCTTTTTACAAATTGGAACTTGAAATTCAGAGATAGCTTTGACCTTAGCTTCTATAGGTTTAACTTGACCTTGTCCCACAATATGTCCTAAAAAGGTGACACAAGCATGGCAAAACTCACTTTTGCTCAAATTAATTGTCAGATTCGCATCTCTGAGTCGATCAAAGAATTTTTGAATCGTTTCCAAATGATCTTCCCAGGTGTTGTTGTAGATAATGACGTTATCGATATAAGCGTCACAATTATCAAGACCAAATGTTATCATGTTCATCAGACGTTGAAACGTTGCAGGCGAATTTTTCATTCCAAACGGCATGACTTTATATTGATAAAGTCCATCTGGAGTTACAAATGCTGAAATTTCTTTTGCCCTTTCCGTCAGTGGAATTTGCCAGAATCCTTTTAAAAGGTCTACCTTGGTGACATATTCCGCATTTCCAATTTTATCAATGCAATCGTCCGTTCTTGGGATTGGAAATGAATCAGTTTTGGTGACACTGTTGACTTTTCTATAGTCAGTACACATACGGAATGTATTATCTGGCTTGGGAACAAGAATACATGGTGAACTCCAGTTACTTTTACTTGGTTCTATGAAATCATTCTCAGTAAATACTGAATTTCTTTCTTCAGATAGTTCTGTTTGAGAGGATTCATCCTATAAGGATGCTGTTTCACAGGCGCAGAATCTACAATGTCAACGTCATGATAAATTTTATTTGTTCTTGTTGGAACATCAGGAAACAAGTGCTCATAGTCATGTAATAGCTGTTTTAGTTCATTTCTTTCCTGTTGTTGTAGATGTGAAAGTTTCTGGTCTAGGTTGTTCAAGATTTCTGAATTCCGAAGATTGGTTATACCAGAGTCACTATAGTCTGATTGTACTCCATCGTTGATATCTTCACTATGTGGGACAGGTACAACTAAATTAACAGAATAATTAGCTGGGCTATCTCTGTCAAAATATTCCTTTAACATATTTATATGACAAAGTTGTTTCTGTTTCCGTCTCCCAGGAGTGTCAATGATATAATTTAAGTCATTTACTTTCTTTTCAACGGTATAAGGACATTAAAATTTAGCCTGAAAGAGGATTCTGAGGTATGGGAAAGAGAGCCAGAACTTTGTCACCAGGTTTAAAACTCCTTTCCTGTGAATTTCTGTCATACCTTAATTTCATTTTTGACTGGGTATTGTGAAGATTAGTTCTTGCTACTTCACAGGCCTTTGACAACTTGTATTTGAAATCAGAAACATAATCAAGAAGATTAATCTTCGAATCTTCATTTGAAAGAAGTTTCTCTTTCAATAATTTCAATGGTCCACGGACAGTATGACCAAAAACTAGTTCAAAGGGACTAAAACCCAACGACTCTTGAACTGATTCCCTAACAGCAAACAACAACAAATGAACACCCTCATCCCAATCCTTTTCTGTATCAAAGCAATATGATCGAATCATATTCTTCAAAGTTTGATGAAATCTTTCCAAAGCACCTTGACTTTCAGGGTGATAGGCAGAAGATTTAAACTGTTGGATGCCTAATTCATGCATAACTTGTTGGAAAATTCCAGACATAAAATTTGACCCTTGATCCGACTGGACAGATTTGGGAAGGCCAACAAGTGTAAAAAACTTCACCAAAGCTTTCACAATAGTTTTAGTTTTTATATTTCTCAGAGGAATTGCTTCTGGAAATCTTGTAGATGTACACATGATGGTCAACAAGTATTGGTTGCCTGACTTGGTTTTAGGTAAAGGAGCAACACAGTTTACCATTATTCTACTAAATAGTTCATCAAATGCAGGAATAGGTTGCAGATGAGCCTTAGGTATCTTCTGATTGGGCTTTCCTACCATTTGACAAGTGTGACAAGATCTGCAGTATTTAGAAACATCACTTTTGAGTTTCGGCAAATAAAAATGATTCAAGATCTTGTGATAAGTCTTACGGACTCCTAAATGACCAGCCAAAGGAGTTTCATGGGCTAAATTAAGAATTTCCTGTCGATATGACTTAGGAACAACAATTTGATAGCTCACTGACCACTCGTCACCAGCGGGTACATCAGGTGGTCTCCATTTCCTCATAAGGACCCCATTTTTCACAAAGTAACACACTGGAACTTGTGTGGCTTCAGTTTCACTAATAGCCCTCTGAAACAAACAAGATATCTCGGGATCTTGCTCCTGTTCAACGACAAGGGATTGTCGTTTGTCATCCTGATTAGAACAAAGAGAATGAGTTGCCAAAAGAGGATCACTGTGATCAATACCGTTTGATTGATCAATACCTGAGGAAAAAGTGACCTCATCAAAAGACTGACTAATACATGTGTCAGCTAAAGGAATAATATCCTGATCAACATCACTCTCAAGAGCTCTTTTTGCCATAGCTCTAGTAACTGCACAAGCAGGGTACAAATCAGGGATTTCAGTTTCGACAGGATCAACTTTCTGATCCAAACAAGGCTTGTCAGTTACAAGTGGATTAACCACAACCTTATCTCCAGCTAGGTCATTGCCTAGTAATAAATGAACACCCTCTATGGGTAAAGAAGTCACTGCCCCAACAGTCACAGGTCCAGAAACTAAGTCTGATGCCAAATTTACACAATGAAGAGGAACATTTACAAAGCCGCACTCTACTCCCTGAACAAGAACACTTTCACTTGAAGAAGACTCCTCAGACAAAGGCAAAGTACCTGATAATAAAAGACTCTGAGAAGCTCCAGTGTCCCTTAATATTTTAATTGGGATAGGTTTGGCAGAATCACCAATAAGTGATATAGAACCTTCTGACATGAATGGTTCATAAGCCTCTAAAATAGAATCAGACTGGGGTTTGTTTGACCCAACAAATGTATTGCTTTCAATACAAGACCGTGACCTTGACCTCGTAGAAATAAGAGCATTTGGAAAAGCTCTGTCTTTACTCTGTTGCTTATTTTTCAACTCGAAGCAATCAGAAATAACGTGCCCTTTCGTTTTACAATAAGTGCACGTAGGAAGAGATAAGGATTTCTGATCAGTCTTATCAGATGTTTGATTCCTAACAGTTGTGCTGTTGTGAAATTTGGAAGTACTCGAATGAGATTGAAATGGTTTTTTACCAGATAACTGCTGAGAGGACGATTTATTACCAAATGAAATTTTGTGAGTCAAGGAATAATCATCAGCCATACGAGCAGCATTTTCCAAAGTTTCCACATTCTGCTCGTCAAGATAGGTTTTAACATCACTATGGATGCACCTCTTGAACTCTTCAATTAATACGAGCTGTCTGAGGTTATCATAAGCTTGATCAACTTTCTTGGCTAGCACCACCTATCAAATAGTTGTTCTTTATCCCTTGCAAATTCGACATGAGTTTGTGTAGTTTCTTTTCTACAATTCCTAAACCTTTGTCGATATGCCTCTGGTACCAACTCATAAGCTTTCAAGATGTACTCCTTAACCACATCATAATCAGTGCTTTGTTGTACTGACAGTGAAGTGTAGACTTCACGAGCTTTGCCAATAAGTACACTTTGTAATAACAAAGTCCAATGCTCTCTGGGCCATTTCAAGTTTTCAGCTATTTTCTCGAAATGAAGAAAGTATTTATCTACTTCTTTTTCCTGAAAAGGGGGTACTAACCTAATATATCTAGTAACATCAAAACCTGGACTTGTGTTTAAAGGAGTGGAGTGTGCTCTGTTTGCCAGTTCTAATTCTCTTAACTTAAATTGCATTTCCCTTTCTTCTCTTTGCATCTGCATCTGCATTTGTATTTGTCTATCTTCTTTCTCTCTCTCTCTCTCTCTCCATCTGCCTCTCTTCTTTTTCTTTCTCCATCTGCCTCTCTTCTTTTTCTCTCTCTCTCTGAATCTGAAGCTTTGCCAATTCTAAATCCATCTGGTTCTTTAACTCTAATTCCCTTAATTTCCTGTCAGAACCAGATACAGGCTTTCTCTTCAAACTTAAAGCACTATTTTCAAAAATTCCCTTTCCTGCTAAATACTGAATTAAAATAATCTTTATCTCCTGTTTTGTCAATGATACTTTTGCCTAAGATAGACTGTATTTTCTGGCAAGCTCGAGCAACTCATCCTTTCTCATGCACTCTAACCCCTCCTGGGTAGGTTTTGAAATGTAATTCTGAACATTAGATGCCATTGTAAATGCTTGTTGGTTTCACACAAAAAAATTTCTCTATTTAAAAATCTTTGCCAAAGACAAAAACAAAAAAAAATTCCAAGACAAAATCAATATGAATTTCAAAGATAAATTTAATATCTCTAATATGCTTTAAAGAAATTCAATCCCGGACGAGCCCCCAATTTCTGTTACGACTCTATGGTCTAAGAAAAATGTAACAGAAAGAAAGTGAAACCAACAAATCATGTAAAAAATCAACAAGCAATTTATTACTAGATAATTAAAATGAAAAATAAAAAAGTCACTTACAGTAATGTGTTTTGAAATCCTAATAATCCAATAAGAATGATTGTTCTAATCACAAGTCCTAAATATAGAATGTTCCGAATTCACGGCTGTGTCCTTGAATGTTATGATGTGCTAATGGTCTCCAAAGTCCTGATGTACTAGTAATCTTGATGTGCTGATGTCAAAATGAAGTATTCCAAAATATCTGAATAAGTTCACTTAAATTCCAAAATCATCAATTAAAAATCCAAAATCCAAAAGTTTATGAGCACTGTTATAATCCAATGAATATTTAAAATAATTCCTCTCTTAGAATTTGGAATGAATTTTCACAACTGTAATAGCTCTTTACAAGACTGATGGTAATGTCAAAACTGAATAAATGTCCACCAAACATGGCATATATAAAGATTGGTCACATGACAGAATGTTCTAGAATGTGTGTCATCTTAATGGAATTTTACTTGTAAACAAAAATTCAACCTTGACCTTCAAATTGAGAACACATATTGATCAAAACAACCTAATTCAAAGACACTAGTTAAACATGTTTTTCCTGATAAACATAAAGATTGAAGCAAATATTAAAGTGAAGAAACATTTATAATTTCCTAAAATATTTATAATATTATATAAACATCATACATAACAACCCGAAGACCTCTTCTGATGTCTAGTTGGTCCTATATGAAAATGGTACCGATACAACCACCATCTTTATTTTTTTGTCGGTACTCCTCCTGAATGGATGGTCATATCAACATGGGTTATTCACTGAAAGATTTCTTATCATGTCTAGTTGGTCATAAATGAAAATGGTGCTGATCTGAAGTCCAAAATGGCCACCATGGAAGCCATCTTGAAAGAAATCTTGCTATCGCTACTCATCCTGAACGGAAAGTCATATCAACAAGGGGTTTTACCAGAAGACTTGTCATGTTTAGTTTGTCCTAAATGAAAATGGTGTCGATCTGAGATCCAATATGGTCACCATGGTAGTCATCTTGTCCCGAATGGATGGTTATATTCACATAGAGTTTTCACCAAAATACTTCTAATGATATCCAGTTGGTCCTAAATGAAATTGGTGCCGATCTTACATCCAACATGGCCACCACAGCGGCTAATTGGAAAATGTTAATGTTAATGTTATTGTTCAAAATATATCAGAGATGGTTTCGACACTTAGCAGTTAAAAAGAAGAAACAGTCTTCTCGTGAATTCCTGGAAATTTGTTTCAGTCAGTAGAGCGTCAGTCCCTTTTGTTTTGTTTTTGTGTTTTTCCCGACATACAAATGCGATGTTTCTGTACCACAGGAAATAAAACGTGGGGATATTCAAGATTTCAGTGTTTCCACAAGCGCAGAGAGACAGACATACAGACAGACAGTCCCTATTCTTCCTTGTTGTACATAAAATAGTCGAAAGAATGAAAGGAAAATTAAAAATGAGGAAATTATCCACCAACACCAACCACTCTTGAAGGAAGAATTACTCAAATAAAATAATTCAAATAGTACTGTGAATTCATCCATTTCCGTGGTCGCCAATTTTCGTGGTTTTGCACAAAATCACAGTTTAGTCGGTCTTCTTAAGTTCGTGTATGTGCGTGTAATTGGGAAGATAGAGGTCATCTTTTCCTCAACATGGGCATCCGAGCGTATTTTTATGTTCTGTATATTAAATTAGTTTTTTGCAGCACCCATGAAATCACGAAAATCGGCACCCCACGAATAAAATGAATAAACTTCTCAGATAAAGGCGAACCTTCCGCCCAACTTATTTTCATATGCACCTTTGCAATTTAAGGCATTTCAACGTGAAATTGAGCAGAGTTTTCGCTTGTATCGTTTTAAGTTAAATCCCAACATTTTATAATATTTGGACAAAAACTTGAAAGGGACTGGATTGCAGCTTAGTACATATTTCAACTAAAAACCACTTAAATGTCCCAACTGTCCTATATAGGCAACATTAATATTAGCCTCATTCATTACTGCCCCCAATGTTTGACTAGTAAATTCCTTATATATGCTTGGTACATGGTACATGGGCGGAGAGTCGAACAGTCGACAGTAAATAAAAGGTGCGAGTTTTGGTCACTTTTTTTTTATTTATTACTTCGATTTGTAGGTATATAACAAAAGACGTTTCTTTACACTGGAAAGGGTGGATCGAATTAAATGAGTACAGATCTTACTTGAAGAAAGACATAATTCGGATAATTAGACTATTTAGTTCTGTAAAGTTCAATTGGATTTAATGATCAGACTATCCGATCTACCCAAGAAAAGTAGATAAAATTCGGTAGAGAGAATTTTACCGTAGGACAAAATCTATGAATATAATAAACAGAGGTGAAATGAATGATGCCACTGACATTTTATCTGGCATTTTACATATAAAATTTAGACAATATATAAGCGAAAGTACCAAACCTATGTTCGACAGGATTGAATATTTAACATTGCACTAAAATGGGCATCAACCGCCCAGTGAAAGCTTATATATAGATTTGCTTAATTGGGTTAATAACAAAAAAGCTTGCATCAATGTACAAAATACTATCAATAGATGCATCTTTTAACCTAAAGAATTGGTTTTTAATTCTCAGAACCAAAATAATTATAGACCATCAAAACACAATTTGAACAAGTACTCACGTTGGTTAATAGATGTCTAATGAAAATTAAAGACATTTGAAACTTTGAAAAAGAATTTCATACATCTGACAATGTGTATACAATACTAAAACGAGGATACAGTGGTATGGACGTCGCAAAGAGCCAAGCACCTGACAGAAACTACAATAAAACTCATAGAGTAACTTACGAAGAGAAAGTCGGTCATGTTGACATGTTGATCATATTGACTAACTACAATGCTTAAAGTTACCATTGCGTTGGAATAAAAGATTGATCAAGGCCAGTATCGAGCCAAACTAATAAACACAAAAATAAAAAATTTACGTGTAAATAAATGCTTGATTTTATTCAATACACACACAAAATGTATAACACAAAGATTATGTCACAGTGAAGACAACTCAATACATATAATGCCTGAAGAGGGATCAATTATCACAATAAAATATTGCTTTCATCAATTAAAAGTTCCGCATATTGTTTATTGTGATTTTGAAAGTATCAGCTTATTACAAAATTGTAAAGAGTGATACTCATCAAACAGATATGTATTGGACTGAAAAAGATAAACAACATATAAACGCATTTCATCAGGGTTTTGCATGTACCTCAAGTCAATTCACAAGTATTGTAAACCAATCATTTAAAGAGACACTGATTGTATTAAGTTGTTTTACAATTGGTTGGGTAAGATGGCAAAACTAGTGCACAACGAAAAAGGTCTAAAAATGCGACCTCATGTTCACAGAGGATAAAAGATGGCAAAACTAGTGCACAACGAAAAAGGTCTAAAAATGCGACCTCATGTTCACAGAGGATAACGAAAAGCATGTTGGCTCAACTAATATATGTCATATCTATGAGAAGCAAGAGTCCCTCGAAGGGACTGACGTTCTACTGCCCGAAAAGAATTTCCGGGAATTCATGAAAAAAACATTTATTCTTTTTAACTGCTGAATGTTAGAGTCATCTCTGATAATCTTAAGCGATACGATCTTCAAATTTGCCACTGTGGCAGCCATACTGGATGAAAGATTAGCACCGTTTTCATTTAGGTCAAACTAGACACCATTAGAAGACTTTTGGTGAAAAACCTCGTTTTTTTATATGACCATCCATTCAGAAGAATTAGTGACACGATTTCAATATGTTCATTATTGCAGGCATATTTGAGGTGAGATCGGCGCCATTTTCATTCAGGACCAACTAGACAGCATTATTAGTATTCTGGTGAAAATCCAATGTCGACACGACTTTCCATTTAAGAGCCGTAGCAATAACAAGATTTTCAAGATGGTTGCCACGGTGGATATTGGATGTTAAACCGGTACCATTTGCATTTAGTACCAACTAGACATCATAAGAAGCGTTCTGGTGAAAACCCCATGTCAATATGACTTCCCATTCAGGAGGAGTAGCGATAATAAGATTTTCAAGATGACTGCCGTGGCCCCATATTGGGCGTCAGGATCAACACCATTTCATTTTGGACCAAGTAGACATCATAAGAAACCTTTCTGGTTAAACCTACATCTTGATATGACCATCTATTCAGGAGGAGTAGCGATAACATGATTTTCAAGATGGCCACTATGGCGGCCATATCGGAAGCCAAGAACCATTTTTAATTAGGCCCAACTATACATACAGTCATTTGGTGGAAAACCAGTGTCGAAACGACTTTTCGTTCAAGAGGAGAAGTAATAACAAGATTTTCAAAATGGCGGCCATATTAGACATAAGACTGGCACCAGTTTCATTTAGGGCCAACATCGTAAGAAGTCTTTTAGTGAAAGGGCCATGTTGATATGACCATCCATTCCGGAGGAGTGGCGATAACAATATTTTCAAGATGGTTGCTGTGGTGGCTATATTTGATGTCTGAGCAGCACCCTTTTTATTTAGGTTAAGCTCCAAGATGTTTAGGAAGAGTAGCAGTAACAAACAAGTGCTAACGGACGAACGAACGTCGGACGACAGACAATAGGATATCCCATAAGCTCTTTTGATCGATGACCAGTAGAGCTAAAAATAACCGATATTTTAGTTAGAGACCGCGACTATTTAACAGGAAAATACATATGTCCTGCTTTGCTCCTAAAGACTGTTCTTTAAAATGTAAAATATCCCAAATTCATCCCTTTATTCACTCACAATTTGACTGGGTATGACAGTCATCTATAAATAAAGACGCTTGTAAAACAAATATTCTGATCAAGAGGTAGAAATTAAACCAAATAGCGATGAGACTATATTTAATTTAGCAACAAAATATAAAGTTTATAGGTTCATGAAGGATGGTAAGGAAACAGCGGTGAAAAGAATGATTATATTTTTTTATATAACTTATTGTTTTGACATTCGGTTCATGACTCTATTTCTAGAGCAGTTGGCTAAGAATTTAAATGATGATAACTGTCTTGAGACAGTCAAACATCTAGGTGCAATGAAAATTTTGACGAAATACATTTGGCCATAAAAAATATATGGAGTTTTAAAAAGTTTCATTAAACAATGCTACCTCCTATAGAAAAGTTGTACTCATCACTTAACGATTCAAACATTTCAGATGATGATTTCAGCCTGAAAACACATTGCGATCTACACGACTATTGCGTGAAAAGACATACGTTAATGTTGCGACATCTTTGAAGAATTTAGGAATGTATGTACGAAACTTTACAAACTTGACCCATCACACTACTATAGTGTGCCTGGGTTAGTTCATGGTGCGAGTTTATAGTGTGCCTGGGTTAGTTCATGATGCGAGTTTATAGTGTGCCTGGGTTAGTTCATGATGCGAGTTTATAGTGTGCCTAGGTTAGTTCATGGTGCGAGTTTATAGTGTGCCTAGGTTAGTTCATGATGTGAGTTTATAGTGTGCCTGGGTTAGTTCATGATGCGGGTTTATAGTGTCCCTGGGTTAGTTCAAGATGCGAGTTTATAGTGTGCCTGGGTTAGTTCATGATGCGAGTTTATAGTGTGCCTAGGTTAGTTAATGGTGCGAGTTTATAGTGTGCCTGGGTTAGTTCATGATGCGAGTTTATAGTGTGCCTAGGTTAGTTCATGGTGCGAGTTTATAGTGTGCCTGGGTTAGTTCATGATGCGAGTTTATAGTGTGCCTAGGTTAGTTCATGGTGCGAGTTTATAGTGTGCCTAGGTTAGTTCATGATGCGAGTTTATAGTGTGCCTGGGTTAGTTCATGATGCGAGTTTAAAGATATTTTGCGTAGAAATTTAACTTATGAAGACTCTAACATGTTTCTGATGACTGACAGTGGAATTCGTCCTGGAATTAGTATGATAACACAAAGATACGCAATAGCAAATAGCAAAATTATCTTTGCAAACGAAGATGGTACGATAAAAAATGATGGTGACGTCAAAGTCCTGCAAAGCAGATGCTCCACCGCCGCAGAGCGCAGTGATGTACCTACAGTACACATTGTCATTCACCTTCTGGCTGACCTCTTCTCTGGAGGCGGCAAAGTCAATAACGAAGCTGAGAATGATGAGACAAATGCAAACTCATTAATTATCTACCATGATCCAAATAAAAATTATATGGCTTGGCCATAAGTCGATACATGCTGTAGAAAACGTAAGATGGGCAAATGATGAGTAAATGAATGAGTAGAGGGAAATCTGCATAAAATGCCAGATAAATGTGACACTGGTTGCACTTTAGATGTAGACATGGAGATTCCATCATATCTGCATCATCATTTCAAGGACTATTCGTAAGCAGCTGAAAAACTTGTAACAGATGAAAATGATTCCTCTACATTGCAAAAGAAATTGATAAATGATTACAAGGATACCAAACCATCTGAAACAAAACTATTATAAATATTGAACAAAAAAAACAAGTATGTGATACATTGTAGAAACGTAATGCTTTTCGTGGAACTGGGTTCGAAACTGATATTTTTTTTCGCTCGACATCTCCTCTTTATTTATCTAGGAAAAAGTTCCCAATGTATATTCGATTTTACATTGTGGCTTCAGTGTTAAAAGTGCTGTTAGGTAAAAGTCCATTGCTATCAGGTAGTTGATTGTGAACTAAGTAGAAATGGAACCATGAACTTGAGAACTTCATTAAATTCAATGTTGATGGATGACCCATTGTAAACTTCAACAGCTCTTTAGAGCATGATGTGTGCAACAGCAAAATCAGATTTAAGTGTTGCATAGTAAACACAGTTAATAATGTATTTGGTTTTAGTCAACACCCTATTATTTATCTAGCAAAAAGGTTAGCCAATGAGTTTGTAGACTTATATATCCTTTCAATAGGCATCCATAATTTCTAGCATTTGGTTGTAAAATACTGACATCATTTTAACTTGTTGTTGTGCTTTGGTTGGCTGTACATTGTTAACAACGGAACCTGTTGTTGTGCTTTGGTTGGCTGTACATTGTTAACAACGGAACTTGTTGTTGTGCTTTGGTTGGCTGTACATTGTTAACAACGGAACCTGTAGGGACAGACGACATGGAAGAGACAGGGCAAGAATTCAACGATGATGACATTTTGACCCTGGTATTTAGAGACGAGGTTCCAGACAATGCTAATGAAGAAGACGCTGATGCCACTATCGACCCCGAGGGAAAAGACATTACCATCAACCAAGCCAAGGACAGCATAGCAACACTCATGTGGTATTTTGAGCAGACGTCAGCAATATTCACCAATGATGACGTAAACCACAACAGTGAAGCCCTTGAGAATCTATGGACACTATCAAGAATCATTGCAGATCGATCCGCCAAAGAATCCAGGTAAATAAAGGTCACAGATTTCTTCAGGAAATTGACACAATAAATGTATGTACAGTACATACATGTACATGTACATAGTGTGATGTGTTCGATGTGTTAATTGTTTAAACTTATATTTACGTGTGTGTACACCTGTACAAGTGCATGTTATAATGAAGTGAAATAAAACATAAGTCAAAAGATGTATTCATTAATTTATTTCAACCATTATTGAATATACAGTACATTTACATCCAGTAAATACATGTACATGTATACGGTATGATGACATCGTAAAATAAAAATGTGCATGATTCAATTATCCGGAAAACTTTGTAATCCGGACAAATTCACTGGGAACAATGGTGTCCGGATTAACGAGGTACCTCTGAGGTGAATAGGTTTTCACTACATCCAGATCGTGGATAAATTCTTGGGAAATCAACTGATTTTTGTTTATTTTGAGGTAATTATTTGTGATTTACTGTTTTATGGATGCCTTTAAATTGAACATGGTAATTATTTTGTCCTGGAAAAATGCATAGTTAATAGAGTAATTGTGTGAATCGTTGCTATACATTCTTTGAGTGAAATTTGAAAACGGTCTAAATCTTCTAATGATTACATCAATATCTAATATGATTCTCATTACCCTTTATGTTGTTTAATATTTCATAGACCAACATGTAGTATTTTTAAATGGTATATTTGTTTTATAGCTTTTTCATATGTAGTGAAAATAAACTTCATTTAATCTAATGTTGTCATTCTTTCATTTCTTTTATGATGTCATTTATTACCCAGTGTTTGCATTGTCGTTATTGTAGTTGCCTTATCGTGTTTTTCTTGTATACCATTGCCTTATCGTGTTTTTCTTGTGTACCATTGCCTTATCGTGTTTTCCTTGTGTACCATTGCCTTATCGTGTTTTTCTTGTGTACCATTTTGTTGTTTAACTGTGATGTTTTTGTATGTACTGTCTTCTTCCCCTCTGATTTCTTGATCAATACACATTCACATAATGTGCATGATTTAATTTCTTCATGTTCTAATGCACTGTTTTTCCACAGGTCACATTCTAAAAACTAGTTATTTTTCAAAAAACTAAAAGTTTTCATGCTCTTTGATACTGCTCTCTATGTATTGTGCTCCATCATTTATTGCTACAAAATAATATTTTCTGCTTGTTTCCAGGTGCTTAATGATTCAGCTCATCGTGTCCATTTTACGCGTACATAATGTTTGCATTTCGTTCTTATGGCCTTTTAATTATTTTCGACTTTGTATACATCATTTTGTTTGTTGTATAGAAGTAACTCTTGCTGGTAAAATATACCTCAATTTCCTCTCCATTTATTTCTTCCAGTTTTGCACAACTAGAATACCTTGAATTACTTGTCTGATTTTAAATATTTCCTCAGTAAATTTAGGAAGTTATCCATTTGCAAATACTGATTTGTATTTTTTAATTGTTTCGACAATTCTGAATTTTGGAGTTCCAAATGTATCAGTTGTCAGATAACCAAACAGATTAATCCATACTTTTATTGCTTGCTTTAACCGGATTCATGTATGTTGCTTTGTGATAAGTGTTATTGTATCCCCCAATTAGGTTTGGTAAAACATCAACCCATTTTTTCATTTCATTTTGAGCGAAATACTTCCACATTTTAGTCTTCCTAGTTCAGTGTAACCTTTCCACGACATATAAGTTTTTGTCCAAGTAAGATGAAAAGTATTTTTTTTTTTAAAATTTCCAACATATCTTTAACTTACCGGTTTTAAAACTCTTTTTCCTAATCAAACTGTTTGTTTTGTTTTGTTTTTTTGTTTTGTTTTTTTTTTCGTTTTTTTTTCCTGGTTTTCGCTCTTTGAATATTTGTCTAAAAGCACCATATATGTCATCTCCCTTTTTCGTTGTAACTTTCTCAGCCCAACTGTATTTTGAGAAAACTTCCATCACTGTCAAAATGTATTTTGCATCTATCATTTCCCATGCATTTTTCACATGCTTGCATGTCAACGATGCCTGACACTAGTCATCTACGTGTCTTATACAGACCTTTCTGTATGGCAATCTTTTTCCAGCTTGCTTGTGTAATGTGTAGGTAGATTGCTCAGTTAACCATTCTTTCAATTCTACATATTTCCTTTTCTTTTGTCTCATTTAATTTATTCACACAATTGATTTTGTTTGAGCAAGCAACTGTACATTCAGGATCATAAAAAAGATGTCTTAAACACAGTTCTTGGTCATCCTCTTGAAAGTCCACCTTTAGTGATCTGCTGGAGGCAGACCTCGACTCTGTTGATAAGCCTACACTCTGACATTAGCCATTTAAAACAGATGAAAAATTATTGTACAGAGCTAAAAAATATATCTAAAACTAGATTGACCCCGTCTCATATTCTAAGTGAGTTGCCTGTCCAAATAAAAGTGTTATCAAATTTTCCTGAAAGAACCTTGCACCCACCTATGAAATGCGTCATTATTATTTGAAGTTTTTGAATAACACTGGTAAATTATTAATACTCAACTCCCTGCTGGGGCCCCATCTGTAGGTCCCTCCACATTATGCTTAATTGTATCAAAAGCTATAAACTTTGTGTGTACAAAGCGAAACACGTGACCTATGAATGAGAACAGTACTACTCCTGTTCTCTGTATTTCATTGGTTACCTATAATTAGCACTCACTTGTACAGCATGAATAATAATAATAAGCTGTCCCTTGTTCACACCCACTTGGCAATGCATTGCTGCTTAAAATATATCAAGCAGTACATATACGATTGTTTGACAATTAAGCTAAGCTAGGGGATTCGTGACTTATAAAAGCCGCCAATACAATGTTTTTCACCTCACCCTAAAAAAAATGAGATTATTACATTTTAATCAATGTAGTTTAAAGAGTTGGTAGCCATTGATTCTACTGATACAGAGTGTGCATTTTTTCTGTAATTGTGACACATCCAGAGTACTATTACATGAACTAATTATTACAAAACTTGAAAGTTACTGTTTTTACTGATCGATATAAAAAAAAATCAATGCCACTCCAACTTCTTTTTTGCTTTCAAATTTGATTGAGAAACATGGAGATTTTTCACAGCGTTCAGAAAACAAAAGTACTCCAAGACCCCCGAATACTCATCCCTAAAGATCATGATGAAATGCACAGACTGTACATTGACCTGAGGGCAAAACTGAAGACATACAGTTGGAGATTGCAAAAGCAGAGGTGTATGCCACCAATCATTCAGAATTCACTACCTGAGCATGAAAAATTGTGAAATTGTTTGAAATCTCATTAGTTGTTAGCCCCTCTTCAGAAGAATGTGAATGTGGGTTCAATCTTGTGAATAATATCACAAGTATAAGTGACCAACCATTTAATTTTTCTGGAGGGGTGCACGTGTCAAAATAATAGTAACAAATATGGCCTTGGTGGGAATGTGGATTTTGCCCTGGGTGCATGTCCCAAGGACATCTTACCATCAGATCAGCACAGGTCGGCTACCATGGCGTGCAAGGCACTTTACTCTGCTTGCCTTGACACTAAATAACCTACTTGTGGTGCTTTGACATAAAACACCCCTTGCCTGAGGAAGACATGTTGTCATTTTCAAATGACATTAACCATGCCTGAGGACGACAGGAATACTGTATATAAAAGAGCTGAGTTTCCATATTCCATGGTCCAAGAAAAGGTGACATGTCAAAATTAATTTTTTTTACAGAAATCTTTTTATAAAAATGGAGAAATCTGGAAACCATTGGTTTGGAGTGGTGTTTTACAACACAGAAACAATCTGAAGGTTATATTATGCAGAAGCAAGCAGAGTAAAGTGCCTTTCCCAAAATTGCACCAAGTATCTGATGGTTTCAAGTCTGTGTATAATTGTTTAACCAACAAATTTATTATCACATTTTGTAAAATTAGTAATTCAAGCATTCCTAATATAAAATTGTAATTTTTAATGTTTGTTTTAGTTATTTCATAGGATTGCATAATACTGCCAGGGGGTGAGATTGGGGTGGGGAATATATGAGAAAATTATAATTAACTTGTCCCAAAAGATATTTTACTCTTTTTTTTCCTTTGTTCATAAAATATAAAGATAGTTTATGTATCCTAAACTGGTTTTCACATTTTTATTTTCTTCTCTCCTTGCTGCGGAAGTGACATTTGTTTGCAAAATTCAGACCTTATACACTGTATTTCCAAACAGCGAGGTAATATTTAAGGTGATATCACTTTACAAATGTGCATGCAAAATTTATTGTCACATGCATGAAATTAGCCTATTAGCAGAGCAGAGAAAACCACGCCTACTCATTTACATAATAGTTTATATAAAATCAAACAGCTTTACCTTTTACACTAACACCAAACACTGTACCATAATATTAATGGTAAACCATGACCACTTAAACAGTCACATAGGTGTTAGATCATCTGACACAAGTGCTGGGACAAATTCTCAGTGTGGCCACAATTACGTAGTGACTCTCACCTAGTCAGCTAGTACTGGTCAGCAGTCCATTAGAACTTGTAATATGTTGAAATTTGATGCTAACTCAGTGATAATCATCTTGATCAACCACTAATACTGTAGCCTCACATGAAGAGCATGATCCCAACTGTTCAAGGGTCCATACATATTGTTTATTCATTCACATGTACAATAAATAGCAAATCGGTTGAGAGTATCTTCTCACAATATACAATAGTCATTAATATAAGCAGTTTACCACTGAATTAAGATCTTTCTTCCTACTTTCAACTGCACTGACCAAAAAGGGTCTCCCAGGTAGGATAGTATGCACATAACATGCAGGTATCTATGTGGTTATGAGCTCAATGCCAATACTTAACCGAAGTCAGTAAGTGTAGGTCACAATGACTTTCTTTTGTTATAAGGGTGTAGTACTAATGAAGATGTATCAATTGTTAAGTTTCATGACTCTTGCCATAACAGTACCCAAGACATGAACATAAAACAAAAATCAATAGGGTTCTTCCCTTACACCAAATGCAAGCCATCAACAAAGTTTGGGAACCCTAAATGATGGAGCACTGAAGTTATTGTGCAGAAACCATGTTTCTTTTTTTGAGTGACCTTGACCTTTTGAGCCTGAAATTTATAGGGTTCTTCCTTATCACAAGTGCAAACCATCCACAAAGTTTGGTAACTGTAGATAGTGAAGAACTCAAGTTATTGTGCAGAAACCATTTTTATTCTTTCAGTCAGTCACAGTGACCTTGACCTTTGAATCCAAAATCAATAGGGTTCTTCCTTACCCCAAGCCCAAGCTATGCACAAAGTTTTGTAACCGTATGTGGTGGTGAAATCAAGTTATTGTGCAGAAAATATTCTCCTTCTTCCAGTCACAGTGGCCTTGACCTTTGAGCTTACGAGCTCAATGACAATGGGTTTCTTCCTTACCCAAGTGCAAGCCATCAACAAAGTTTGGTAATTATTGATGGTGGACAGCTAAAGTTACTGTGTGGAAACAAAATTGGCTAACAGACAGATGGACTGATGGACCACACAATAATATGATGCCTTATTGAAATTGTAACAACGTCACAGGAGTGTAAAATATAGGTCACAGAGACCTCTTTTTATAATAAGGATGTGGTTCTTATCAGGATGTATCCCTCATCAAGATTCTAATAGGACAATATGCATATAAAATGCAAAGAAACATACAGCCATGAGCTAAATTCAAACTCTTATCAAAAGACAGTCAAAACTAACAATATAGGTTGCAGTGATCTTCTTTTGTTGTATGGGTGTAGTACTAATACAAATGCTTACAATCATCAATTTTCATGATTTTTGCATGAAAAATGCCTAAAAAAATTAACTTCCAACACAAAATTATATCAGTGAAATGTGAACTATATAAGTATGCATGTATGTATGTATGTATGTATGTATGTATGTATGTATGTATGTATGTATGTATGTATGTATGTATGTATGTATGTATGTATGTATGTATGTATGTATGTGCATCCCTTCACCAAGTTTTATCATCCTAGGTACAATATTATGTATTACTGAGTGCTAAATTCTATAGAGTCAACAGCTAAATACAAAATCTTAAAGAAGAATGGAATCATGTATGTACAAAGTTAGTCTCCTTAATCCAGTCCCAGAGGTAGATGCCATAAAACCCACTCCAAGATGTTGCCGAGGACCTAGGAAGAAAGAATGGTTGATCTGCAGTGAAAATGTACATATGTATATACTTTTACTTGTGTTGTTGCTAGTACCATGGGTTGTAGAAACAGCTCACCTCTACTATGAGACAAATTAAGAAGTATTCTGAATTTTGTTGTTGTTGTGAACATCAAATTTCATGGTTTTATGAAACATTACATTTTTGCTTGTACTTGAATTCATGGAAGAGGTCCTAATATTTGCACAGAAGGAAGATTGTTTGTACTTGAATTCATCGATTAAGGAAGAGGTCCCAATATTTACACAGAAGGAAGATTGTTTGTACTTGAATTCATGGAAGAGGTCCTAATATTTGCACAGAAGGAAGATTGTTTGTACTTGAATTCATGGATTAAGGAAGAGGTCCCAATATTTACACAGAAGGAAGATTGTTTGTACTTGAATTCATGGAAGAGGTCCTAATATTTGCACAGAAGGAAGATTGTTTGTACTTGAATTCATGGAAGAGGTCCTAATATTTGCACAGAAGGAAGATTGTTTGTACTTGAATTCATGGATTAAGGAAGAGGTCCCAATATTTACACAGAAGGAAGATTGTTTGTACTTGAATTCATGGAAGAGGTCCTAATATTTGCACAGAAGGAAGATTGTTTGTACTTGAATTCATGGATTAAGGAAGAGGTCCCAATATTTACACAGAAGGAAGATTGTTTGTACTTGAATTCATCGATTAAGGAAGAGGTCCTAATATTTGCACAGAAGGAAGATTGTTTGTACTTGAATTCATGGAAGAGGTCCTAATATTTACACAGAAGGAAGATTGTTTGTACTTGAATTCATGGATTAAGGAAGAGGTCCCAATATTTACACAGAAGGAAGATTGTTTGTACTTGAATTCATGGATTAAGGAAGAGGTCCTAATATTTACACAGAAGGAAGATTGTTTGTACTTGAATTCATGGATTAAGGAAGAGGTCCCAATATTTACACAGAAGGAAGATTGTTTGTACTTGAATTCATGGAAGAGGTCCTAATATTTACACAGAAGGAAGATTGTTTGTACTTGAATTCATGGAAGAGGTCCTAATATTTACACAGAAGGAAGATTGTTTGTACTTGAATTCATGGAAGAGGTCCTAATATTTGCACAGAAGGAAGATTGTTTGTACTTGAATTCATGGAAGAGGTCCTAATATTTGCACAGAAGGAAGATTGTTTGTACTTGAATTCATGGAAGAGGTCCTAATATTTGCACAGAAGGAAGATTGTTTGTACTTGAATTCATGGAAGAGGTCCTAATATTTAGACAGAAGGAAGATTGTTTGTACTTGAATTCATGGAAGAGGTCCTAATATTTAGACAGAAGGATGATTGTTTGTACTTGAATTCATGGAAGAGGTCCCAATATTTAGACAGAAGGATGATTGTTTGTACTTGAATTCATGGAAGAGGTCCTAATATTTAGACAGAAGGATGATTGTTTGTACTTGAATTCATGGATTAAGGAAGAGGTCCTAATATTTACACAGAAGGAAGATTGTTTGTACTTGAATTCATGGAAGAGGTCCCAATATTTACACAGAAGGAAGATTGTTTGTACTTGAATTCATGGAAGAGGTCCTAATATTTGCACAGAAGGAAGATTGTTTGTACTTGAATTCATGGAAGAGGTCCTAATATTTGCACAGAAGGATGATTGTTTGTACTTGAATTCATGGAAGAGGTCCTAATATTTAGACAGAAGGAAGATTGTTTGTACTTGAATTCATGGATTAAGGAAGAGGTCCCAATATTTAGACAGAAGGAAGATTGTTTGTACTTGAATTCATGGAAGAGGTCCTAATATTTAGACAGAAGGAAGATTGTTTGTACTTGAATTCATGGAAGAGGTCCTAATATTTGCACAGAAGGAAGATTGTTTGTACTTGAATTCATGGATTAAGGAAGAGGTCCCAATATTTACACAGAAGGATGATTGTTTGTACTTGAATTCATGGAAGAGGTCCTAATATTTAGACAGAAGGAAGATTGTTTGTACTTGAATTCATGGAAGAGGTCCTAATATTTGCACAGAAGGATGATTGTTTGTACTTGAATTCATGGAAGAGGTCCTAATATTTAGACAGAAGGAAGATTGTTTGTACTTGAATTCATGGAAGAGGTCCTAATATTTGCACAGAAGGAAGATTGTTTGTACTTGAATTCATGGATTAAGGAAGAGGTCCCAATATTTAGACAGAAGGAAGATTGTTTGTACTTGAATTCATGGAAGAGGTCCTAATATTTAGACAGAAGGAAGATTGTTTGTACTTGAATTCATGGAAGAGGTCCTTATATTTGCACAGAAGGAAGATTGTTTGTACTTGAATTCATGGATTAAGGAAGAGGTCCCAATATTTAGACAGAAGGAAGATTGTTTGTACTTGAATTCATGGATTAAGGAAGAGGTCCTTATATTTGCACAGAAGGAAGATTGTTTGTACTTGAATTCATGGATTAAGGAAGAGGTCCTTATATTTGCACAGAAGGAAGATTGTTTGTACTTGAATTCATCGATTAAGGAAGAGGTCCTTATATTTGCACAGAAGGAAGATTGTTTGTACTTGAATTCATCGATTAAGGAAGAGGTCCTTATATTTACACAGAAGGAAGATTGTTTGTACTTGAATTCATCGATTAAGGAAGAGGTCCTTATATTTGCACAGAAGGAAGATTGTTTGTACTTGAATTCATCGATTAAGGAAGAGGTCCTTATATTTGCACAGAAGGAAGATTGTTTGTACTTGAATTCATCGATTAAGGAAGAGGTCCTTATATTTGCACAGAAGGAAGATTGTTTGTACTTGAATTCATGGATTAAGGAAGAGGTCCTAACCTAATATTTACACAGAAGGAAGATTGTTTGTACTTGAATTCATCGATTAAGGAAGAGGTCCTAACCTAATATTTACACAGAAGGATGATTGTTTGTACTTGAATTCATGGATTAAGGAAGAGGTCCTTATATTTGCACAGAAGGAAGATTGTTTGTTGGGTCTTTCAATTCATAGTTTTGAAGCAACCATGAAATCCACTGAAACTGGAACACCATGAAAAATAGTGACTTCACAGTATTCAACTGATGAAGCTAATTCTGAAGTTAACTTAATCTAATGTAAAGCAACAAGTCTGTGAAACAAAAAATTTTTTACAATTGGGAAAGACTTTCCTGTGCAAGTTAGGATGGGGAAGGCTTAGCACAAATAGGGCTGGTCAAATTTTTTTGTGATCCACTTGACTTATGAAATATCACTTGTCCTTATGATTTTTTCACTTGTCCCTTCTATTAAGTAACATAGATATACAAGTTGCTATTGTTAGTTGTGCTCAATTTAATATTCAAATGTTTTAGTGTTACAGAACAAACTTTATAAATGTACAGAAATATTCTATCCCTTTCTTTAATACATCTAGTAATAACATTTAGAAGCTAATTGTTAAGATAAATAATAAATTAAACTCAGCACTTTAAGGGTTTTTTTTAATCTCACAAAAAATTCATGATTGCATAATATGTATACACCTAACTGTTCTAAAAAAAATATGAATTCAATACATATTACTATAACAGGAGATACCATATTTACAACCCCTGTATAAGTTGTACAATTAATACGTCTGTTGATATATGACCAAAAAATCTTCTCTAATAAATTTCCCAACCAATTAAGGTCTTAATATATTAATGGTTTCCACTTATTCAGTATTTTCTTCAGTTATCCAAACTACTTTATCTTAATCAGTATGTACTTTTACTTGGTTACATAAGGTACAAAACCAACCATCAGCTGAGGGTTGCCAAGTGAGGCTGTGATACACACAACAAATTGTCATCACCGAGTATACATGACATAGTGGCTATGAGCTGTACTGTACATGTACATGCTGGCAGGTATTCTTTAGAATGCTGATTGCTGTATATAGGCCAAATGAATGGAAGATGTTCTTTTGAGTGCAAGTGGCTGTAAATAGGCTGACTGAATGGCAGGTGTTCTTTTGAGTGCTAGTAGCTGTAAATAGGCTGACTGAATGGCATGTGTTCTTTTGAGTGCTAATGACTGTAAATAGACTGACTGAATGGCAGGTGTTCTTTTGTGTGCTGGTAATTTTAAATAGGCTGACTGAATGGCAGGTGTTCTTTTGAGTGCTGGTGACTGTAAATAGGCGGACTGAATGGCAGGTGTTCTTTCGAGTGCTGGTGATTGTAAATTAGCTGACTGAATGGCAGGTGTTCTTTTGAATGTTGTGACTGTAAATAGGCTGACTGAATGGCAGGTGTTCTTTTGAGTGCTGGTGACTGTAAATAGGCTGTCTGAATGGCAATTGTTCTTTTGAGTGCTAGTCGCTGTAAATAGTCCTACTGATAGTTTTCTCTTGAAAGTATCAGTACTTACATTTATTAACATAATTTTAGCTGTGAAAGCAACTGGTTTATCTGAGATATTATTTTACATACTAGCTGTTAATCAGGCTCTGCTTTTCGTAGTTATCTTTTTTGACACTTAAAAAAATCACTTGAAATGGACATATTCCTAAGAAAGTTTCACTAGCTTGACCACTTCACTCGTCCCAGACATCAGGCTATGGAATTTACTCACCCCTGAAAGTTGAACTATTCATTCTTTGGTCCATCAGGTTTCATTATAAATGACTTCCACAAGTCCTATGATGAACAGAAGAATATCATAAGCTTATTTTCTGCAGTAAAATGAAAGCATCTGGAAATTCATGTATATACATTTTTATTCAAATTCAGTTCCCGAGTGGCAGAGCTACATCAGAATTATGCCTGGTCCTCTGTTTTTATACCACCACCTCCTTTCTCTTGGCACTGTTTGACATATTGATCAAGGTTCATTGCTAGTATCTGTTGATGTGAACCAAGTAATGAGAGAGTTTTTGGGGCTGCCAAATTTAGTATACTAACTAATTCTCCACGTAAATTTTCAATTGGTGGAAGTTTTGCTATATTCATCACAGCATCTCGAGTCAATAAGCGATCTTCCATCAAGCCACCTGTTGAGGAAAAAAATGATCAAAAGCACTTTTTGGAACATAAAAGCATTTTCTGCAATCATTTATGATGTTATCTTTTTTCTAAAGTAAAAAAAATTACAAAAGTCCAGTGATATTAACTTTACGTTTAATAAACACAAAATATAGATGGAATTTAAATGAAAACTAATTTTCTGGAATTAGATTCAAACCAAATTTTGGTATAAAATATGTTTCTTTTGATAATACTTACCTGATCATAATATATAAGGAGTACAACCACAACCTTGCAAATAAAGCCCTCCCAAGCTTATTTTTAGCTCAGAAAGTACTAAAATTCACATGCTCACCTAGTTGTCAGACAAGAGTGATCTCCCCATGGGTTGAGGGACAGGCACTAAATCGCATCCATACATCAGTTACTACTGGAGTAGAAGTACATGTTCTATCAGGTTTTAATGTAACTGCTGTTAGACTTGGGAGGGTGTACCTGTATTATGATTAGATAAGTGTTATTGAAGAAACATAGTTTACTGGAGGGAGTTACATATCCTTTTCCCCAAGAAGACCCAATCTCTGGTCCCCTAATGTACATGAAGCAGCTTAAACTTTTATGAGAGATACAGGATGCATTTAGATATGCCTGGATGCAGCTTTTAGAAAAATTTCCCTCCCGCAAATCCTGCGAAAGTGGAGTGACAGAGTCATTGAGGAGCTGCTGAATGATCTGGGCAGATAGTATGTTGTGCTGCTGCTACAGGTCCCATAAAGTCAAACTGAGCCCGAGGTAAAAGTTACAGAAAGTCATCTCTGCCCTCAATCCCATAGCTTAGATAATGTCACTTAGGGAACAGGGTTGCTATGAGTGTGGTTACTGCTCTAACCTTGTGAGCTGATATGTGCAAGTAACTCATTTGGTCTTGGGTTAGTTCTTTATACGCAGAGTGGACAACCCATCATACCCAGGATGAAAGAGCTTGAGCCAAGATATCATCCTTTCCTTCTTTTACTGGTAAAAATAAACGAGATCTCACTTAACCAGCTCAGTATGCTTGCAGTACCATTTCAAAGAGATTACAGGGTCCTGTAGATGCCCTTGAGACAAAAGGTCAATAGAGGAAAGGTTTCACAACAAATGACTGATTCCCCATGAGCAGGGGCTCATTCATAAGAACGAAAGTTGGAGTCATCATGAGTGAAACTGAACCAGTGTGGCTGAACTGCAGATGATTTGGATCAACAGACAAGGCATATATTTCATTGATTCTGCCTGCTGTAGCTAGAAAAAGGAAGCATGCTTTCTAGGAGAGGTGAGTCAAGGAGATTCCAGACATGGGTTCAACAGGTGCTTTATTCACCCATGTCAGAACCCAATGTAGACTCCATTTCAGGCACAGGGCCAAATTGAAGTGGTCATTGTTTTGGACTATATCCTCCCTTCCATGATGATGCACTGTGTTGAGTGACGGGGGCTAACTCCTCTTCGAAGAGCCAAAGGAGGAAGTTACCTATTTGTGGTACTGTGACTTTCAAAGGAGTGATGTGTTCCATGCATCACTGGAAGAAAACTTTCCACATCTCTTTGTATGCTTTCAAAGTGGCAGGTCTTCTTGCCCAAACAATTCTGTCCATCATTTTTATGAGAACTGTTTTCCCCTTGAGGACTTGCTTAATATGAGGCAGGCATGCATGTTCAGCAATTCCGGGTTCAGATGGAACACCTGCATTCATGGTTGCTGAAGTGAGGAAAGACCAGGAGTTTCCTGTGAATCTCTGCTGCTAAGTTTAATAGCTCATTTATCCATAATTTTCCCACTAAAGGGAGAAATCAGGACCAGATGACACTCTGATGCTCTCACTTTCTGCAAGACTGAGAGACAAAGGTCAGTAGCTTTGGGTTCCACCTTGCTGCAAATAGATCCACATGTGGTTGAACCCAACCAGCACAGATTTGTCTAAATAATGAGGAAGTGAATGGACCATTTGGTCTGAATGAATTGATTCCATCAGGACAGTAAATTCAATATAACACTGAGTCTGCCCAGGATGTGACAGACTTGGATGTGGATTTGTCGATGATGACACCACCTGAGAAAATCTCAAACCAGGAGGCAGAGGGCTTCTAACGTAATTTACCACAGTAGAGCTGTCAGATAGGATGAGAATGCCCTTTCCAGACAGTCTCATCCTACAATTAAAAGGCATTCACTATGGTCTTCATCTCTAGGAGACTCGTGTAATGAATGCTCCTAAAGGGGCCACTCCCTGCTGACTTTGCAAAATGAGGGCAAGAGGTGGGCACCTCAGCCTGCTGTGCTGGCATCCTTGCAGATTGTTATTCCTTTAGGTAAAACCTGCAAGAGAATATCCACTGTAAGCCAGGTGATTCTCCCATTTGCTGAGATGGGACCTCATCGTATCCCAAAACTGGGATCTCTGGGTCCAGTGTTCACATCTTAACACCACTGGGATAAGAGAATCATCTGCAATTATCTTATAAACATGTGGTCCAAGATGATCGGCTGCTGCATTGAGGAGACCCAATAGATGAAGAAGTTCCCTAACTGAGATGCGATTCTTTGAAAACTGAACACACTGTTGAGATGATTTTTTTAGGCATATTACCCTATTTATATACATTTTGAACTCCATGCTTAAGTGGGTAAAATGCTACGATGCTGGGATGAATGATATCAGATTTGTCTTTGCTGACAATGAATCCAAGGCAGTGCAGAAGTGAAACAAGGGATTTCATGTTTTGATCTAAAATATAACTCACCTGGTACTTTTGCAAAATGTCATCCAGGTAGATGGAAGTCAAGGACATGGTGGTGGTTCTAAAGCGCAACTGACTCTATTAACAATGCTCATGAAGACCCTGAGAGTGATGTTCAGAACAAAAGGGAGTGCCCTGTATTGGTATACCATATCCCTGAATGTGAACCTTGGAAATTTCCTTGAAGACTTGTGGACTGGAATATGGAGGTACACATCCTGAAAATCTTAACTAATTGTGAAATCTCCCTCCTGAATGGTGTTGCGAACCAGTCTTGGTGTCTCCATTTTGAACCATTGTGCCCAAATGAACAGGTTGACAGAGCTTAGATCTGTGACCAGCTGAAATCTGCCAGAGGCATTTGGATATAGGAACAGTCTGGAGTAAACCCTGGTGAGTTAACATTTTGAACAATATTAACTGCTTTACTTGTGAGGAGATTGTCAATCTCTTACTGCAGAATGCTGGCTCTGAATGTGTCTTGGGATGTCTGTAACAAAGGAAGTCCCTTACAATGGAGCAGGGGCACTGAAAAAGATCTGGAGGTCCTCTGAGATAATTTGCATAAACCATGGGTCAAAGTCTTTCCCATTCTGTTGCAATATGTTTGAGTCTTCCAGCCCCCATCTTAGGATGTCTGAAAAGGACAGCATGAGCATGCCGTCATTTTCTGTGAGAGGCTGATGGGGAGAAAAACAGGGAAATAAGCAATCCTTATCGAAATGTGTTTTGTCATCAGAAGCTCTTGGAAACTCTGTTCTCACCTGAGGAATTGGCTTGTAGGATTGTTTCTAAATTTTGTCATGCTTGGAGTGGCCTTTTCCTGTTTCTCTGGTCTCTTCTCTGAAACAAAACTGCTCTATGATGTTGGGCCTATGCAAGGTTTGCCTCTTTGGCAGCCTGTGTTCGGACTTCCTCAAAACATGACCATGGAAGAGAAGGTTGGACAAAAGTAGCTGTGATCTAAGTGTGGCATTATGGTGTTCCTTAAGGTATGTGAATGTAGATAGAAAGGCATCTTTTTCTGCAATCTGTAAATTCACTGATGTTGCAATAAATTGGCAAGCATGTGTTGTACTGCTCTGTTCTGAACATGTGCCATCCACAAGACTGACATCCAAGCATGACCAGTGGGATTATTGACAGAAGAGTCTAGGCTGTGTTCACATTGCTGAAATATATGTAAAAAAAAACGTAAACATTTTATGGGAGTTGTAGCTGCAAAAAGAAAGGTCTGTCGATGCTGCAAAAAGAAAGGTATGTTGACACTTGGGTCTTGAAGCTGCCTCACTTCGCAATGTAATAAATCAGCGACTCAACCAAACTGAGTCAGCTGTTTGAATTTCAGCTGGATGTGGGAACTTTGTAAGTTGCCAAAGATGGAGTAGGAGAAGATGGGCAAAACTCAGGCAGCAGAAACCAGAAAACTTCTTTGATCGATGTGTGGAAGGCTGAGTCTTCTCTGGACATCATCCGATTGAGCATGGAAGATGGCATTTGTGAGCATAAGTCCCCAAAGACTGAAGAATGGGTGATACAGACACCAGCTGCAATGTGTTTGACAAAGCTGGCCAAGATGGACAGTGAACTATACTGGGGATCGAGCCAAGGTTGTGACAGTTATCTCCAGACATTCACTGAGTAAATCATTGATGGTTCAGAAGTAGCACCAAGTATCTGGGACTGGAGCATCACTGTAGACAGTGCTGGGTCATGATGGAGTCAGGGCTGGTGCTGATGCTGTCCAGTGTCAGTCTGTAATACTTTCAGGACTCTGGCACTGGATAAAAGAAGTTCACTTTTCAATACTGGGGCCAGGAATACAATAAATCTGAATCAGAGCTAAGACTAGCAATTCTGATTGTCAGGAACTATCTAAGTCATGAAGTCACAGCTGATATACTGGGAAAACAGATCCCCTTATCCAGTCCCAGGAGGGTGTTGTTTAGATAATTTCATGTGAGGGACATGGAGGTGGTCCTGGAGTGTGACGCGATCAGGCCCCAAAACTGTCTGAGTGCAAAATTTGAACTTGTGCTCAAATTTCACAAATTTTCATCTTCTATAACTTCAATTTGCAAATGGTTAGAATCACAACAAATTTGGGATTTTCTAATTGTTTGCATTTCTTTACATTATGCCAAGTTTCAACACAAATGAGCAACTCTGTATGATTCTTATGTTACGACTCTATGGCCTAAAACTATGTAATAGAAAGAAAGTGAAACCAACAATATAAATAAAATCAACAAGCAATTTATTTCTAGACAATTAAAGTGAAAATTCAAAAGACACTTACAATAACGTGAATTAAAGGTACTGATATGCCAGTAGTCTTGAATGTACTGATTTACCAGGAGTATTGAATGTCCTGATGTACCACGATGATGTAATTCAGAATGTCTTTGAATGGTTTCACAAAAATCCTAAAGTCATGTATTAATCCCAAAAAGTCCTCAAGTCAATGAGCACTTTAGTATTTCCAATAAATATTTTAAATAAATAATTCATCTATCTGAATTTGTTCTGATTTTCACAACACAACTATAATCATCTGATTCTTAAACCAAATTCCTTCAAGACTGATAGTTAGCATAGGAATGAAACACTGCCTACCAAATTTCCTATATATAAACACAGGTCACCCGACAGAATTTTCTAGAAAATCATATGGCTTATCTGACAAATATCAGTACTTCTAGTAGAAAAACCAGTATAATTGTAAACAAAAACAACCCTGACCTCGAATTCTAGTAAAGAACTTGTTTACATCCTATAACCGAGGACAAAAGTTAAATATGTAAACATTATACATAACACTTAATTCTGGAATTTTAAGTCATTAAATTTCTGTGCTAAGATACTTTCATGACAACAGGGCTGGATCCATGACTTTGGTGAATATCCAGGGACTTAGATCCAGACCAAAAGGGAGAGTCTTTAACTGGTACATGATTTTCCTGTGAGTGAGATTCAGACATTTCCAGGAAGACCAATGAGGTCTGTGCTGACTGTAAAGTGTCCCTCTGAGTGTCTCTATCCTGAGCTTGGTTGTCTGTATGTGATGTGAGTAAAATCCGGGTGCATTGTGTTGCAAAAGCTTTCTACCACCATTATCTGGAGGAGAGAGAGAGTCTGTGGTGAAATGTTAAAGTCTTCCTTGCACTGGTATGTCAGAAAAGGGCAGCATGAGCATGGTGTCATTTTCTGCAAGAAGGAGGTTGGTTGGAAGGGAAACTGGCTTGAAATCGGTTCTTCTTTCCCTGTGCCCTGTTGTCTCTTGCTCTGGGAAAACTAGACCCTTGCCAAAAAGTAAGGTTTGGATGAGGATTTCCCTGTTGGGAGTTCCTTAAAAGGGTAATTCCTACTTTTTTTTATCCCATTTGGGATACTAAGGCAAGGCACTGGGAGTGCCTCAGTGAGGTCCTTCCAAGTTCTCTGATATTCACAAGTGTGGTCTAACATTCTGTACTGGTAGTGCAGGAAGGGTGATTACCTTCTGACAGCTTAAACTTTTTACAAGCCCCACATCTCTGTGGGAGGTGGGGAGGCAGGAATGTTGGATTTGAAAGATAGTGTAAGGACTCCTAACAGATTATATTATATAATGGAAGAAACCATCGTTCAAAATGCAAATGCAAAATGTTAAGGGCCATAACTGAGTCAAATTCTGCCAGAAAAAGGTAAAAAGTATAAATTCGTTTAAATCTTCATGATGTTAAATCTCATAAAATATTTTTGTTTCAATCCAGAGAATTCTTTACAAAAATATTGAGTGGAAACAATTTTCATGATACAAGGACACAGTTTGAAGTCAAACAGGGACCAAAACTGAGTCAAATTTCAACAGAAGAAGATGAAAATGAGTCTTGATTTAAGGTCTTAATGATGGGAAGTCCCACACCAAATTTGGTTTCAATCCATCCAGTCCTTCAAATGGTATTGAGCAGAAGTTCAATTCCAGACAGGACAGAAGGATATGCAATAACAGTATATGCCCCTCCACAGAAAATCTGGGGAGGGAGAATATAAAGCAGACAATCTTACTGATGGAACACTAAGTTACAGATTAAGGCTATACATGCAACCTTGAAAATTTTTCAGTCCACAGCACTTCAAAGGTTTCAAAAAACAAATCCACCTTCGAAAATAACCATAGCATGAGGCATTCTGTTCAAATAGGTACAGCCTTTACATATTCTGGAAAAGAAAATTAACCAAAATAAAAATAATAATTACCGATTTTATCAACACGTGATCTCATTTATATTACCTAGGTAAAGACATTACAATATTGTTCACAGTAAGCTGGCAAATTTATCATCAACAGCAAACCAATTTACAATTGGCACCACTGTCTACAAGGTTTGTGGGTAATTGTTTCCAAAGCATTGTGGGTATAATTGTTTCCAAAGCATTGTGGGTAATTGTTTCCAAAGCATTGTGGGTATAATTGTTTCACACTATTAATTAAAAAACCTCTCCCTTGGTTTTTTTTTGGGGGGGGGGTCTGTTCAAATATAAACAAAATAAAAGTAATACCCAAAATATTTTACAGAAAACTATATAGAATCCTATACAAACTGGCACGGTGTAATTGTTTTTCTGTTGATGTGAGTGTCGTCTAGCAATATTGGAATTTCTTTTACCTGGTCAAAATGAATGAGTTCACCTTATTCATAAGGTCAGTAATTATTATTCATATTTTGATGAAGCATTTTTGGGGGTAGACAATTTGGAAGGAATACATACTTGAACCAATATGCCTTGCACTGTTGTACAGCTAAACTACAGGCAGTTTCTTCTAAATATACAGACAAATAAATTAAAATTATTTTCCACATTTTCTCATCATTACATCAGCAGATGAAAAAATGAATCTACTGTAATACAGCTTAATTTAGCAGAGTGTTTAATTGAGATCATCTAATTTTCTGAAGAAAAAAAAGTCATCGATGAAAATTCCAAAAGCTTTAAATATTATACATTTAAACACTGTAAATAATATTTCACAGGCATGAAAATAAAAGACCAAACAAATGGAATAAGATTGGAAGTGCAAAATTTTGGAACTGGAAAAATGGCCCACTATAAAGTAACTCTGACTTACCCAGTAAAAGTAACTGAGGTGTCTTGCGAAGAACTTTTGTGGCAGCTTCTATATTTGGTTCCTTGCCAGTTACATACAAGTTATGGCCAACAAACCAGGGCAACATGTTAACATATTGATTATCCTGACAAGCCCGTCTGGAAATATAACAATTATAAAACAATAATTACTGTGTACCGCATTCATCCATACATAACATACATCTAACTATGAACTTCATCGACTTCAAACTCACTGGAAGATTGGGGTCAATGCTGTCTGTTCTAACTTACAATTTAAATGCATATATCCAATAAGAACATCCTCGTCTCTTTCCAATGCTAGTCAAATAAATTTGACTCTCTGAAAAATAGGTAATAATAGTGATATTTCCCAACTAGGAAAGTTTTTTGTGGACCAACATTTCACTAGATGTTCTAAGAATGGATCATCATAAATACATAGGTGTTGAAAATAACACTGAAGGACTATTTAACCATTAATGAAATACCTGCAGTTTGAATTTTTAATGTTATTCCTGCAACTATTTAAGGAAAAAAAATGGTTTAAAACTCATTGCTTTCAATAGCCGACAAGTATTGCTTATGTATGGTTTTATCAGTTAAATTTTAATCATAACATTTGTAAGTATGCAGAATGTGCCGACTTTCAAGTCCTAACCTAGCCACAGGCAGAGCGTGAGTAGGCTGTTCCCTAATAATTATGCTGGCCAATGAAATTGACTGACTGACTTTTTGGTCCAATGAAATGTGCAGAGCTTGCCGACTCTCAAAAATCTGCTTGTCAAAGATTGCTTTGATACATGTCGCAGATTTCAAGCTGACTAGATAATAATTGTTAATGACATCAGGGGCTGAAAATTCCTTAAGCCCAAGGTCAAGAACCCAAGTGTTGACCTTTGGACCCCACTATTTTTACCCCACCCCCAATGGTGGACTCAGTCTCATTTGCATCATACTGTATTACATTCTTGGTTTGACTACAGTTGGGACTCAAGTGTCATAGGTCTGGACCCTGCATAAATATGGTTGCAAGATTATGTTACAGGTGTTTTTTGGAAATAAAAGACACTTGTCTCTAATGATTAGTTACATGAATTTCTCCAACAGTCTCAATGATGTAAGAAAGATCTACCACCTACAAGTGGTATTTATCATCCATTATTTATGTAGTAATTACAGGAGATTGATTCATACTTACTGTTTGGCAAATAATTACATGGATACAAATGTGTTCTCAAAAATCATTCAGAAATCATTACAAAACTGCTCTCATTTCCAAATCAAGCTTTCATTATTGTTGATGTGTTCATGTAGTAAAAGAGATGAGTCAGCTTAGCTACATGTATCTGTCTGTCTTTGCTCTTCTATCTATGCATTCTATTTTCCAAATATGAATTCAAAGCCTTCCTTTTTTCACATTTACAAATCAGTGTACATGTACTATTTGACATATCTTTTTTTGATAACTTTAATTATTGGCATAAGTTTTTAATGTACAAAAAAGACAACTGGAAATGAAAGTAAGCTGCTTATTTGTAAAATAAATATGACTCAATTACAAGAAAAGATTCCATATTTTATTTTACTTTATATTTTAACTTTCATTGTGATATTATGTTGTCATATTTTGGGGCAATCTCAAATCTCCCAAAGGCATGTTCACTTTTCCATTCAGCTTTCCCTAGCTTTTATAAAATGTGTCCAGTCCTAACACTGAATCTTCCTATGAGCTTATACAAACCTATACACAACCAGTAACAATTAAGCAATTAAGGCCTAATGAGAATAAATGGTGTATCCATTCCTCTGATTCCAGAACCTTCAATTCTTCAACATTCTTGGCCAAAACAATAGCCATAAATGTTAATTTTCCTCACAATTTATCCACATCAGACTTTTCTCTTCATCTCTGCCATCATTTTTTTTGTACATATTTACAGTCCAACTACCTGGTTTCTTGCTATGTAACTTCTGTTTTTACACTGAGAAATTATAATCTGTGAAACAGTCTAAGATATTGTGCTTAAGTACTTTTCTCCCTACCTGTGCCAACACATCCAAACCAAAAATTTATGATCTAAATCTCAACCATTAAAATTTTTATTTTTTAGAATTTAATCAATATAATTCAAAATGTGGAATTTAATTTTTTTTTAAAAATAATTCTGTAACATTCAGAATGGTTGGCATCTTTGAAACTAGGTCACTGTGACCTACATAAAAATAATTTTCTACTGACTCATTATATGAACTGTAAGCACAAAGAGTCTACTCATGTTAAACTTACTTCCATGTATCAGAGAAATGCCCCATTATGATGTCCTAATTTACCTGAAATGTTACAGTATTTATCCAACTGTTAACACCATAAACTCTAATCTGCTATCACATAATGGGCATCCAATTGTGACCATGTAGACCCAGAATGCAACAGTTGATTAGTGTCTATGCCATTTGTTCTACAAATGATTTCAAGAGAACAGCATAGACCCTGATCTTCTGGTATTCACAGTTGGGTGCCAATCTACATGGATACGGTAAATACTGGAACATTTCAGGTCAATTATGACATTATATCAAGGAATTCCTCTGATCAAAGTACTGAAAATACTGATGGTTAAGAGGGTTCAAGTGATACTAATTTACATAACATCAGATGGAAGAACACAACTGTAGATATATTTTGCAATTCATGGTCACCTTTTTACTATCATAAACACACTGCTCTAAATAATCTGTAAAATACAGTAAAACCTACCATAATGATCACCTTTACTCAGCGGTCACCTGTTCACAATGGCCATTCTAATTTCCTCCTGGCAAATTTCCTATATAAATATCCTGTTGTAACGGTCACCTGCCTTACATGGTCAGTGGCCAAGTGTTTTCTAACCAAACAGTAGTTTCTCTCTGCCTTAAGCAGACACTGGCATGTATCTACAGTGACCGCTCAACCCTTTGCTTCATGAGGAAGGCATTGTTTAGATAAAGGAATATCACATGAATCAATATGCAAACATTTCTTATCTCATGTGTACTCACTGTACTCCAGTCACGTTGATAGTGTAACTCAAAGGTGTCAATATGTAAAATTCGAAAGCGAGGCAGTTTTTATCATTTGGGTAAAGGGTCAAAGCAATTTGTTTGCTGCATGGTGGGAAAAGTAGTTTTGGTATTGCAGCAGAAATGGAAGTCGCCTTTTGTGCCAGTATGACAGGTATAGTTCAATATCTTCATCTATTTGCCTGCGAATTAAAGCTATCTCTGAAGAAAAAAGTTCATCTTTGAGAAGAGATACAAGTTATATCCCTTTTCATTAGGGTCAGGGGTCATTCAATATTTAAAATTTGTCTGTAAAGACAGGCAAAGTTTTGGTTCATGGGTCACAAAGAATAGCCATATATGGCTCATTTTGATTTCCTATTCATCGCCGACTTCTCACATAAGCCAACTGTCTTTTGATCTCAGCTAGTTGAGCAACTGGCTAAACCAGATATTGTTTCTAAAGCATGAACAAACTCATTAAATATTTTAAGTCAATAATGATTTAATTTATAGGCTGGATTAAAGTGAGCAGGATACAGTAATCTTGTGTGGAACATAAATTTGGCAGAAAACAACATATACACTTAATTTATGATTTTGCTGTATAGTACACATACACAATCTTGATAACTTAATAATAATAATAATAATAATAATAATAATAATAATAATAATAATAATAATAGTAACAATGACAATAATTATATTCAGTGCATGGTATTTGTTCAAAAACCAATTTTAAAATGTGAACCTGTGTACAGAGGTCACCTGTGTACAACAGCCAGTTTTGCCTTTTCCTATAGGTGGCTGCTAGTGACAGGTTTGACTATATTTTCAATATTTTCTTTTCTTTATATGCCATAAAGAGAATTTATATTACCATTTTAAATATTACTGAGGAATTATTGTGGTGATTTCCTTGTAACTCATTAAGGCTGGGATCGTATTTTCATTTTCACTTAAGACAGGGGTAGAAGAGAAGGTTTTCTTGTTATTTCCAATGGAATCCAAGCACGTCTGATTCAGAGGGATTTTCCTATCGACAGTTGCTTAGATATGTAAGGGAGGTTATTTTGAATTAGCTGTCAGGCTCATGCATGTGCAAATGGGTGAAAATTGGGCTTCTTTTTTTTTTTTGCTTATTGAACCCACAATTTTTACCTGTTTGTACCCTTTAACTCCAAATACCAAAGTTACTCAATTTTTGCGTAGGTTCATCTGTCTGGGTGAAGTTTGGTCAGGTCTGCTTTAGATCTAACAAAAGGAAGTCTAAAATTCGGACAAAACCTCTGGTCCTGGAACCGCCAATTTTTTTAGTAAAGACAATTGCATTTTTTTCAGATATATACTTTAATGTGTGTAGAATGTCTGCATTACTTGGCATCCATGTAAAGCTACATCCTTGTTCTTTTCTTTAATACCAGCTGCTCAGGTGTATCATGAACTGTGATGATGTTATGAGCCCTGTAAGAAGGGTAGTGCCTCATGACACAAAATATCATCTTTCAGTCTTAATGAGTTAAGGGACCAAATTGGAATTTCTTAAAACTTGTGTAAGAATGAATATTTGTCTAACTTTTGTACAGTTTAAATGCAGAAGCAAAGAAATAAGCAAGAAATATTTAAATTTAGTGATGTCAGTGAAATTTATCCCTGCTACATTAACTCATTAAGGCCAGGAGCTTTTTTTCATTATCACTTCATATAGGGTAGAAGAGAAAGATTTCTTGTCATTTCCAATGGAAGCCAAGCACATCTGATCCAGAGGGATTTTCGTATTGACAGTTGCTTAGATGTGTAAGAGAAATTGTTTTAGATTGGCTATCAGGCCAGCACATGCGCAAATGGGTGAAAATCTGACTTCTATATTTTTAGTTTGCATACTGAACCCATGATTTTTGTCTGATTGTCCCCTTTTACCCCGAATCCCAAAGTTACCCTTTTTGCGAAGGTCCATCTGTCCGTGTGAAGTATGGTCAGGTCTGCTTTAGATCTAATAAGAGGAAGTCTAAAATCAGGTCAAAACCTACAATCCTGGAACCATCGATTTTTTGAGTGAAGAAAATCAGGTCTCAAAATTTAGTTTTTTTTCAGATGTAATTTTTTATGTGAATAGAATGTCCACATTACATGGCATCTGTGTAAAGCTACATCCTTGTTCTTTTCTCTAATACCACCTGCTTGGGTCTATCATGAACTGTGATGATGTCACAAGTCCTGTATAAAGGGTACTGCTTCATAAGGCAAAATTGCATCTTTTGACCTTAATGAGTTAATAGCATTTTCCACTATTATTTCAAGTATTACCATCAATGGAACAATATCCAAGGGAGATTACTATCAGGTCTAATCATTTACCTAAATCTGACTTGCCTCCCTTAACACATAAAACTGACTCGAAAGGCCAGTAGATATACTATCTAACTAATTTTTGTAAGACCATAAAGGCTGTTACTGATTTTATTAATACAAACTATATTTAGTAAAAGTGACTGGACACTATGCCATAAGTAAGGAGGGACTGAAATAGCTCCAAGCCAATAAATGGAAGTTGGACACTTTAGCACAGTAACATAGTAACAAGCAAGAACTCTTCGGATACTCCTGCTTCTGTACTTAAGGTTAAGCTACTTAATACAGTGTTCCCTCTTTATAATGATGTTCTTGTGAGCCATGAAAATGACCAGCACTCTAAGTGAGAGAGCCTTATATTGAAGAATGTTGCAACAAGGCTGTGTTATAATAGTGCATACAAAATAAGATATTAAATGATGTGAAACCACATTGTAAATGATTCTCATTAGCCAAGAACAAAAATTAATTGAAATAAATGAATCAGCAATGATATAACATAATATAGCCAATTTAATGGAATCCATGACCACAGTTGCTGAGGGACTTTATAGCCAGGGACCAGTGTACATTCCTTACTTACTCCCTATTAATACCTTCCTTTACCAGTCATCTAATTTTCCTTACTCTGTCTAACATAAACAACCCATTACAATACCAAATGGATGGAACAATTTTGGCAATGTAGTGGGAAGAGAAGTGACTGGTAAAACAAGGTATTATTAGGTGGCAAGTAAAGAAGATACTAATAGGTGGGCAAAACTTTGGGGATAGGTCAGTAGCAAAGGTAGGTATCATAAGGTGGTACGTAAGAAAGGCATTAATTAATAGGCGAGCAAAAATTAAGCAAAGACACAATTGTTATGGGCTTTGTATGTTATAAAGACTTGTGTCAGGGAAAACTAAAGATTTAGTTGAATACCATATATACTTGCGTATAAGCTGAGTCCAAATGCAAACAACATAAACCCTGATCTGCCGTCACATAATGTGCCGGCAGAACAAGGTCTATGTTGTTTGTTCTACTGATTAGTCCTTACAAACTGTATAGACCCAGATCTGCCGGCGCATTATGTGACGGCAGATCTGGGTCTATGCAGTTTGCAGTTGGTATCCTCTTATACGCAAGTACATACAGTAGAGATCCAATGTATTCTCTAATTTTTCATACACAATAAATACATAACAAGAGTACCATGAATGGTACATTATACTCCTGCCCCATGTTTAATAGTACTCAGTGTAAATAACTTCAATATTTTGCAGAAATCATTTTTCTTTTTTCAGTCACAGTAAACTTGACCTTTGAGTCTGATAACTGTAAAAGGAGGATAACTAGAGTTATTTTACAGAAATCATTTTTTTTCCTTCAGTCACAGTGACCTTGACATTTGAGCTTTTTACTCCAAAATTGATCAGGTTTTTCCTGACTCCAAGTGCAAGCCATCCATAAAATTTGGTAATTGTAGATAGTGGGCAAGTCAAGCTATTGTGTGCAAATGAAATTGGTGACAGACAGACAGACTGACAGAAAACATTAAAATATAATAAGCTCTGCCTTATGGCAGGCATATAAAAATTATAATAATTTTTTGTACTCTAACATTTGGCACAGAGAACGAACCATATTTTTATTAAATTTTGTGCAAATTTTTAGGTAAATAGAAAAATAATAAATAATTTTTGTACTGGTAATGATTGTTGTTAAAAGTTAACAAATATAAAATTTTGGACAAATGCAGTGTGTTTAATTTTCACGATTTAGGCATCTTTTGGCTCAAACTGTTTTAATACCTAAATATCTGTGAAGTTAAATTTGTGCGATTTTCAATGAAACCATGAAAGTCAAATGAACAAATTCATGTGAAAATTTCAACATATACATTATTCAAAATGGCTCTTGGCAGAAGATGACCATTAGGAATAAAGGACTGCATTCAGTTTTATTCTGACCTCATTAACACATTACTAAAGAATTGAAGATCCAGCCCCTCTCTGAGGAAATTGTTCCGAATCTTCTTTTGCTGGCCATATCCAATTGGTAATTTCTGACAGACAAGAATCATCCTGGATTCCTGGAACATCTTCTGACATTGCTTGAAAATAAACTCTTCATATGGATTGGGCTGGAAATAGATTGTGAACCAGAGATTAGGACTTAATACAGCAAACACTTGCCACTGGTCAGTTTAAGTCAGAAACAAAAGGCAATATATTATAAGTACACCTGCACTAGGGTTATTGCTCCCCTTTTAGACACTATTATATACTCTCCTACACTTCCATGCAGTGAGTTATTGGTGATGGTGATGGTGATGGTGGTGGTGGTGGTGAGTCTATATATTTGTGATAAGAGTTTTCTGCAACAAATAAAACAATACTGAAAATTTCATGGAAAAGTTCAATATTATAAATTTTAACTCATGGAATAATTTCAAGCAGACAGTAGCCCAAAAGTTTAAAAAAAATGAAAAAATCATAAGATTGAAAGCAAGAAATGTTGTCATCACAACAATAATGTACAATGCAAGAAATGGTGCACAATTTTCTATTTGACCCCATTCTATTAACACAGCTGTCAGTCCATGACTTGGAGAATTCTACATCATTTTTAGTTCTATCAAAGTAGTTAACATGAAGCTGAACAGATCTTGAGCCTGCAGCCCAAGGGCTACAAGACTGCTGGGTCTGTACTACCAAACTGCTGGGTCCGTACTACCAAACTGCTGGGTCTGTACTACCAGACTGCTGGGTCTGTACTACCAAACTGCTGGGTCTGTACTACCAAACTGCTGGGTCTGTACTACCAGACTGCTGGGTCTGTACTACCAAACTGCTGTGTCTGTACTACCAAACTGCTGGGTCCGTACTACCAGACTGCTGGGTCTGTACTACCAAACTGCTGGGTCTGTACTACCAAACTGCTGGGTCTGTACTACCAAACTGCTGGGTCTGTACTACCAAACTGCTGGGTCTGTACTACCAGACTGCTGGGTCTGTACTACCAAACTGCTGGGTCTGTACTACCAAACTGCTGGGTCTGTACTACCAGACTGCTGGGTCTGTACTATCAAACTGCTGGGTCTGTACTACCAGACTGCTGGGTCTGTACTACCAAACTGCTGGGTCTGTACTACCAAACTGCTGGGTCTGTACTACCAGACTGCTGGGTCTGTACTACCAAACTGCTGGGTCTGTACTACCAAACTGCTGGGTCTGTACTACCAGACTGCTGGGTCTGTACTACCAAACTGCTGGGTCTGTACTACCAAACTGCTGGGTCTGTACTACCAAACTGCTGGGTCTGTACTACCAGACTGCTGGGTCTGTACTACCAAACTGCTGGGTCTGTACTACCAAACTGCTGGGTCTGTACTACCAAACTGCTGGGTCTGTACTACCAAACTGCTGGGTCTGTACTACCAAACTGCTGGGTCTGTACTACCAAACTGCTGGGTCTGTACTACCAAACTGCTGGGTCTGTACTACCAGACTGCTGGGTCTGTACTACCAAACTGCTGGGTCTGTACTATCAAACTGCTGGGTCTGTACTATCAAACTGCTGGGTCTGTACTACCAAACTGCTGGGTCCGTACTACCAGACTGCTGGGTCTGTACTACCAAACTGCTGGGTCTGTACTACCAGACTGCTGGGTCTGTACTACCAAACTGCTGGGTCTGTACTACCAGACTGCTGGGTCTGTACTACCAAACTGCTGGGTTTGTACTACCAGACTGCTGGGTCTGTACTACCAAACTGCTGGGTCTGTACTACCAAACTGCTGGGTCTGTACTACCAGACTGCTGGGTCTGTACTACCAAACTGCTGGGTCTGTACTACCAGACTGCTGGGTCTGTACTACCAAACTGCTGGGTCTGTACTACCAAACTGCTGGGTCTGTACTACCAAACTGCTGGGTCTGTACTACCAGACTGCTGGGTCTGTACTACCAAACTGCTGGGTCTGTACTACCAAACTGCTGGGTCTGTACTACCAGACTGCTGGGTCTGTACTACCAAACTGCTGGGTCTGTACTACCAAACTGCTGGGTCTGTACTACCAAACTGCTGGGTCTGTACTACCAGACTGCTGGGTCTGTACTACCAAACTGCTGGGTCTGTACTACCAAACTGCTGGGTCTGTACTACCAGACTGCTGGGTCTGTACTATCAAACTGCTGGGTCTGTACTACCAAACTGCTGGGTCTGTACTACCAGACTGCTGGGTCTGTACTACCAAACTGCTGGGTCTGTACTACCAGACTGCTGGGTCTGTACTACCAAACTGCTGGGTCTGTACTACCAGACTGCTGGGTCTGTACTACCAAACTGCTGGGTTTGTACTACCAGACTGCTGGGTCTGTACTACCAAACTGCTGGGTCTGTACTACCAAACTGCTGGGTCTGTACTACCAGACTGCTGGGTCTGTACTACCAAACTGCTGGGTCTGTACTACCAGACTGCTGGGTCTGTACTACCAAACTGCTGGGTCTGTACTACCAAACTGCTGGGTCTGTACTACCAAACTGCTGGGTCTGTACTACCAGACTGCTGGGTCTGTACTACCAAACTGCTGGGTCTGTACTACCAAACTGCTGGGTCTGTACTACCAGACTGCTGGGTCTGTACTATCAAACTGCTGGGTCTGTACTACCAAACTGCTGGGTCTGTACTACCAGACTGCTGGGTCTGTACTACCAAACTGCTGGGTCTGTACTACCAGACTGCTGGGTCTGTACTACCAAACTGCTGGGTCTGTACTACCAGACTGCTGGGTCTGTACTACCAAACTGCTGGGTCTGTACTACCAGACTGCTGGGTCTGTACTACCAAACTGCTGGGTCTTTTCTACCAGACTGCTGGGTCTGTACTACCAGACTGCTGGGTCTGTACTACCAAAATGCTGTATCTGAGCTACCCAACTGCTGGGTCTGTACTACCAAAATGCTGCATCTGGGCTACCAGACTGCTGGGTCTGTACTACCAAACTGCTGTGTTTGTGCTACCAGAACACTGGGTCTGTGCTGCCAGAATACTGGGTCTGGGTTACCAGATTGCTGGCTCTGTGCTACTAGAATGCTGGGTTTGTGCTACCAGAATGCTGAGTCTGTGCAATCATATACTGAATTCATGTTATCCAGTAGGCTACCACATGATATAAAGACATGCTCTACATTTTTAAAAATGAAACTATGAAAACAGTTCACAAGGAAGAATAATTAATAATGACTCATAACAAAGAAAAAAGAAAGTCCTACTGCAAACAGCTTCATATTAAAGAGCCTTCTTTGGGCTACTAAATTTAAGCAATCCAACCAGGGTCTTCTTTTTTTAGTAGCCTTCTGGGCTACCACATGATTTTGAAATGTGTTGAATCCTGTTGTTAACACAATATACAGTGGCACCTGTCTAATCTGTCACCTCAGTATTAAGGATCCCTGTAAATTGCAGCCAAACTTAAGACAATCTTGACCTACTAATCATGGATTTGACAGCACCACTGAACCTGTGCTAGAGACCACCACATTAAAGAGATCACTTGTAATAAGAGACCACCACATTAAAGAGATCACCTGTAATAAGAGACCACAATCTAATCCTGTATTTCATAATTTAGACACTAAAAAAACCTGTATAAGAGGACCACATGCCTTCAGATTCCTTTTTTAAAACTTCCTGCAAGTGGTCTCCTAAGGTAATCTCTGCCGTATTCTGGTTCACTGTCTGGGCCTAACTTACAAATTATCAGTATACAATTTTTCAGCCTACTATTGGACTCCCATGTCTCACTTGTATTCCTGGTTTTCCCAACTGGACCCCATGTTTCTAACAACTTAGGCTTAGGGTTTCAGACCCCATCCCACCCCTCCACCCCTGTCAAAGGCTTGCAGAAAGCTCCTGTTATGAGTCAACACATATTCTCACATATGCTGGAACTGCAGATTGAACTGGTTTGCAAATTGAGTTTGTTACCACTGCACCATCCAGGCCTCTTCATTTACCAAAGTCATTGTTACCCATCTGAACTACCTATTTAAACACAGAGCACTGCTGCAGCAAGGAATTTCTTACAAGGGGGGGGGGGAGTAAGTGGGGGAACCTTTTATAATTTCTATTTGTTTTCAGACACTGTTTGTTTACTGACACCAATATTAGTTTGCCAAAATAACTTCATCATGCCTTGTAATTTTTAGACATCGTTTCAGGAGAATTATATTCATGCACTTATGTTTTCGGACACAACTGTAGTGCTACAATGGTAAGACAAGATAGACTAATACTGCTTTCAGTAAATGGAGGAATGGCTTGCTTATCATTAGAAATAGCCTCGACAAGTTACTTGTAGGATTCAACATGTTGAAAATTGGGATAATCATGTTTCAGTATTCATTAGCTCACGGACTCTGACATAATGAATAACTTTTGTTTCAAACTATATTACTCACCTGCAGAAAAAAATCTAAATCATAAAAAGCATTAGAAGAATGTCACACTTTATTAAGACAGAAAACAGTTTGAAGTCAAAACCTTCATCCTGAAAATTTTGTTCAACACTTCCATTATGGATAATACTAAAACCTGCATCTGGTCACGAACCGGTTGCACATATAGGAATTAGTTTCATTAGATATTGACATATTAAAAAAAAAAACTAACATGAAACTTTTATATTATTATTTATATGTATCAGAATATAATAAGTTCACTATTAGTCTTGATAAGTTTCAGTTCTGGACTGCACAAACTGGCATCAGTTCATTGGTACTGTTATAGTAATATTTAGGACCAACTTTCTAGCCTCTCAAACAATACCAAAATACACTACTACTTTAACTGGAAACTTAAAATCAAGATTCTGTGACAGGCCCAAGTTATATTTATGCAGATATTCATGGGTGGTAGATGATGGTAAGAGATTAAAACATGGCAGATTCTTTTGCTTCACATTAGAAGTTGTGTTTTTGAATATGCTTGCATTTTTTTGTGGACCAAAATAAAACTAAGTGAACTAGGGAGGCAATGTCAGTTATCATTCATTAATGAACAGGTAAAGTGTGATTACTTTGCAGTGTGACTTGAGCTTAATATCATATGTGTGGGTTTGCTTGCTTGGGCTTGGATTTTTCATTTGTTTGTTTGTTTTCAGACCCTGAAAACAATATTGTGCACATTTTTTAACCGAAAAAATATTATTGTTTGCCATCAGAAAACATGCAGAAAATAGAACTTTCTGGACCAAAGGGACATGTTTTGGCCATCAAAGAACTATCACTGATGAAATTTTGAACTTCATCAACAAGGAAGTAAAAACACACAAAATCACAGTCAAATATGTACCCTACATTAAATAAACATTAAAATATATGGAATAAATATGAAGAAATTTTAGTGATTTGGATAGAGGCAGAGGGGATGGTCCCAGAAGGGCAGAAGGGAGGTGCTAGATGGCTGGAGGGGATGGCCCCAGAAGGGCAGAAGGGAGGTGCTAGATGGCTGGAGGGGAGAGTACTAAGGGCAGTGGGGAAAGCATTCCTCCATTTCTATCTTGTTGGAGCTCTGTAGAGCAACTAAACTAATTAACACGGAGTGACAAATTAAGTCACCTGTAACAAGAGAAATGCCTCACATTTATTATACATACCGATCTCAGTTTTTCGTTAATCATCTTCATTCTCTCAACACATTTGTCTGCTTCAGTTCTTTTATCTGGTAGTAGAATTGGCACGGTTATTTCATCAAAGATTCTACGAGGAATTTTCTTTGGTCTTGGATGCTTTGTGTGAAATTTACCTCTGTACCTCACTTGTGTAAATAAGGGAATATACTGGCGCCCTGAAAGAAATATCTATATATATGTTGTATGTTTATATACTGGTATATGTAATGAAAGTAAATCACAAATTAACATAGGAGATCCCTTGTATTCAGAAGCAATTTTTAATTCATACTCTACGGAGATTTGAACCTGGGTCCGAATTACAGCACCCATCGCCTTGCCTGTAAGCACCAATCCCTATACCATCTTGACCATGCACACATCACAAAAAAATTATGCTACAAAGTCAGTGGTATAGGCATTCATGCGTATCAGACACACCAGCATGTCGATAAAGTAATTAATTCTCGTCTTAATACATAGTCACTCCGGATTCCTACGACAGAAATGAAGGTATATAGAAGTTATTATAGAGAATTACAAATATACACGAAACAGCATAAAGTGATGTCCCTGGATCCTACAGGAGAATGCTTAATAACATTAACAGAATTTCTAAATACAAATAAATAATATTATCATACAGGTTAGAAAATTTTAATTCATGCTCTATGGAGATTTGAACCTGGGTCCATGGGTTACGGCACCCATCACCTTGCCTTTAAGCACCAACCCCTATACCATCTCGACCATGCACACATAACCAAAAATTATGCTACAAGGTTGGTGGTATAGGCATTCGTACATGGCAGACACACCCGCATGTCGACCCAGTAATTAATTCTCATCTAAGTATGCAGTCACTCTGGATTCCTAGGACAGAAATCAAGGTATATAAAGGTTATTATAAAGAATTACAAATATACACCAAACAGAGCAGAAAATGATATCCCTGGATCCTACAGGAGATCAGAGTACGAATTAAAATTCTCTAACCTGTATGATAATATTATATATATACACACAGATACACACATCAGTTATTGTGTGGTTTATTATCAGTGGAAATTATTCCCCAAAAGATGACTAGATTTTAATTAATTAAACAATGCTAATTCATCTAAATATTTATTGAATGCTGTTACCATCTTAAACAGCATACATCCTTCACCTTTGGCTCAGGGTGTATGGGGTTCCAGTTGGTCATAACATTCCATATACCCTGGTAAACCAACATGTAACCAATAATACCCCAGTGAATTCAGAAAACACTTTATCTACATGTAGCTATGATAGGGACTAACCAGCAACTGATATACAAGATGCAGATTATAAGAGAGAGAGAAAGGTGGAGTCTCAAAGTTGTCAACCTGGTCCTAAAGTCATAACTTGCATTTTCCATGCCAACTAATATATTTGCAGTCTACAGGGAAAATGAGACGTTTCATGCAAGTAAAAATCAAAACTACCTGGATCGATATCAATATAGCAATTACATAATCTAATTAACATGAAGACCTAATTATAAAAAACAGTTCTGACTGGCATTGATACAGGGTCATGTCCTTTTAATTCATCTAATCAATATTTATATTTCATCAGGTCATTCAGAACATTCAGTCATTACTAACAATAACTCTATCAGGAATTCCAATGATTACTAGAACATTCAACTTTTATTGCTCCATGTCAGATCTCTCCTTTGTCAGGGATTGCAATTTTAATTAGACTGGGTAAAGCAACAGACTTTTACTAAAAACATAGCCAAAATGAAGGAGCATTTTACTCAATTTCCATCTAGGTAAAAATTATGATACTAGAAGGATCGCATCAAAATGAAATATTGTGTTAATGAGACTCTATCAGGTAAATGACAACTATAGCTTCATGTACATTACAGATTATTTGAAATCAAGAAGACCCTTAGTCTTGACTGAGACTCCAAGGTTTTTGTATTTATGGTTATTATTATTCACTTTGAGACTCGATGACTCCCTACATGTTGACCTTCTGAGGATACATGACTAGCACACCCACTGGCTGATTTAGACTGTTTGCCTTGGCATGTATTTGGCAGCAATTACATGGTATGTAAACTTTACTTACCTATGTATATGTTGTTTTTGAATCCAACAGACTCAATTTTAGCCTACTCTACCATCTTAAAGTGTAAATAATCCTCATTTAATACCAGTAAATGCACATGCCATTGAAAATTTCTGCCATAAGTGCCTCCTGTGCATGTCACTTCAAAAATATGGATAAACTCTACATAAGCATGTGAAAAAAGTTAACGGTTCTCTAATTAAATTAATGTATATACTTGCGTATAAGCCGATACCAACTGCAAACTGCATAGACCCAGATCTGCTGGCGCATAATGTGCTGGCAGATCTGGGTCTATTCAGTTCATAAGGACTAATCAGTAGAACAAACAACATAGACCCTGATCTGCCGGCGCATTATAAGATGGCAGATCAGGGTCTATGTTGTTTGCATCTGGACCCAGATTATACACGAGTGTATACGGTATTCTAGAAGTATCTCATTTTCTGTCTTTTCCACTGATCTTTTGTCCTAGATCATTACTTTCTCATTAAATACATATTTACTTCGTCCACATGCTTATGCAGAGCTTTGTCATATTTTTCAAACAGACCATAAGTTTGTTTTTAAATGTTTGGCTACATGCACAATGGACATCAATGGCAGCAGTTTCTAATGGCTTGTGTGTGTATTTACCAGCATTCAAAGTGGATTATGTACACTTTACGATGGGAAAGTGTATTGAAAGTGAGCCTGTTATATTAAGAAATGATTCATACATCGGTAAGTAAAGTGTATGTACCCTGTAATCACTGGCAAAAAAAGGCAAACAATCTGAATTGGCCTGGGTGTTTGCCAGCCATGTACCCCAAGGAGGTCCACATTTATTGCCCATCAGGGAATAATAATAATAATATATTAAAAATCTTGGAGTGTCATTTGAGACATGAAGCACCCATGTCTTCATCTCAGCATAAATAAGTTACTTCAAGAAACAGCCTTCAAGGAGTTTTGTTCTTTATTTTAAGATTTTTCCAAAATGAAGACAATATTGATCGAAATTCTTGATTAGCTGCAGGGCAATTTCCAGTTTTCTCACTTTAAAAAAAAATATATTTTGGCTAAATTTTAGGATCTGAATCAGAAGTCTCACTGATAAGAAATCACCCTTGATAAGTTAGGATAACCTTTGGTCCAATCACATTGCCAGTTCTTTATCAATTAAGAGAATAAAATCGCTGAAATAAAAGAAAATATCACGTTTTTTCCCAGAGGTTAGAAGGGTGTATGCGTGTGTCAAGTAGCTAGGTTACTAAAAAAAAACGGGTCGATTTAGCTGCTGACCCGCCATTCTGTGAGTTTTGAGGGCAGCCAGTTAACACTGACAGCCGCAGGCCCTAATGATGACAGTTTAATTTTCCGAAATCGCTATTTTATTTCATTAGGAGGGCCAGTTGATTTCCATGTGAGCTGGCCAATGGAAAAATCTGTTAAGTCGACCCATGAAAAAGGACAGTTATATAAACACTGAAAACCTAAAATTGCTAAGCTACACTCTTCCTAAGTTGAAAATGGAAACATATGTTAATATGTGTCATCAGTTTTATGCGTTTTCATACTGAAAATCTCTGTAGTCGTGAATTGGGAGATTCTACATAAAGTCTTTTAAAATAATAAGAAAAACGTATTATATCAAATAAATTATATCATTGTATGTTTCATATGATTTTGTAATAACTAATGTTGTGGGTGGTATTTAGCTCCAGTCAAATACACAAATTGCTGATATTTGATGAAAATTAATTCACTGACCCCACTTCAAGGAGGCAGCCATTTTTGTGTTCAGCAGTAACTGTAAAGGACAAGCTTAAAATAAGGAAGTGTCAATGTTACGGAGGTAAATTTCGCCTTCAGAACAGTGATCTGAACAGCTCACGTTTTTCACTTTAGCTGTGTTATTAAGTTCCCTGTAATACAATGAACAGAGATCATAGCTGGAAGGAGGAAAGAGAAAGGATCAGGATAAAAAAAAAGAAAGAATAAAAATTGAGAGAGAAATGGGAAAAAAACACAAAGAAATGTCTTCTACCATGAGACAGTTTTAGAGTAAATTAGAGCACACTATGGAGGTGTCATCTTGCGATTTTTTTTTTTAAATCTCTCACATTCATGTCCAAAATTAAAATTGCAATTTCTTTTAGTGCAAACAATGAAATATTCAAAACTATTGTCTGGTATTGAAAAATTATCTTTTTAAAATTCAAATTCGGTATACCTGATATATATATACATATATATATATATATATATATATATATATATATATATATATATATATATATATATATATATATATATATATATATATATACACACACACACACACACACACACGACAGAGCGGAAAGAGCTATCCATGAATTCTTCATGAGGATGCATGATAATATAGAGTGAAATTATATATTGGGAAAGAATATTATCATACAGGTTAGAGAATTTTTAATTCGTTCCTAGTACTGTGATTCAAGTCCAGGTCCACGGGTTAGGGCAACAATCGCCTTGCCTGCACGCACCAACCCCTATACTCCCTCGACCATGCGCACATCCCCCCCCCAAAAAAAAAGGATGGAACATAGTCGTTGGTATAAGTATTCGCGCATAGCAAACACACCGGCATGATGACCGAGCAATTAACTCTCATCTAATACACACATGTACCAGAATCCTATGACAGAAATCAAGACATATAGAAATTAATATAGATATGTACAAATATACTCAAGACAGAGCGGGAAGTCCTGTCCCTGGATCCTACATGAGGATGCGCCATTATACAGAGTGAAATTATATATTGGGAAAGAATATTATCATACAGGTTAGATCAGTTTTAATTTTGTCCCTGCTGAGATTCGAACGCGGGTCCACGGATTAGTCAACAATTGCCCTGCCTGCACACATCCCCCAAAAATGATGGAACTTAGTGCTAGTATAAATTACTTAGCATTTTTGTATAGCAGACACACCCGCATGGCGACCCAGCAATGAACTGTCATCTAATACACAGTCACTCCATATTTCTATGACAGAAATCAAGGCATATAGAAATGAATATAGATAGGTATAAATATATACACCAGACAGAACGGAAAGTGCTATCCCTGGATCCTACATGAGGATGCATGAGGATATATAGAGTGAAATTATATATTGGGAAAGAATATTATCATACAGGTTAGAGAATTTTTTTGTTTTACCTACTGAGATTTAAACCAGGTTCCTCGGGTTAAGGCAGCAATTGCCTTGCCTGCATGCACAAACACCTATATATAGGTATTAGGTACCAACCATTTAATTTTTTCAACTAATATAATTTATATAATAAGGTCTTTTTTTTTTTTTTTTTTTTTTTTGCAAATTAGAGCAAAAGTATTTTTTCAAGCTAATTGAGGGCAGATTTTTTCTTTTTAAAATTATAACAGCTAGTCGCCTTAGTGCAGCACTCCTTAGGAATTAAATATTCAATAAGCAGGTTGAAATTTAATTTTTATATTTAGCAATCAAAACCTTTTGAATCCTGGAAAAGTAATCAGAAATCACTAATGAAATCTTATATGCTCCACAGAGTTGAAATCCTTTATTTGCAAAAATGTACTCATAGTAAGGTTAGATAAATGGAAAATAGAAGTCTGGAGAAAGAGAAAATTATTTAACCACCACACAACCACAATTTGTCCACCAAATCAGATGATGGTGGAAATCCCGACCTAGAGAAATCGGAGCAGACCGCCAAAAGGATAAACTGGAGAGGATGCAAGTGTTAGTCTGCCTAGGGGAAGCAGGTCCGCTGCAGAGTTCAAGGTTCCCAGCAGAGGCAGAAAAAGACGAGCCGACAACGTGATCTTTGCTTTCAGTGCCTCCAACAAGGACAAGATCTTGTCTACTCTGTCACGCGGGACATGGACTAATCCTCTGTTGCGAGGAAATTCATCCCCTTGTAGACAAAATCTGGAGATGGAGTGAGCTCCAATATCTCTAGGTTGGGCAAAAGACCCAGCTTGGTCATTTTGGACCTACAGCAACACTGATCGAGTCTGAGGGACTCTAGCCGGCCATTGTGGACCAACCAATCGTCGAAATATTGGAGGATTGGGATACCTAGTGACCTTAAATGGGATGCAACTTCTCCCAAGACCCTGGTAAAAGGCTCAGAGGCTAGGACAAACAGCAGAGCTCGAAATTGGAAGACCTCCCCATCCAAGCAAAACCGGTGGTACTTTTAGTTTGGAAGAAAGATAGGGATGTGAAGGTATACAGCCTGAAGATTGATGGAGACAGCCCAGTTGCCAGGTCTTATGGCATTTCTGATTGAGGCTGTGGTCTTCATCTTTAAAGGGTCCTCCTGCAGAAATCTGTTCAGGGAGGAACGGTTGATAATTAGACGAAACTTTCCACCTTTCTTGGGTACCAGGAAAATCCGGAAGTAGAAAGCCCGAGATTGGTCGTTTAACACCCTCTCTACTCCACCCTTCTGAAGAAGGGAGTGAACCTCTTCTTTTAATCGCAGCAGATTTAACTGGTGGAAGAACACGGGGGACCTTACTAAAGGAGGAAGATTCCGAAACAGAAGTCGGTAACCACCTTTTATGTTAGAAATTGCCCAGCCATCGACTGTTACGCCATACCAAGCTTCTGAAAAGAGGTTTAGTCTAGTGCCTACGGGAACCAACGGAAGAGGGACACTCTGCAGGAGAGGGGGCGAGTCACTAGAGCTGACCCCCCCCCCTGTCCTTAGGAAAGGGGTAAGTGCCCGTGAACTTCCTCCTTGTGCCTTTGCGGTACGCCCTTTAAGGGCACGACTGCTGAGGAGGAGCTCTGAAATGAAGTTGTTGCTTTGATTGGGGCTGCGCGGCTTTAAAGAATTTAGCCGACGGACCCTGTGGCTGTTCAGGATGATTGTGTTTCTTGGCCAGTTTCGAGGGGCCAGGAGTGGATTCGAGGGACTGGTGTTGTTGGTCTCAAATCCTGAGAAGCCACGGAGGGGATGAAACCTCCGAAGAGAGTCTCCGCCTCCAGGGGAGATAATTTGAGTGTCGAAGCCTGAAGGTTTGGGACACGGGTCGAAAGACCAGCTCTCTTCCTCCTATGCTGCCATGACTGACGGGTTGAGGAGGCAGGGGACCCGAAGGGAGGGGGTACCTTGTCGGCCTGTACTGTATCAAACTCGTACGTATCGACAAAAATAGAAAGGACATACTTGTCCCACTCTCTCTCTTCAGGGAGACTATGCGACCCAGTGTCTTTCTGTTGTGGGGATACTTGGGGAGAAGAGGGAATTGAATCTCTAACTCCTCACGCGGACCTAAAGGACCGTCCTTAGCAGCGGACTCAGCAGGTGGGTGAGAGCGACTCTTGACCCTCCTTGGGCATTTTTGGGAAGAAGGTCCGTCCCCTTCCCCCTTTTTTGACTCAACATCGTAAGATGATGTAGGTCCACGCCCCGCGGCATCAACCTCTATATCATCTGGCCAAGGTCCTGAAGTCCACTTCTGCATGCAGGGAAAGGGCCAATCACTTCCCTGCAGACGAAGGCCCCACATCTTGTAGGGATTTATAGGGATTTTAGGGAAGGGGGATGCCGATCCGATCCCCTTCCCTAATCTGGCGTCTGCAAGCCTATTCCCAATGCCCCGCGGGATGAAACGGCAGTCTGGAGAGAGGGGAGTCTTGACCCGACCCCTATCCCCGTACTGAAGGGGCTCCAATGACCGGTGACCGGTACGCACAGACCAGTGCCCGGCGACTCACATCTGTAAGAAGACCCTTTCCCAGATCTGATAGACATATATCTGAGCTCTCCCCTTACTGGGTGGCTCGATCCTGTCGCCATCAACGTGCCCCGAGGACTGAAAGAGTGCTCATCTCCCCTTACGTGTGTGCACAACTCACTTTCAGCCTGCACCGAGCTGTGGGCTAGTAGAGGGTGCTGCTCCCCCCCTCATGGGGGTGGGGGTGGGTGCGACACACTTTCTGCCCTTCTGGATGGACAAGGATGATGCTCCTCCCTGAGGGGAGGATGCAACTCGCTCTCTTTCCTAGTGGAAAAGAGAGGGTGCTGTTTCTCTCACACGCGAGGGCGTGAATCGCTCTCTACCCCCACGGAAGGGTGAGGGTGCTGCTCGCTCTCCACCCGTTTATCACCTCTCCTTGGGAGGGGGCCCACTAACCCTTAGAGTTACCAAAGAGACTTTGGTAATCCTTCTCTGAGACCAGAGGGACTCAAGAGAAGGAAAACCCTGAAAATTCTGAAGAACATGAGGAAGGAACTTTCTTACTTCCTTTATAGGTATGTCTATGCTCAGCGAGGTCCCAGACCTCATTTGACCATAGGCTGCAAAAGAGACAACAATCTGTCCTCTTGCAACCTTTACAAGATAAGAAAGTGGTGTGTGTGACCCAGTGGGCTTTCATGTGGCCACACCTGCCCACATGCTGCTTAGACATTGTTGTAAAAGAATGCTGAAAAGAAGATTGATTCAAAAACCTCTAGGCAAGTATTTGTAAAAAAAAAGGTGATACGTGGACTAAGTCTATGCTAAATATAATAACAGCTAGAAGTCACCATACCTAGGTGTTGTCACAAAGAATTAAAACAATTACTGATGTTTTAATGCAAAAAGGTAAGTAATTCTAAGCTGAGTACTGAAAATTATAAGATAATGAAGTCCTCCAGGCTTAAATGAAAACTAGGGATGACTAATTTGGCAAAAAAGGTTGGTAAGATTGCTAGCAAAAAAGGATAATATCAAGGACAACTATCCGATACTAATTTTTAGAATGAACCGGTGTTCGATAACCAAACACACAATATGAAGGGAAAAAGTGGAGTGAATTTCTGAGTATAAAAATAGCACAATTCACAATAAAGGAATGTGAGTTACGATGATTCGTAATGAACAATAAAATGAATCAAAATGAGTCCATAGACAATTAGTCCAAAATAGATAAAATGAGTCCGAAGACAATTCGGCAAGGATAGGGATTTTTTTTTACAATTACCATAGCGAGAAATAATTCACAACAAAATTAGTATGCTAACACCCTTGTGGGGTGAGAAAAATAAAATGCAAGTAAACAACATGTACAGAACAATTGATAATAACTCTTGAGAGAACTCAATTTAAACTCAGAAAATTCTTGATGAGGGGTAATATATACTTTAAGAAGAATAGTGATAACAAAACTTTTAAGATGGCCAATATGATTCCCACATTGGAGGTCTCAGCATCATTTTCATCATTCAGGATTAAGTACATGCTATGTTGTTATAGAGTTTAAGTAAATAACCCATATTCATGTGACCATCTGTTCAGGAGAAATAGCCAACAAATATTTTCAAGATGGCCACCAAGGCAGTCATTTGGAGGCTAGACTGGCATCATTTAAATATAGGACCAACTACATATTGCATATTTAGTGAAAACCCCAAGCTGATACGTACATTCGTGCAGGAGGAGTCACATTAAGATTTGAATGATGAGTACTGTGGCAGCCATTTTGGGAGGTCATAATCGGCACCATTTTCACTTAGGTCCAACTATTTATTGCAAGAAAAGTTTGGTGAAAATGCATGTCAATATGACTATATGTCATATCTGTCTATGACTGTCTATTCAGAAGGAGAAGTGATAACAGTAATTTAAAGATGGCCACCATGGCAGCCATTTTGTAAGGTCAGATCAACAGTTTTCATTATGGACAAACCACATATCATTAGAAATGTTTCATGGAAACCCGATGTCAATACAACCATCCATTCAAGAGGAGCAGTAATAACAATATTTTCAAGATGGCTTCTGTTGCAGCCATTTTGTGAGGTCCTATTGGCAACACTTTCAAATAGGACCAACTACATATAGTTAAGAGGTGTTTTAGGGAAAAAATCCAAGCTGATGTGATGATCATCCCTTCAAGAGGAGCAGCAATAACAAGATTTGTTACATTGGCACCATTTTCATCTAGGACCATCTACATATCATAAGAAAATTGTAGTGAAAACCCCATGTTGAATCAACCATCCATTCAGGAGGAGTAGCAGTAACAAGAATTTCAAGATGGCTGCCATGGTGGCCATACTGGAGATCAGATTGGCATCAGTTTCATCAAGGACCTACTAGATAACTTAAGAAGTCTTGTAACAAAAGCCCTGTGCGGATATGACTACCCACTCTGGAGTAGCAATAACAAGTTTTCAGATGTTCACCGTTATGATCATGTTGGACATCAGATCAGCACCATTTTCATTTAGGACCAACCAGATATCATAAGAAGTCTGCTATTGAAACCCCCCGTGTCAATACGATTATCTGTTTAGGAAAAGTAGCTATAACAAGACTTTCAAGATGGCAAACCATAATGGCCAAACTGAATGTCAGATTGGAACATTTTCAATCAGGACTGACCAGACCCCAGGATGAAACTGTGTGCCAAGTTTCAGGACTTTCCTCCAAGTAGTTTCGGAGAAGTAGTTATAACTGCTAATTGATGCCAGATGCAGGGCCATCGCATAATCTCTTCTGGTCTTTAACTAGTTGAGCTAAAAACTGATAAAATACGTCAAATTCATTTAAGCAACAAAAAATTCTTTAAAGTTATCAGCATATGCATAAGAATATGCATATAAAATTTCATTTGTCTACATAAAATTTTTCTGGTTTAATTTTGCTAATGAAGTTGTCACCAATAAAAAGTCTCATTCCAAAAAGTACAAAAGACCGATAAAAATTACTAAAGTAACTGAAACTGAATGAAAAAAATGTAATGCCCAGAAACATGCCCCACAAATTTCACTTGTCAATTTCCAATTGGCTTTTGTGTATTTGTGCTAATGATATAACCTAGGATGGATGGATGCATGTTTGAAAGTTTGTTTAATTTTCAGAATAACTCCATTTTTTTGTGTTCAGCCAAATTGTTGTCACATTGTGCTGTATATACTGTCTCTGTTGTACATAACAGAAGGCCTCAAGGTAGATTAGTTCCTGTAACTAACTGAGTTACCTTCTCTAAATAAAGTCATTATTATTATTATTATTATTATTATTATTATTATTATTTGTATGTGGAAAAAGGGGAAAGAGTAAAATTATTATTCGTCTGCTGTAAATCCAGTGACATCGTAACAAACAACCAATATTCTGTTATGTATTGCAGTTTATTATCCTTCAGTGACATCATAACAAACAACCAATATTCTGTTATGTATTGCAGTTTATTATCCTTCAGAATGATATATATAAAAAGTATCTCAAATTACTATCCTGAAAACAAAATAAAACAAGTAATTAATTAAAAAGTTACACTGAGCTACATGAAATCATTTAGAGATTCTGACAAAAAGTAAAGTCCTACCATCAGCATAGAAAATACAATTTCTGAATTATAAAAGTAATGAGATAAACATGACAGAGAGAGAGATAAAGAGAGAAAAATGATAGAAAGTACAGGACATAGAGAAAGTACTATAAAAATTGAAATCAAAATTCTCATAAGCAAACATAAAAAAACATATTACTGACCTGGACATTTTTTGATATTTTAGGGGCTTCTTTGGCTTGGAGTGATTTTATCCCTCAAAGCTTATGGCATACTGTATACTCCCTGTCACCAAGAATTTTTTTTTGTTTGTTTCTAATAATAAGGCACTTTCTATATTTAGCTCTTATGGCTTTTTGACTGAGAAAGGCCAGGCAACGGTATGAAAAGGGACATAACTCAAATTCTAATACTGAGAGGAAATTATTAGACAGTGTGGTTATCTCCCTTTATATAGGTTGAGAACTTGTACGAAAGCACTGCAAAATTACAGAACAATTTCAATAGAAAACGCTCATCAAAGGTAACTACTTAAAAATTTGTCAAAATATTTTCAGAATTTTTTTAATTCATTTTCTGTTAAGAGAAAGAGAGAAGAAAATACTTAAAACATTTATAATTTAGGTTACATGTATTTAGTGGGTTCCGAGATATTGGTATTTGCTTATGATCATAAAAAAAGAAACATGATTATCGATATCTTGCAAGTTAAGGTCAACCTTTTTATCCTATTTAATGCAGTATTACCAGAACCCTCCAAGCTATCTGTATTCTTTATACCCTAATTACAAAATGTATCCAAAAAAATCTATTAAAACTTAATGTTATCAAGGCTTGAAACTTTGAACAAAAATATTTTTTGACAGGTACAATCATTTACTAGAATAACACACTACTGCATATCTTTTGACATTAAAGACATTAGACATTAAAATTTAAAAGACAGAAGAAATTCACAGAAAATGGTTCGAAAGGGGATGTAGTAATTATTCTCATTAAATTCCTAAATATAAAATCTGTTTCCATAGTTCCATCACAGCTTACAAAGGAAACATGTGATAGGTCTAAACAAATTGCTTGGTCTGACAGAAAGCCAGTCCCAAACAATAGAATGTAATCACATAGTACTTTGAGCTGTCTCAAGCACAAAAGTCCTTATGGATTACAATGTCAGATTTGTATTGACTGATCTTATAATATTCATTACTAAATATTTCCTTTATTTAGGATTTTTAAAGCAATTTGATTATATTCCATTCTTTGCTTTTGCTATTTTTCATTTTTCAGCAAGATTTATTTAGATATAAAATCATGATGTCATGTTTTACATCATCATCAAGTTCATTATATCATAAGTCTGGTACAGCCTGTATGCTTAGGAAGGCTGTTATACTGAATCCTTGGCAAAGCTGTTATGCTAGGGAGACTGTTATGCTTGGGAAGGCTGTAGTACTGAAATTAGGAGGAAAGGTTTTTGTACTGATTTAAACAAAAGATAAGGTAAAACTACATCTTCTACAAGTCACAAATTTGTCATAAGCATGAAATTTTCACAAATTCAGTAAGAAAATTGAATGAGCAAACATTTTTCGAGTCAAAGGCAATATCACAAGGTAACAAACACTGATTGGCTAATAAATTCATGAAATATTTATGTAGAAAATATACCCCATTTACAAAATTAACATTCTTTAAAAAAAAACAAAATGTACAATTTTACGTTATAATTAGACTTCATATTAGGGATATTCTATTTTAATCTATTTGGGTGAGAGGGAACACAATTTTATAACAAAATATTTTTACTCTTGGAGGGGGTCTAAACCTATTTTTTATATATTTATTAGTGGGACCCACATTTTTTTGTATTGGTGGGACCCCATTTTTTTATTAGTGGAATGCCATTATTTTGTATTAGTGGGACTCATTTGTTTGTATTGGTGGGATCCCATTTCATTGATATTGAGCACATTTTTGTATATTTGTGGGACCCAATTTTTTATAGGTGGGACCTGATTTTTTTTTTTATTAGTGGGACCCCCATAATCATGAGGATTATGATAAGCTTTATCCTCCTGAAATGTACCCAAATTAAAATTTGTTTAAGCTCACATTCCAGGTATAACATTGAAATGGGAACATTTCATGGCATGAAGATAATCTAACATAAAAAAGTTTGTAAACAGGTGAATCAAGTGTACGTTGATCTAGTAGGTTATATCTAATCTTACAAAAAAACAACTCATCGCTGACAATTATAATCATTCATATATATATATATATATATATATATATATGAATGAAACAATGTATGATAACAAGATGAAAAGACAAAAGTATCCAATAATATAACAAGTTAAAAGAGGACCAATCTTAACAACAAAAATTTTAAGAAGGTACAATAGATAAAATTCAAATTATATAACTTATCTATCTACATGTATGTAAATGAAACAAGTAACTAGCAAAATAAGACACAAAGATTCCATGGTGCATATTTCAGCTATAACAAAGAAAAGGCATAAAACTCAAAGATATAGAAAAATACTTTTCAAAACATGCACGTTTGATACTGGAAAGGTTATAGAAGCATCAGTCAACAGAATTATGGTTTATATGAAGAAACTTAGCAGACTGCAAATTAGCATACTAATGATAGTTCAGACAGAAACAAAATACTGAACCAGGTTTATCCTGACTCTTTGGGAGATGCAAAAAACATTGGCATAAACTGGAGTTTGTATAAACAAGTATGGCTTACACCAGATCTATAAGTCTGGGGATATACCATCTATACTCACGTATAATCCGAGTCCAAATACAAACAACATAGACCCTGGTCTGCCAGTGCATAATGCACCAGCAGATCAGGGTCTATGTTGTTTGTTCTACTGATTAGTCCTTACAAACTGCATAGACCCAGATCTGCCAGCGCATCATGCGACAGCAGATCTGGGTCTATGCAGTTTGCAGTTGGTATCGGATTATACGCGAGTATATACAGTAAATGAGGTTTGAATAAAAAAGTTTGTTCCACTTCAACAGGAAATCAGTGAAGAATCCTGATGATTTTTTATTCCCTCTAGCACTTTCACATCATCATGATAGAAGCTATTCAGGAAGGTACATTACCTGAAAAGCATCTTTGAAAATGATGCAAAAGAGCCAGTGGGAATAAAGAATATATATATTAATGATTTTTAGTATGTACATCCGGGATTAAAAAATTCTAATGGTTCTTGGCAAGCACTTTTTTTCCTGAAAATTAATGTGTTAGTCAGATATTTGTTAAGTTTAATGTAAAAACATTCAAATGATGTATAAAAAGCAGTAATAAAAGAGAAAAGTTGATATAATTAATTGTTAAATGTACAGAAAATGTGTCATTATCAGTTCTATATTTGCTGTTACTTCAGTTTCAGTATTATCCTTCCATGCTTCACTAGTTTTCACTCAAACTATTTATTTACGGAAATGATATTTTCTTTCTGAAAACTATATTATAGAATTCCACCCAACAACATAATTTTATTCCATTCTACTGTTTAAAAGATTAATTATTAACCGATAACAAGCTGACTTACAACCTTGAATACACATAACATTTAATGGACAGGGATTTCTGGTCAAGTCAGATGGTAAAGTTTTATTTAATTGGGTCCTCAAACAAGTCTTTTGCTAAACTAGGGCAAAGGCTACATGTAGTTTGTTTTTAAGGTCTGATTTGTGATGACACACAGCCGCACAGGGTAGTTAAAAAGCACAAGTTGTGAAGACTGGTGTAATGTGTATAGTACAGACCCTGGGGCAATCTTTCAATTAAACGACTTTTGATAAGTCCAGGTGATAAGCTTTCACACCACTTTTATCTTGTGTTTTGTGGCTGCAGAGTGTTTAAAAAACTGGGAAAAAACATAATAACCCAAAAATTGTATGGGATAAATTATGTTCATCTATGCCCAATGTTCGACATGTAAAGTTAGTAAACAGTCTTTTGAACTCATTTTCTGTCATGTATGGCATATACATCTGTTTTGTGATCTCCGATATTTATCGCACTTACAGCTGCATACGATTAAAAAAGCATTAACAAGTAGTTAAAACATCTTGCAACAATGTGAGAAATATTACTGGAAAATATAAACCTTCTTGTGAAAAAACAGTAAAGATAGTATATAAAAGGAATAGACAGATTCAGATTAAGAATGATACTTAAAGTGACAGATCTAGAATGATACTTAAAGTGACAGATCTAGAATGATACTTGAAGTGACATATCTGGAATGATACTTGAAGTGACATATCTAGAATTATACTTGAAGTGACAGATCTAGAATGATACTTGAAGTGACAGATATAGAATGATACTTAAAGTGACAGATCTAGAATGATACTTAAAGTGACAGATCTAGAATGATACTTAAAGAGACATATCTAGAATGATACTTGAAGTGACAGATCTAGAATAATGTTTGATGTGACAGATCTAGAATGATCTTGAAGTGACAGATCCAGAATGATACTTAAAGTGACAGATCTAGAGTGATACTTAAAGTGACAGATCTAGAGTGATACTTAAAGTGACAGATCTAGAATGACACTTAAAGTGACAGATCTAGAATGATACTTAAAGTGACAGATCTCGAATGATACTTAAAGTGACAGATCTCGAATGATACTTAAAGTGACAGATCTAGAATGACACTTAAAGTGACAGATAAACACATAAAACAAGTATTTAAAACATGCAGTTTACCTTCACCAAATAAGAGTACTGTGAATGGCACATTATACACCCACCCCATGTTTAGTAGTTATACACCCACCCCATGTTTAGTAGTTATACACCCACCCCATGTTTAGTAGTTATACACCCACCCCATGTTTAGTAGTTATACACCCACCCCATGTTTAGTAGTTATACACCCACCCCATGTTTAGTAGTCACCTATGTAAGCAACAGTAGGGCATGGTTGATTTTTGACCAATGGGTCTCAATGAACTAACATTACTGTGCAGAAAACATTATTTTCTTATTAGACTTATGATGACCACAACCCCTGACCTTTAGACCCTAGAACTTATAGGTTTTTATAATACTATAACTGCAAGCTATCCACAGTTTGGTCAAGAACCTTACTCTAGAACAGAAGGTATTCTGCAAACTAATTTTTCTCTGCGCCACAATCACCTTGACCATAACCTTTTAATTCCAAAATCAACGGATTTCTTCCATACTTTAAGTGCAAGCCCTCCACAAACTTTGGTCAAGGTATGAAGTCTAGAAAAAAAAACATTTTTCTTCTTTCAGTCACTCTGACCTTGATCTTTGAACTTTTAACCCAAAATCAATAGGCTTCTTTCTTACACAAGGTATAAGTCATCCACAAACTTTGGTAAAGGTACATTGTACAGAAACAATTTTTCTTCTTCCAGTCACAGTGACCTTGACCTTTGACCTTTTGACCCCAAAATTGATAGGCTTCTTACTTACCCCAAGTGCAAGCCATTCACAAACTTTTGTAACTGTGGATGGTGGAACTCGAGTTATCATGTTGAAATGAAATTGGTAACAGACAGCTGGCTGGAAGGAGGGACGGACGATCTCATAATATAATATTCTCTGCGTTATGGCAGGTGGATAAAAAATATTTATTAAAATTTTGAAACTAAATTCCATTAGGTCTGCCTTTATATCAAATGCTGAAATTTGGTAAGAGTAAGAAATTGTGATATTTGCACAGACAATACAATTTTTGGTATATGTAACTTCTGAGTAAAATAGGATCAATTATGCAGTAACTTGTGAAAATGAGAAAGAAAAATACCCTGATTAAATACTCTGCAAAATACCATTGTTTTTGTTTTCTTTTTCTTTTCACAACTGAGTAAAAACTATGTAGATTACAGCATTCGCAGGTTAAGATGCTACACAAATCATGTAACAACCATTTACTTTGTTCTTTTGACACAAATCATGTCACAGTTATTTACTTTGTTCTTTTGACACAAATCATGTCACAACCGTAGCTTAATCTCAAGATAAATATGAAAAATAATAAAATAATCTCAAAATTAATATTACGTACATTTACTTGACTCAGAATATCGCAAATATCTATAATACTATTAAATCTCTTGAGTTTAGTTTTTTGCTGTTGCTCCATCAAACACAAACAGGTCATATCCATGATTTATAAACCAAATGCTCACCCACGTATGAGCTTTAAGATAACTCAAACCATCATCATGTTTACCATGTATGTGTTTTTATTTAAAACAGGGTATAAATTATTGGTTTTTTTATGCTGGAGATTACAAGTATTGTTGTTGTTAATTTGTTCTCTATGGTAATAGAAGCACCACTATCCTTGCACCCATGAGATCCACTGTCCCAGATGCATTGAAAATGTAACTTGGAAATTTCAAATTCTGAATGGTCATTATAATCTTGACTGCAGGGGTTGAAAATTCACTTGCCTAATTTGAAATGATCGATTAAAAATTTCTGGCAGATGAGTGAATTTTCCAATCACTTGCCCAGTTGGGAGAGTACTGATTCAGGGCTGACCAGTGTTCTCTTTAATAAAAAGAATGTTCTGTCAAGAATATTGCCAACTTTGTTCATTTAAAGTCCATACTTTCTACCACAAGTTTGTTTTCCATTCATTTTCATCAAGCTCATATAAGGACTTGGCTCTCACTGTTCAGTATTAATAAATGATTAACAGAAGGAGAGCAGACTGGTATCAAATTGTAATTACTTAAGCTGGTGTCTGGACTGGTCTGTAGAATATAAACAAAAGGTTTGAATTCATGCATAGGGGCATCCCTAATTTCCATGCAGAATAGAGAAAGTGGCTTTGTTTATAACCACACAACTTTGAATGAAATATTTTCCATCATCAAAGAAAGAAAAGTAGTTGTTTAAGTATTGTAACTCCATCATCAAAGAAAGCAAAGTAGTTATTTAAGTATTGTAACTGATCATGCAAACATATCTGAATGAATTAAATGATTGTCCTATTTCTATTTGAAAAAGCCGAGCCACTGTAACTCAATTGGTAAAGCATCAGACTGGTAATCCAAAAGTCGTATGTCTGATACCAGCCCAGGTTAGCTGCCGCAGTCTGTACTTGGGAAAGGCACTTAGTTATCATTTCCTTGGCATGATATAGCCAATAATGTGTTAAAAGTGCCATTAGAACTAACAAATATAAAAAAATAAAAACCTAAAAAAAGACACTAAAAAATATCTAGGAAATGATAAAATTATTATGCATAATTTAATCCAAGGTTACAGTTGAACAGCTAGATTTATGTTTGTAAAAACATGTACTTGCAAGCTGGACTGCAGCCCCAAAAATTTAAAAATCAAAAATATCCACAAAGCTGATAAAACTTGCAAAAATTATTAAAATGGCATACAAATCCAATTAGGTCATCTACATCATTATATACAGATGAATTCAAAATTTCATCAGCATAGGTTAACTGCTTTCGTTGTAACAATGCTGTAGAGGTATTGCCATAAAAGATCTGAGATCAAAAGATAAAGAAAAGAAAACTGATAAAAAATGCAAAAAGTCATTTAAATTAGACAAAAGTCTAATCAATCCATCAGCATATGCACAGAAACATGCCAAACTAATTTCAGTTGTCAACATAAAGTGTTTTTGCATAAATGTGCTTACAAGTTTTTTTTTCTTCCGCAAAATGAAAACAGAAAATCCCAAAAGTACATAAAACTGACACATAAAAACTGAACCATAATGCATAAAAATCTAATCAGGTTATCTTCATATCTAGAGAAACATGCCTACCAAATAGCATATGTCTATGTCAAGCAATTTTTATGTAATCATACTAAAAATGGATTCTGGAAGAATGTACAGAATTACGGGTGTACAGACAGACAACAGCAAAACAATATAAACACATGCACAAAATGCCCAGAAAATACTTCACAACCACAATCATTAGTCATCCAACCAAAACAAAATCATAAGTCATCCAAGCAAAATCATTAGTCATCTAACTAAAATCATTCATCATATAAATAAATAATCGTTTTACAGGTATATTCGCTGTCGCTGTAGTTTTAACATCAAAAGTTTCTATATACACGTACCAATACTCAATGAATATCACAAATTTTTACTTATACAGTCAACTTTCATTAACAGAACAAAATTCATTAAAGTGAAATATTTGGGTTCCAACAGAAAAATGATTGAAATAATTATATTCAAAGGTAAATTTAATCTTTAAAACAGATTTGTATGCTCCCAAATCCAACAGCAAATTTCATGGTTACAAACATATGTTTCCTTTATATGTTGTTCTTATAATGATATTGTAATTGTTTAGAATATTATTTTTAATATGAATATGTCAGAGCACAATATGTGAATGTTTTACTTCTATAAAAATGAGCTTTAAATGTTGGAAGATGTCAGATTTTATAAATAGTTAGAATAATATTAGATATGAAATATAGATTCATATCTCTGACCCATTCTGTCCATTTATACAAGCTGGTTTCATAATAATTAAACAATAATTATAAATCCTCTTAATCAGAGGCATGACCATTACAATGACATATTCATTACCATGACAAAATGACTGGAAACTAACACAGTCATTGTAACGAGAGATGACTGTTCTGTACTTATATGGCACTGTACTTTACTTGGAACATATACTGAGAATTTCAATAGTTTTTCTTTTTCTAGCTGCCACTTGAATGAAATATATGATCATTAAAAAGTCCAATATCTGTACAACAATTATCTGTACTTTTAATTCATCCAGTTCAAAAAATTGTCACCAATACATACACTTCATTCTATTATATGGACCACAAAATAGAGATGCATCATTTTGGAAAATGAACTTGTAGTCAAAAATTGTAGGCTGGCTTTGGGATACTTTGACCACCTTGGAATTTTGAAAATATTGACTTTTTTGTAAGTATAAAACATGAATTTAAAATTTAGATTTTAAAAACTTTTCTTTCATACTTCATACTTACAAAAAAGTTAATACCATGGAGGTACAATCATTGACTGAGGGATATTCGATTTAATTCAGTTTTAAAGGATGTACTTTTTGTTTTCCTTTTTTAGGAAAAAATAACTTGTCTTCACAATTATACAAAACACAAGGCATGCAACTGATACATTTGCTAGCTTGGTTCATATATTTGATTGCCCTGAGGTAAATGCCTTCAATGATGACAACATTTTTGCCTTGCCCTCTGGTCTGTTGCCCATGATCTAGATGCCTACATTGGATGGATAACATTTCTGCTTCTTCCCTGTGTTCTGTTGGTAGTTGGTGGAAGGTCCAGTTGCATACTGGGAAGGGGTCTTGTTCGGTGTTGTGCTCTATCACGCTCATCCATTTGATGGATTACTTTTCTCTTATCCTCGTCTACATCTAATGTGCGGTCCTGAGAAAGTATTTGTAAAAAAATGAGTTAAGATGACACCAAATTCATTTGTAGTCCTTCAGAATTAAAAAAAATATGGCGTGAATGAACTTTGTAAAAAATGTCTCTTCTATAAACTGAAATTTTCTGAGATCAAGGAATGACTCTTTTGCTAGAGATTTTTTTTAAGTTTGCAGTTTTCCTACCATACTTCAGAAGTGTGTCCCATTAATTTGTCATACTTCAGAAGTGGGTCCCATTAATTTGTGATACTTCAGAAGTGGGTCCCATTAATTTGTGATACTTCAGAAGTGGGTCCCATTAATTTGTGATACTTCAGAAGTGGGTCCCATTAATTTGTGAGTGGGATTTTTTTAAATATTTCTTGTCTTGCATATTTAAGTAACAAGATTTTTTTAAAGAAATAGCATATTAACAGCAAGATTTTTTTTGCATATTTTAGGAGTGGATTCTTGAAGTTAAATTAGTTTGGCAACTGCATTAAACAGCCATTTATCTAGAAGTTCTAACTGCTTTTAAGTGCAACATGGTCAAAAACCTGCCATTCTGAGCATTTTTATTATTTGTTCCCTGATCACAGCCATTTTAACCTTTATAAATCCAAGGCAGCTTCAAGACTCTGTAAGGCATGTTTGTGACCATGTTGTACAGTAAAGTGCTGGTAACTGTAAGGCATGTTTGTGACCATGTTATACAGTAAAGTGCTGGTAACTGTATGGCATGTTTGTGACCATGTTATACAGTAAAGTGCTGGTAACTGTAAGGCATGTTTGTGACCATGTTATACAGTAAAGTGCTGGTAACTGTATGGCATGTTTGTGACCATGTTATACAGTAAAGTGCTGGTAACTGTAAGGCATGTTTGTGACCATGTTATACAGTAAAGTGCTGGTAACTGTATGGCATGTTTGTGAACATGTTGTACAGTAAAGTGCTGGTAACTGTATGACATGTTTCTGACCATGTTGTACAGTAAAGTGTTGGTAACTGTATGACATGTTTCTGACCATGTTGTACAGTAAAGTGCTGGTAACTGTATGGCATGTTTCTGACCATGTTGTACAGTAAAGTGCTGGTAACTGTATGGCATGTTTCTGACCATGTTGTACAGTAAAGTACTGGTACTGTATGGCATATTTGTGACCATGTTGTACAGCAAAGTGCTGGTAACTGTAAGGCATGTTTCTGACCATGTTGTACAGTAAAGTACTGGTAACTGTATGGCATGTTTGTGACCATGTTATACAGTAAAGTGCTGGTAACTGTATGGCATGTTTGTGACCATGTTATACAGTAAAGTGCTGGTAACTGTATGGCATGTTTCTGACCATATTGTATAGTAAAGTGCTGGTAACTGTATGGCATGCTTCTGACCATATTGTACAGTAAAGTGCTGGTAACTGTATGACATGTTTCTGACCATGTTGTACAGTAAAGTGCTGTTAACTGTATGGCATGTTTCTGACCACATTGTAAAGTGTCAGTAACTGTATGGTATGTTTCTGACCATGTTGTACAGTAAAGTGCCAGTAACTGTATGGCATGTTTCTGACCATGTTGTACAGTAAAGTGCTGGTAACTGTATGACATGTTTCTGACCATGTTGTACAGTAAAGTGCTGGTAACTGTATGGCATGTTTCTGACCACGTTGTAAAGTGTCAGTAACTGTATGGCATGTTTCTGACCATGTTGTACAGTAAAGTGCTGGTAACTGGTGGAAAAATGCTTGTTTATTATACTAACTTTTGTTTGCTTGGTTAAAATTGATGCAAAAATACTGCAAAACCACTCTCAAGTGCCAGATTGCAGTGTATGTTGGAAATGTCCAGGCATTTAACCATGACAAGTCCCAACAATCAGTAATACAGCAAGAGGTTTGTAGAGTACAGGCCCCTACATTATAAAACTTGACATGACTTTAAATCTTGCTCAAAAGTAGCCTGACCAATGAAAAGACTGCACTTGTACATTCTGAGTGGGTCTTCCTAGTCTAAAATAATATTTATTACTTCAAATTATGAGTAACTTTAATGATGGATAAACAGCGGTCACTAGTCTGATAATGGTCACCCATCGAAGGTTGTCAGTTTCCACTAGGTTCTCCACTTTTATCCATTTCAATAGCCACTAACATTTAATTATGGTTAAATCTGTGTTAAAGACCACCTACAATAAAAGACCACCTGTTTTAAGTGACCACAATTTGATTCTATATTTGATACTTTTGATGCTCAAAACCCTGTAATAGAAGACAACTTGCCCTTAAGGATAACTTTTTGGGTTCCCTTTGGTGTTTTTTTTTTATAGATAGTTTTTTCTGTACAGCTTTTCCTCATTAAAACACAGTAGCTTGGGTCCATAACCACCAACTGCATTATGTACCTAACTTGGTGTAGTGAGAATGATCAAAAATGTGATGAATGTGTGTATGTGTGGTGGGATGAGATGGGGGTGTGGGGGGTGGTAAGGTATTTAACAAAATGCCAGTCAAACATATTTTCATTTCATAGTATTTGTGCATTTACATTTGTCAAATAATAATGTTTTAAAAAGGAAATAAAGATATAATGTTTTAAAAAGGAAATAAAGATATAATACTAAGTTTCATGTTGTTTTCTTTCAACCCATATTGTCATACATCTGATAGACCCATATTGTCATACATTTGATAGACCCATATTGTCATACATCTGATAGACCCATATTGTCATACATCTGATAGACCCATATTGTCATACATCTGATAGACCCATATTGTCATACATCTGATAGACCCATACTTTCATATGTCTGATAGACCCATATTGTCATACATTTGATAGACCCATATTGTCATACATCCGATAGACCCATACCCATACATATGATAGACCCATATTGTCATAAATCTGATAGACCCATACCCATACAAATGATAGACCCATATTGTCATACATTTGATAGACCCATATTGTCATACATTTGATAGACCCATATTGTCATACATCTGATAGACCCATACTGTCATACATTTGATAGACCCATATTGTCATACATTTGATAGACCCATATTGTCATACATTTGATAGACCCATATTGTCATACATCTGATAGACCCATACTGTCATACATTTGATAGACCCATATCGTCATACATCTGATAGACCCATACTGTCATACATTTGATAGACCCATATTGTCATACATCTGATAGACCCATACTGTCATACATTTGATAGACCCATATTGTCATACATTTGATAGACCCATATTGTCATACATCCGATAGACCCATATTGTCATACATTTGATAGACCCATACTGTCATACATCTGATAGACCCATACCCATACATATGATAGACCCATACTGTCATACATTTGATAGACCCATACTGTCATACATTTGATAGACCCATATTGTCATACATTTGATAGACCCATATTGTCATACATTTGATAGACCCATATTGTCATACATCTGATAGACCCATACTGTCATACATTTGATAGACCCATACTGTCATACATTTGATAGACACATATTGTCATACATTTGATAGACCCATATTGTCATACATCCGATAGACCCATACCCATACATTTGACAGACCCATATTGTCATACATATGATAGACCCATACTGTCATACATCTGATAGACCCATACTGTCATACATTTGATAGACCCATACTGTCATACATTTGATAGACCCATACTGTCATACATTTGATAGACCCATACTGTCATACATCTGATAGACCCATACTGTCATACATTTGATAGACCCATATTGTCATACATCTGATAGACCCATACTGTCATACATTTGATAGACCCATACTGTCATACATTTGATAGACCCATATTGTCATACATTTGATAGACCCATATTGTCATACATTTGACAGACCCATATTGTCATACATATGATAGACCCATATTGTCATACATATGATAGACCCATATTGTCATACATATGATAGACCAATATTGTCATACATCTGATAGACCCATATTGTCATACATCTGATAGACCCATACTGTCATACATTTGATAGACCCATACTGTCATACATTTGATAGACCCATACTGTCATACATTTGATAGACCCATATTGTCATACATTTGATAGACCCATATTGTCATACATTTGATAGACCCATATTGTCATACATATGATAGACCCATTTTGTCATACATCTGATAGAACCATAGTGTCATACATTTGATAGACCCATATTGTCATACATTTGATAGACCCATATTGTCATACATTTGATAGACCCATATTGTCATACATCTGATAGACCCATATTGTCATACATCTGATAGACCCATATTGTCATACATCTGATAGACCCATATTGTCATACATCTGATAGACCCATACTTTCATACATCTGATAGACCCATACTGTCATACATTTGATAGACCCATACTGTCATACATTTGATAGACCCATATTGTCATACGTTTGATAGACCCATATTGTCATACATTTGATAGACCCATACTGTCATACATCCGATAGACCCATACCCATACATTTGATAGACCCATATTGTCATACATATGATAGACCCATACTGTCATACATCTGATAGACCCATACTGTCATACATTTGATAGACCCATACTGTCATACATTTGATAGACCCATACTGTCATACATTTGATAGACCCATACTGTCATACATCTGATAGACCCATACTGTCATACATTTGATAGACCCATATTGTCATACATCTGATAGACCCATACTGTCATACATTTGATAGACCCATACTGTCATACATTTGATAGACCCATATTGTCATACATTTGATAGACCCATATTGTCATACATTTGACAGACCCATATTGTCATACATATGATAGACCCATATTGTCATACATATGATAGACCCATATTGTCATACATATGATAGACCCATATTGTCATACATCTGATAGACCCATATTGTCATACATCTGATAGACCCATACTGTCATACATTTGATAGACCCATACTGTCATACATTTGATAGACCCATACTGTCATACATTTGATAGACCCATATTGTCATACATTTGATAGACCCATATTGTCATACATCTGATAGACCCATATTGTCATACATTTGATAGACCCATACTGTCATACATTTGATAGACACATATTGTCATACATTTGATAGACCCATATTGTCATACATCCGATAGACCCATACCCATACATTTGATAGACCCATATTGTCATACATATGATAGACCCATATTGTCATACATCTGATAGACCCATACTGTCATACATTTGATAGACCCATACTGTCATACATTTGATAGACCCATACTGTCATACATTTGATAGACCCATACTGTCATACATCTGATAGACCCATATTGTCATACATTTGATAGACCCATATTGTCATACATCTGATAGACCCATACCCATACATATGATAGACCCATATTGTCATACATTTGATAGACCCATATTGTCATACATTTGATAGACCCATATTGTCATACATCTGATAGACCCATGTTGTGATACATCTGATAGACCCATGTGGTCATACATCTGATAGACCCATATTGTCATACATTTGATAGACCCATATTGTCATACATCTGATAGACCCATACTGTCATACATTTGATAGACCCATATTGTCATACATTTGATAGACCCATATTGTCATACATTTGATAGACCCATATTGCCATACATCTGATAGACCCATATTGTCATACATTTGATTGACCCATACTGTCATACATCTGATAGACCCATACCCATACATATGATAGACCCATATTGTCATACATCTGATAGACCCATACTGTCATACATCTGATAGACCCATACCCATACATTTGATAGACCCATATTGTCACACATTTGATAGACCCATATTGTCATACATCTGATAAACCCATATTGTCATACATTTGATAGACCCATATTGTCATACATTTGATAGACCCATATTGTCATACATTTGATAGACCCATATTGTCATACATCTGATAGACCCATATTGTCATACATTTGATAGACCCATATTGTCATAAATCTGATAGACCCATACTGTCATACATTTGATAGACCCATATTGTCATTCATCTGATAGACCCATACCCATACATTTGATAGACCCATACTGTCATACATTTGATAGACCCATATTGTCATACGTTTGATAGACCCATATTGTCATACATTTGATAGACCCATACTGTCATACATCTGATAGACCCATACCCATACATTTGATAGACCCATACTGTCATACATTTGACAGACCCATATTGTCATACATTGACAGACCAATTCAAGTACAATTGTTTTCATGTAAATTTTTCAGCTAATGGATGTGAAAAATTCTAAATGTTTTATTTTTATTTTTATTGTTTAATTTTTATTAAATTTTGGTCTCTAGGCCCAATAGTGTTTAAGAAGCCATAGTGACTCAGTGGTTAAGGCATTGGTCTTTTGACCAGAAGTGTGTGGGTTTGATTCCCACCCTTGGATCAGCCTGGATCAGTTGCTGTGGTGTGTCCTTGGGCACTTTTTTCTACTTGTCTAGCTATAGTGGTTCATTCAAAGTGTTGCCGTGTCATAAAACACCAAACCAAACCAGATGGTGGTTCATTCAAAGTGTTGCCATGTCATAAAACACCAAACCAAACCAGATGGTGGTTCATTCAAAGTGTTGCCGTGTCATAAAACACCAAACCAAACCAGATGGTGGTTCATTCAAAATCTGCAACCATTTTTCTGACAGTCATGTTAAGTCAACAGTTACAACAAATACTTTTTATATCATATGAACATAACTGGATTATGCATCAATTACAGTGTGAAAGTCAGGTTAATACATTTTTTTTTTATAAAGTGTGTTGGACTGAGAAGAATAGAATGCATTTAGACCCATATTGTCATACATCTGATAGACCCATACTGTCATACATTTGATAGACCCATATTGTCATACATTTGATAGACCCATATTGTCATACATTTGATAGACCCATATTGTCATACATCTGATAGACCCATACTGTCATACATTTGATAGACCCATATTGTCATACATTTGATAGACCCATATTGTCATACATCTGATAGACCCATATTGTCATACATTTGATAGACCCATATTGTCATAAATCTGATAGACCCATACTGTCATACATTTGATAGACCCATATTGTCATACATCTGATAGACCCATACCCATACATTTGATAGACCCATACTGTCATACATTTGATAGACCCATATTGTCATACGTTTGATAGACCCATATTGTCATACATTTGATAGACCCATACTGTCATACATCTGATAGACCCATACCCATACATTTGATAGACCCATACTGTCATACATTTGACAGACCCATATTGTCATACATTGACAGACCAATTCAAGTACAATTGTTTTCATGTAAATTTTTCAGCTAATGGATGTGAAAAATTCTAAATGTTTTATTTTTATTTTTATTGTTTAATTTATATTAAATTTTGGTCTCTAGGCCCAATAGTGTTTAAGAAGCCATAGTGACTCAGTGGTTAAGGCATTGGTCTTTTGACCAGAAGTGTGTGGGTTTGATTCCCACCCTTGGATCAGCCTGGATCAGTTGCTGTGGTGTGTCCTTGGGCACTTTTTTCTACTTGTCTAGCTATAGTGGTTCATTCAAAGTGTTGCCATGTCATAAAACACCAAACCAAACCAGATGGTGGTTCATTCAAAGTGTTGCCGTGTCATAAAACACCAAACCAAACCAGATGGTGGTTCATTCAAAGTGTTGCCATGTCATAAAACACCAAACCAAACCAGATGGTGGTTCATTCAAAGTGTTGCCGTGTCATAAAACACCAAGCCAAACCAAATGGTGGTTCATTCAAAGTGTTGCCATGTCATAAAACACCAAACCAAACCAGATGGTGGTTCATTCAAAGTGTTGCCATGTCATAAAACACCAAACCAAACCAGATGGTGGTTCATTCAAAGTGTTGCCGTGTCATAAAACACCAAACCAAACCAAATGGTGGTTCATTCAAAGTGTTGCCGTGTCATAAAACACCAAACCAAACCAAATGGTGGTTCATTCAAAGTGTTGCCATGTCATAAAACACCAAACCAAACCAGATGGTGGTTCATTCAAAGTGTTGCCATGTCATAAAACACCAAACCAAACCAGATGGTGGTTCATTCAAAGTGTTGCCATGTCATAAAACACCAAACCAAACCAGATGGTGGTTCATTCAAAGTGTTGCCGTGTCATAAAACACCAAACCAAACCAGATGGTGGTTCATTCAAAATCTGCAACCATTTTTCTGACAGTCATGTTAAGTCAACAGTTACAACAAATACTTTTTATATCATATGAACATGACTGGATTATGCATCAATTACAGTGTGAAAGTCAGGTTAATACATTTTTTTTTATAAAGTGTGTTGGACTGAGAAGAATAGAATTCATTTCTTCAGACCACATAAAAGCAAGTCATACCTTCCGTATATGTACAGTGTTCTCTCTTTCCCAATCCTTTCTTCTTTTCCTGTCCTGCAATTAAAGAAAAATATGGAAATTAAATCATTTCTCTCCTGGATTTTATAATTTTATTCTTATTTGATTTGCAAAGTTTGTACAGCAAGCTGTACTGACTTAAAAGATGTGTTCTCTACGTGGCTTAAGGCTGTCTGTTCACAATGACATGGTCATCGATATGATGTCACTTGCCAACCAAGTGTATCATAGCTCTGTGAACTCAGGGAGAGATTGGACACAAAATGACTTGGTTGTAACTTATATTGTTTTTTAAATAATTACAAAGCAATATGCTTATAAAATTTTTATAATCACAATAACAGTCCTGTAAATGAAACAGATAGAGTCAACAAAAAGTACACAAGACCTTGGGAAATCCTTAGTGATTTATGACCTTTAATAAATTGGCTGTGCAGGCTTTCTGTTGGAGAAAATTGACATGATCTCAGTAAATGTGTCATACTGAAGTGAATCATTCACCAACATATATTTTTTTTTGTGTATTCGATAAGAGGAGTCAGAACCATGGTTTTCATCCAGTGCAAATTTTATGAATTTTTAAATACTCATTCAGTTCTTGTTTTATGGACAAGTAGTGACAGGGTATTTTTCCCATACTCTTTCTGTGTAATTACCCATCCTCTTTCTGTGTAATTACCCTTACTTGGAGATAGACACTCAACTGTGAGTAGCCCAATAAAAAGCACACCAACCTATACATTTTTAGTGATTTGGGATTTCTTGGACCTGTAGGTATGTAAAAAATATCCATTTTTAAATAATTTAGATACTCCATCCTTAAATGCAGGCATGCTGTTTATTGGAGAAAACTGAAGAACATGGAGAAAAACTCCAGGCTTGGATAGGCAACCATGTAGGCTTGTGTCTCCTTGATTAGTGTATATATGTAGAGTAAAGTGATACACATTCATCACCATGTACCCATGTGTCTCCTTGATTATTGTATACATGTTGGATGGGCAACTACGTACCCATGTGTCTCCTTGATTATTGTATACATGATGGATGGGCAACTAATAACCCTGGAGTCTCTTTGACTATTGTATACATGTTGAATGGGCATCACCTAATTAGCACTGGAACTGGCACCAGCATACAAGATGCAAATCTGTTTTAAACTGTTACAAAAGAATCTTCCTGTGTTGCCCTAGGCTTGAATTTTTATGTCATGAATTTGTCATTTCATAAGTATCAATTTTCCTGTGTTGTGCTAAGCTTGGCTTTTTATGCCATCAATTTGTCATTTCATAAGTATCAATTTTCCTGTGTTGCCCAAGGCTTGGCTTTTTATGCCATCAATTTGTCATTTCATAAGTATCAATTTTTCCTGTGTTGCCCAAGGCTTGGCTTTTTATGCCATCAATTTGTCATTTCATAAGTATCAATTTTCCTGTGTGTCCCAAGGCTTGGCTTTTTATGCCATGAATTTGTCATTTCATAAGTATCAATTTTCCTGGTTTTGTGAAAAATTACATTTTCATCGGTACCGTATATGCTCACTTATAAGTCGAGTCCAACTGCAAACAACATAGACCTGATCTGCCGCCATATAATGTGTAAATATTTGGGGTCCATAGCTGCCATGTTATGTACTGGAGTGTGGTATTTGGGGTCCATAGCTGCCATGTAATGTACTGGAGCATGGTATTTGGGGTCCATAACTGCCATGTTATGTACTGGAGCATGGTATTTGGGGTCCATAACTGCCATGTTATGTACTGGAGCATGGTATTTGGGGTCCATAACTGCCATGTTACGTACTGACCATGGTATAGTGACAACGATAGAGACATTTGATGAATGCATGTATGTGCATGGGGGGGGGGGGGGGGGAGATCAACAAAATGCCAGTAAAAAGTATAGCAATAATTTAGTTTAGGTAAATGAAATTATATTAAATCTACTTTTTCACTTTATGGTGTATATGTATTTAATTTTGTCAAGTACTAATGTTTAAAAATGGAACTACAGATATTATACTAAGCTCCATGTTGTTTTCTTTCAATCCAGATTATCCTACATTTGATAGAATAATTCAAGTACAATGGTTTAATTTTGGTCATAGGGTCTATAGTGGTACTGCGTTATATATAGAATTGCGTTATAATGAAGGGTGTTATAATGGGAGCTGTATTGTGTAATAAAACATGGTACTTACCACACAGAAGACAATGATACAAATTGGAATGTATAAGACCAGAGAAAATCCAATTACACATCCAACCATATTGGTCTTGAAAGATTCAACTGTAAATATAAGAAATTTTGTTTATATTAAAATTATATGATGAAAAGACCATTATATGTGTGACATAATTTTCTTTATATTAAAATTATATGATGAAAAGACCATTATATGTGACATAATTTTGTTTATATTAAAATTATATGATGAAAAGACCATTATATGTGTGACATAATTTTCTTTATATTAAAATTATATGATGAAAAGACCATTATATGTGACATAATTTTGTTTATATTAAAATTATATGATGAAAAGACCATTATATGTGTGACATAATTTTCTTTATATTAAAATTATATGATGAAAAGACCATTATATGTGACATAATTTTGTTTATATTAAAATTATATGATGAAAAGACCATTATATGTGTGACATAATTTTCTTTATATTAAAATTATATGATGAAAAGACCATTATATGTGACATAATTTTGTTTATATTAAAATTATATGATGAAAAGACCATTATATGTGTGACATAATTTTCTTTATATTAAAATTATATGATGAAAAGACCAATATATGTGTGACATAATTTTGTTTATATTAAAATTATATGATGAAAAGACCATTATATGTGTGACATAATTTTCTTTATATTAAAATTATATGATGAAAAGACCACTATATGTGTGACATAATTTTCTTTATATTAAAATTATATGATGAAAAGACCACTATATGTGTGACATAATTTTGTTTATATTAAAATTATATGATGAAAAGACCAATATATGTGTGACATAATTTTGTTTATATTAAAATTATATGAAAAGACCATTATATGTGACATAATTTTGTTTATATTTAAAATTATATGATGAAAAGACCATTATATGTGACATAATTTTGTTTGTGTTTATAAAAACCACTTTTAGTCACTAATATGTTGTAATTTAAGATTTGCTCAAATTTGATGACACAAAAATATTGCAGTTTACTGTAACTGATTTTCCCTCTTACAATAAATTATGATCATTACTATCATTATATCTGCATCTTTATGGATATACTGTGACAGATCATGCCCATCTGTTCATTATTCAGTTTTTGTAATGTGAACTCCAAAGGACCGTCTACGCAGATTTAGGGAGAGCGATTAGTTTTGGTATAATGTCTTAGCATAACAAGTAGATCACCATCGAGTTATCGATCATGAATGCAACTCCATGGGACGGAGGATATGGAGGTCATCAATATGTAAACATGTATATATGTATGTATAGGGTTTAATGGCACATCAGCACAACACTGGCTATATTGTGCTGATTAAAAGTTCTAAAATGTAAAGATAAAGAATTGCACAAAATTTATGAAGATAAATCCTTCCAAATAAACATAAACATGTAGTGGTACAAGATAAAAGATAAAAATTTTAAAATTATGCAAAAGGTATACACAAACAGAAAGACAAAGGTAACAAATATATAATATAGTCAAAATTTGTGATATAAACCACATTCCCTCAAAAATTCAAAAATTTTCTCTGATGATATATCATCATAAAATTTCTTAAGTTCACATCAAAATACCTCTTTCTCACAAGGTCGAGGTAGATACACTCAACAAGAATGTGTTCCACTGTTTGTGAATCACTGGCATGTTATGCACTCTGGTTGAGCTTCACATTTCAGGAGGTATGCACGAGTCAGGTATGTGTGCCCTTTATGTGAGTGGTACAATACCACCTCAATGAGTCAGGTATGTGTGCCCTTTATGTGAGTGGTACAATACCACCTCATCTCTGTTCTTTATGAGGAATGCCACTCTCCAATGATGGGTTTGATGTTACAAAGTTTGTTTGTGGGGTTTTCATTCCACATATGGAATGTTCCATTCAGAATTGGGTGACTGCCGGGTAGCTTTGGCTGCTTTATCTGCCCTGACATTACCCTTAATACCACTGTGACTATATGCAACCAACAGTACAAAATACTTTTTCCAGATTGCATGAGCAAATCATGTTTCTGCAAGATTTTGGATAATAATGTCTTGTTAAGTTTACGGTTTAGCAGGACCTTCAGTGCGGAAAGAGAATATGAAAAAATGATGAAATTTAGTTTTTCTGAGGTTTCAATGTAGTTCAATGATTTTTGTATGGCTATAAATTCAGCAGCAGAATTGGAGGCTTTATCTGGTAACCAGATCGAGATGGTGTCAGGAGGTGTTGCAGTAACAGCTGCAACCTTGTTTCCATCTTTCTAACCATCTGTACACTGTGATGTAATTCCACTATAGGAGGCTATGATTTTATTGAATTTACTCTGAAAAATGAGTTGATCAGTTGAGGATTGTTTGAATTGGTAAAGATCAAATATTATTTTGGAAGGTTTTTGAAAATCAATGTGATGATTTGGGAATACAGAATTTTGCAGTATTGACAAGACTGATTTTTGTTACTTCTATATGTGGACAATGCTGTATGCCAAAAATTGGAATAAAATTTGGCTTTTGAGTGTACAAGGTTTGGTATTTTGGCCTAAAGATGACATCATATTCAGGATTAGATAAATTAGAGGATAGTTTGAAAGACCACCACTTCTGCCAAAAGATAATGGTCTCCCAGCACAGGTGGTCTCTCATGACAGGTCATAACACTATGTACCTGGTCTCTCAAGACAGGTTTTACTGCACCGTGAAGAGCTAGTTTTCATGGTTAATATGTACTCCACCTTGCAACCTGAACTTCATCTACACTAACCAAGGAATCATACTTGGCATGTTTTAGGAGGATGAAAAGATTCAAATCCTAAATGCATTGGAGGAGAGAAAGGGAAGAGGGTAGGTGTGCCAGGGGATTAAAAAGGTGTGAATAACTGTGATGGCTTCCATCCCTAGTAGTAGTAATAGTAGTAACAGTATCACTGTAAAGTCTTACTAATCCAGACTTTATTTGTCCAAACATCACAGAATCATAATTTCAATTATTGGGAAAAGATTTCCTCTATGACTCTTTGAAATAATTCATCATAAATCTGAATTAATGGGATGGGAACAAAAGTGTCTGGATTAATGGAATTTCAGTGCATTATTATTATTGCCTCCACTGCAGACACTGCTGATAAAAAAGTCCACAAAATTCAAACCTAGAAAATTTGTAAACATTGCTCTGATTGAATGAAATTCTAATGAGCTCATCTATTTATGAATACAAACATGCATACCAAATTTCATTTGTCTGTCTCACATGATTTTCACTAAATGGTGCGAACAAAGTTGTTTGTTACATTTACATTTATCCATATTGAGACTGATTTCATTACACTCACAATTATCCATATTGAGACCGGTTCCATTACATTCACAATTATTCATCTTTACACTATTTTTATTACACTCACAATTATCCATCTTTACACTGTTTTTATTACACTTATAATTATCCATATTGAGACCGGTTCCATTACACTCACAATTATCCATATTGAGACCAGTTCAATTACACTCACAATTGTCCATATTGAGACTGGTTCCATTACACTCACAATTATCCATCTTTACACTGTTTTTATTACACTCACAATTATCCATCTTTACACTGTTTTTATTACACTCATAATTATCCATATAGAGACTGGTTCCATTACACTCACAATTATCTATATTGAGACTGGTTCAATTACACTCACAATTACCCATATTGAGACCAGTTCCATTACACTCACAATTATCCATCTTTACACTGTTTTTATTACACTCACAATTATCCATATTGAGACTGTTTTTATTACACTCACAATTATCCATCTTGACACTGGTTTCATTATGCTCACAATTATCCATCTTGACACTTGTTTCATTACAATCTCAATTGTCCATCTTGACACTGGTTTCATTACAATCTCAATTATCCATCTTGACACTGGTTTCATTACAATCTCAATTATCCATCTTGACACTGGTTTCATTATAATCTCAATTATCAATCTTGACACTGGTTTCATTAAATTCTCAATTATCCATAGACTTACCAATGAAGTTAAAATCTATTTTATCTATGAATGCCCAGAACCGCTGCACTAAGCTTGTGGAAACTTTTTTACACTGGCCCTGTGAAAAGAAACCAATATTAAATTGCACAATGAAATTTTTTTGTATGTTTATCCTCAGGAAGCATGAATATGTAGGCTGAGTGGAAGGAAGAATGGATCAATTGATAGTTGGATGGATAGATAGATAAAAAAAGAACTATATATATATATATATATATATATATATATATATATATATATATATATATATATATATATATATATATATATATATATATATCCTAAAACCCCTGTATTTGCCAGACATGTCAGTCAAAGGTTTTGCTTAAACATTTTTAATAATCACAATAACAGTCCTGTCAAAGAAATTGATAAAGTCAATGAAAAGTATATGAGACTTTAAGAAATTATTTGCTATTTATTTAAGAATTTTTTTGCGATTTATAACCTGCCATAAAATGGTCGTACAGGCTTTCTGCTGTGGAAAACTAACATGATCTCATTAATTGTGTCATATGGAAAAATTCACTCACCAACATACACTTTCTTGGTGTATTTGATAAGAGAAATTTATGATCGTCAACCTGTGCTAATTTTATGAATTTTGTAAATATTCATTCAGCTATTATTTAATGGACAATTTAGTGACAGGGTACTTTTTAATGGACAATTTAGTGACAGGGTACTTTTTGCATACTGTTCTATGTAATGACCCTTGCTTAAGGATAGATATTCAACTAACAGTATCACACAAATATGCACACCAATCTATTCATTTTTAAGTAATTTGTAATCACTAAAAATATCAATAAAATATTAATATTACAGTCCTACCCACTTATATTGACATCACTTATGTCGAGAAACTGCATATGTCAATAAAAAAGCAAAGTCCCAGTCCCCTGGTCTATTATTACTACCAAATTTGTCATGCTTATGTCAACATCAAGATAAAAAATACATGTATATATTGACAGAAGCCCTAGGTCCCAGTTTGAACAAATCTTTTGTTTTCTGATCATTTATATCGACAAGCTGCCAGTTCTGACCCATACTTTGTTCTACAATTATTTGATGTTGCTGCTAGGCTTTAATGTTGCCATCAGATTAATAAATAGGCATTTGTTTGGTCCCCCAAAGTTGGCCTTTCATGGCAACTTCAATAACACATGCATCCTTCATCAAAGCAAGCCAGCTACAATCTTCAATGAAAACAATGCACCCATCATCAAAAGAAGTCATCATCAAACTTGAATGAAAGCAATAGAATCTGATTGACTGTTGCATTTTCCAAAGTGATTGGTGATTGAAACATGTTTATTGTGCCATGAATGTTTCCTTTTCTGCAGGAAGAAAAGTAACTTAATTTATGCCTACGATGGCAAATTCTACCAGTGCTTAATTAAGCCTTTTTTAAAAAGAAATGTCATTGAATGTTTTGTGATCAGAGAGAATTCATAACTTGTTGAAAGGTTTTCATTTCCCTATGAACAGCCTCATCCCCTTGGTAGCCTCAGTAAGATGATTAAATTTGTTGTTTAGGCTGACCAAAATCTAGGCCAATATTTAAGTACATGTAACATGTAAATAACAACTATGCAGCCATGTGCTACCTACAACAAGGAATATGGTAGCGAATTGTTTAGTCACACGTGTTGGTTGACAATGGGATATAGATTAAACGAGGACTACCATTTTTTCTAAACATGTGTTTCTAACAGGATGTGACCAATACATGAATTTTCTAACATGACCTATACTCAAATTCATGGATATTTCACATACATGTACTTGACTCATTATGGATTTTTTTGCACAAAGGTAACAAAAATGTAAGTTGTCAACATACAAGTGTATTTCACACTGGTTTTGTCTTCATTTACTAAAAATTTCCATTGTTTATTTTCTCAAAGTGTAAATCCTACTCACTGATGACAGGTCACACCTTACAGATGAATTTCACTTCTAATGCGGGTCAAAGTGAAAGTTGCTTTTTTCAGCCCCCACCCCCTCCTCAACACTTATCTCGACATCCGCTTATGTTGACAATATTGCCTTGGGCCCAAGGATGTCAACATAAATGGGTAGGACTGTAATAAAAATATAAATTTGTAAAAAAAGATAAATACCATAACATTTCACAAGCAATAACCATTAAAGTTGATTATGATGACATGGCTTGCTGCCATTGCCAGAAAAGTGATGTCTATAGCAAGAGGTCTCACCATTTGATGATGTTGCCATTGCCAGGAATGTGATATTTATAGCAAGAGGTCTCACCATTTGATGATGTTGCCATTGCCAGAAATGTGATAATTATAGCAAGAGGTCTTACCATTTGATGATGTTGCCATTGCCAGAAATGTGATATTTATAGCAAGAGGTCTCACCATTTGATGATGTTGCCATTGCCAGAAGTGTAATATCTATAACAAGAGGTCTCACCATTTGATGATGCAGCCAGGACAAAATTCCAAAGTCTGAGTGGAAAAAGTTTACAATGCAACCTCTTGTAAACAGCCAGCAAAGGAACAGAAGAAAACTGGCTGTTTAAGAGAGAAACTGCTAAAGGGAGGTAATATTTAAAGATAAAATGAAGATAAGAAAAATAAAATTCATGCTAGATATGGGAGGTTCGTCTGAAGGGAAATTTCTGTGTTGTTAAATGTTTGCAAATTGATGGTTTTAGAAAATTCAACATGTTTAATTTTCATGATTTAGGCATTTGGTGGCATGAATTGTTTCACTTCCTAACTTTCCACAAGGTGAATTTTTTTTGATTTTCTACTCAACCACAATGTCATGAAAATAAAATCCCACAGAAATTACTACTTGTTTAAGGCATGTGACCATCATGCCGGGTGCATGTACTTACATTCTGACAATAACCATTAGGACAGAATCGCCCATCCTCCACTTTGACAGGGGGATCAACAGCAAAGCAGATATTTGTAGTCTGGTTCCTGCAGCACCTCAAACATGACTGTCCATCTGCAATGCAAGCAATAGATATGCTAATAGATGCGTAACAGCCAAATACTGTATAGCGAGAATTTGTAGTCTGTGATCTGCATATAAACAAGTCACCCACTGAGCAAATTTGAAAGAAAATCCTTCACAAGCTGAGTTTGTTTAAAATACAGGTGGCTGGTGTACATCATGTGGAGATAAACATACTGTGTGAGACTATGGATAGTAATGTACTCATATGACCAGACCTTATCTCATGTCCACCTTTACCTACAATTTTCTGTTGTTTGCATAATTTGTGACATCCTTGTCTTTTCCACCATGAGTCAAATGTACCTGACACTTAGAAAGAGAATCAGAGGTAAAAGTAGTGATATCTTTCCCAAATTGTGAAATTTGGTGGAAAAGCATCACACTAGATATGCCAAGAACATATCAAAACTTGATCTGTCAGTAAGTGACTGCTTACAGAATGCTCCCCACAAAATATGCCACGAACATGTCAAAACTAGATCTGTCAGTAAGTGAGTGTTTACAGAATGCTCCCCACAGGATATGAAGTGTCAATACAATTGTCAAAAAATGGGGAGATAATTCTAAGAGTACAATTCTGACAAAGTCAAATTTTATATGGGACAAACACTTGTCATGATACAAATGCATAACAAGTTTCATGAAAATATCTCAAATGGCTCTGGAGATATTACCAGACAAGAGAGTGATGGATGGAAAGATGAATTGATGCAATTTGTAATAATCATGGAGATGATTCTTAAAATGCTGATCATACTGACAAAGTTTCTTACAGGAAACAATATCTAGTCATGACACAAATGCATACTAAGTTTCAGGCTCAGAAGATATTAAGTAAAGGTAAGTGTGACAGATAGACAGATGGACAACCTGATTGCAGGATACCCCAAAATTTGATTTGCTGAGGGGCATGATAATCAACAATTGACTTTGGAAATATTATTATAAAATTACTGATCTTTGTTTTGTTGAATATGAAGTTTTATGTAGCAGTAAACCTCATATTGACCGATTATCATTTTCACATCTTTACATACACTGGCTTTCTTCTGTTGCTCCCTTTTTAGGTTGTACCTTTTTCATATCATTACATACCGTATATACTCACTTATAAGTCGAGTTCAATTACAAACTGTACAGACCCAGATCTGCCGTCACATAATGCGCTGGCAGATCTGGGTCTGTGCAGTTTGTTAGGAGTAATGATTAGAACAAACAACACAGACCCTGATTTGCTGGAGCATAATATGACACCAGATCAGGGTCTATGTTATTTGCAGTTGGACTTGATTTGTAAGTGAGTATATACAGCATATTAAACATAAACAATAATGTTACCTCCCTTAGTCACCTCCTATGACATGCATTAGGTTACCTCCCTTAGTCACCTCCTATGACATGCATTAGGTTACCTCCATTAATCACCTCCTATGACATGCATTAGGTTACCTCCCTTAGTCACCTCCTATGACATGCATTAGGTTACCTCCATTAATCACCTCACACAACATGCAATTCCTCTATTTTCCAAGCAGTATTTGAACCCATGTCTCCACATCAACTTCCTCTCTCATTGTGACACCTGACATCTCTATCAACAGTGCCACTAAAAAAAATCTCAAGCAAGGTTGCTAAAATTATGCTGATTCTGCTAAATTCTCTCAACTCCAAAAAGGAGCAACCCCACTTAAAAAATCTCTCTGACTCATCTGGTTTTGTAGCATTATTCACTGAGGGGGAAAAAAAGGCAATCCATCATACCTGTATCACAAAGACAAGAAACCAATCCAAGGAATTCACAGAAAGGTTTGCACTCTCCATTAATGCATGAACCTCTGAAATAATAATAATAATAATAATAATAATAATAATAATAATAATAATAATAATAATAATAATAATAATAATGATAATAATAATAATAATAACAAACAAAAACAATAATGCTTATACAGCCCTCCCTCATTATAACACTCCATGGGAGTATACCACTTTATAATGAAGTACATAATACATATAATTTTACTACTATATAATCAAATAGGATCCATGACCACACCTGCCTTATAAAAGGAACTGTGCTATAATGAAAGGCCTTATAGTGAGGAAGTGCTGTACTGATGATGATAATAATAATAATAATAATAATACCATTTATACTCACGTATAAGCCTGGTCCCAATGCAAACAACATAGACCCTGATCTGCTGTCGCATAATGTGATGGCAGATCAGGGTCTATGTTGTTTGTTCCACTGATTAGTCCTTACAAACTGCATAGATGCAGATCTGCCAGCGCACTATGCGACAGCAGATCTGGGTCTATGCAGTTTGCAGTTGGTATCAGCTTATATGCAAGTATATATAATAATAATAATAATAATAATAATAATAATAATAATAATAATACAGCAGTCCTCCATTATAATGTTGTTCTGGGGAGTCGTAAAAATGTACAATGTTATAACTAAGACTGTAGCACTTTAAAAGCAAGGATATGTAATAATGGCTATACTTCATACAAAAACACTAAAATTCTGTGTTTGTAAAACATTGTTGCCAAGGTATTTCCGCAAGGCTCATGGATATTTCAAGATGATAATGCTGCCCCCATGTGCCAACCATGATGTGGCTGGCACAGAGCCCAGACATTAGCACAACAGAAAACGTGTGGAGAAAATTAAAATTTTGTTATGGAGGAGAGTATGTGACATTCATCCACAGCAAAACCTCATCAATGTTGCCAGTGACATCTTGGCATCTTTCACATAGGCCTACCATATATACTCGCATATAAGCTGGGTCCAAATGCAAACAACATAGACCCTGATCTGCCATTGCATAATGCACTGGCAGATCAGGGTCTATGTTTTTTTGTTCTACAAACTGCATAGACCCAGATCTACCAGCACATTATGCAATGGCTGATCTGGGTCTATGCAGTTTGCACTTGGAATTGGATTATATGTGAGTATATATGGTACATAAGATCCTTGTATGCATGTCTACCAACAATATTTAGGGATGTACTTACAGCTAATGGATGTATCACCAAGTTCTGAGAGAACTGTAGTAAGGAATATAATTTTTTATAAAAAAAAATTGGTCTTATACATGGTTCTTCAACTCGAGAACAACATGTAGTAGAAATTTTGTGTAAATACTTTTGATCCCAGAATGTATATATGGTTATAGGGTGGCGATCTCAAAAGTTTCCAAGTTATGACGCTAGGGCTTAAGTCCCTGGGGTAGGGGTGAAACCCAGGGTCAATATCACTTGCATGTATAAATTTGTCTTTTCATGCCCACTATATGGTTATAAGGTGGGGATCTCAATAGTTTCAATGCTATTATCTGGAGGCTAAGTCTCTGGAGGGGGGTGGGGGGCAGGAAAGACCCTGAGGCATGACCCAGAGGTCTCAACCTTATATGTGTTGACACTTTGGTCACTGATCACACATACCAATTATCAGACACGTGAGACAAGCAACTCTTGAGTAATTAGAAATTATGTAAAATCACCCCTAACCCCTTTGCCTCTCCCCAAGTGGTGAAATCAAAATTTCAGAAGTGCTGAAACAATCTAAACCCATAGGACTATTATTAACCCAAGTTTCATGTGTCTAGCTCTAACAGTGTAGGAATTCAATGACATTACACTTGTGCATACATACGTATGGATTGACAGATGGACAGATGGACTGTGTTATAATATTTGCATGCTTCTTTGAAAATGTGGGGATAATAATTATTTTTTATTTTTTTCCTTTGCCAGGAGAACAATTCTTTTTCTTTTTTTCAATTGGTCAAGCTATATACATATACAAAGAACATTAGTTAATCTTCAGTAATATATAGTGTATACATATATACATATATAAACATATATACACATATACATACATACATACATACATACATACATACATACATACATACATACATACATACATACAAACATACATACATACATACACACATACATACATGTACCCATATCTGCTTGTTAATTTAGAATATACAGTCAAACCTGCCAATAGCAGCCACATATGGGAAAAAGCAAAACTGGCCTTTGAACACAGGTGACCTCTGTACACAGGTTCACCTTTTAAATTGTTTTTTGAACAAATCCCATGCACTGAATATCATTATTATTATTATTACATTATATTTATTGTTTTATGTGCACTATTGATAAAAGTCATAAAATACGCATATATGCTGTTCTCTCGCAAGTTTATGTTCAACACAAGATTACTGTATCCTGGTCACTTTAATCCAGCCTACAAATTAAATCATCACTGACTGAAAATAATCACTGTTCTTTGTTTGTTCATGCTTTAAAAATAATATATGGATTAGCCAGTTGCTCAACTCACTGAGATCAAATGGCAGTTGGCTTATGTGAGAAGTCGGCGATGAATAGGAAATCAAAAGGAGCCATATATGGCTATTCTTTGTGACCCATAAACCAAAACTTGGCCAGCCTTTGCAGACCATTTTTAAATACTGAATGACCCCTGACCCTAATAAAAAGGGATGTAATTCGTGTCTCTTCTCAAAGACTGGCTTTTTTCTTCAGAGATAACTTTAATTCACAGGCAAATAGATGAAGATATTGAACTATACCCATCACACTGGCACAAAAGGTAACTTTCATTTCTGCTGCAATAACACAACCACTTTTACCACCATCCAGCAAATGAATTGCTTCAACCCTCTACAGTAATGATAAAAACTGCCTCACTTTCAAATTTGATATATTGACACCTTTGAGTTGCATTATTGACATGACTGGAGTATGGTGAGTACAAGCAAGATAATGTTTGCACATCAATTCACATGATATACATTTATCCAAACAATGCCTTCCTCATGAAGCAAAAGACTGAGCAGTCACTGTAGATACATGCCAGTGATCGCTTAAGGCAGGGAGAAAAAATTGTTTGGTTAGGAAACACCTGGCTGCTGAACGTGGAAGGCAGGTGACCATTACATACAGAACATTTATATAGGAAATTTGCTGGGGGGAAATTAGATTGGTCATTGTGAACAGGTGACTGCTGAGTAAAGGTGACTGTTGGGATGGATTTGATTGTATATGTACAGAGCCACACCTTGAGCAAACCCATGGGACACCTCCCACCTGAAACCACCAGTGTCACCCCAAATTTGACAAATTCCAATATCCTGAGCACCATAGGGGAAAAAAAACACATAAAGTGCCCCCCTGACAGCTCAACCAAGGCACAACACCGTAAGTACCAGTATCCATAAGTAGCTGACAGTCCATATATGAAATGAAATTTCTGGTATGTATTACATTTCCAACTAAATTTCACGTCTGAATGAACTATATATTGTATGTGTTCAAATTTCACATATAAATGAAGATCAAATACATTAACACATCAGATTTTTAGTAGAATAACACAAAGTGATTTGTTCAAGACAATATGAATATTTGAACAGACACCTGTTATATGAATAAATTGGTATTTCATGTGGAACTAATATTAAATATAATTATATTCATGAGATTGATATCACAATCCAGTAATATACTGATCAACAAGCATGGTATATGAGTTATATTATTATTTTTTAAATATAAACATGACCAATTATTGAATAGCTATCACTGCTACTTTTAATCTTCTCCCACCGTCCTCTTTTTTTCTGCCCTTGCTGAGGAGTACAAATGTATAGAATATAATTAAAGATTTTATAAAATTGTATTTGTTCTATGCAAGCCACAAAACTGGAAATGCAATTTGTAATCCTACAAGTATATATATATATATATATATATATATATATATATACTTTTTTCTAAAAATTAAGGACACACACCTGTATGATATCAAATTCTGGTGAATTTCTAATTCCAGATAATACAGTATTTTTTATTAAATCTAACTCAATATGACACTTATCTCTATAAACAGACATAAAATTTATCAATATTGTTTTCACACAATGACTTCCAAAAGATGTAGCAGAATCTCTTCAACTTACTGACTGTACTTGCATATAAGCCGGGTCCAAATGCAGACAACATAGACCCTGATCTGTCGTTGCATAATGTGCTGGCAGATCAGGGTCTATGTTGTTTGTTCTACAGATTAGTCCTTACAAACTGCATAGACCAAGATCTGCCGGTGCATTATGCGATGGCAGATCTGGGTCTATGCAGTTTGCAGTTGGTATCAGCTATATACGCAAGTATATACGGTAATTACAAAAAGTGCATAATGATGTGTCAACAATTTTCATTATAAACAATCTACTATGATTATAGAGAATCCTGTGGAGAACTTTGTATTGAAGTCCTCTATCAGTAATCGTACAGAAGGGAAGTAAAAATATTGATTCTTAATCTTCCAGGGAATAATTCTGGTAGAGTTCAAGGACATTACACTCATGCATATATATGTAGGTACACCCTACATACATATGGATGGACAGATGGACTGTGTAATGACATTCCCATTCTTCTTTGAAAGTGACAGGGTAATAATTACCATATATACTTGCTTATAACTTGAGTACAACTGCAAACAACATAGACCCTGATCTGCCATCTAATAATGCACAGGCAGATCATGATCTATTTGTTCTACTGATTACTACTAACTGCATAGACCCAAATCTGCCAGCACAATATGCAACTGGGTCTGTGCAGTTTGCAGTTGGACTTGACTTGAAAGCAAGTATATACGGTATGAATGGGTATGTTGTATGTGATAATACATTATGATAACCTGAGAGCTAAAATTAAGCAAAATAAATTTAGAAGCAATTTCAAAAACAAGATTAAACCAGTGTCACGAGATTCATGCTCATACCCTTGTTTGATTAAATGGTCATTAGGTGCCTGATAACAAGGAATAACAATAACAAATAATAATAATAATAATAATAGTAATGACTTTATTTCAAATTTAAGTCCATATAAAGCACTTTGCAGTTTAACAATGATTTACTGTTTCACTGTTCAAAATTAAAATGCTTGATAACATTTTCTTTGTCTCAGAACATCATTTATATGACATTTGAAAAATAATTTGGTGGAAATTAGATTATTGTGTCACTCTGCTAGAGCTACTCTACTGACAAATAACAAATTCTCACTGAAAAGAAGTGTTATAACTCTATCAAAATATGTGAAAGAAGTAAACAAATCTAGTTAGTTGTTCACATAATGAATAAATGTACATTGAATTCTCATAAAAACATAATGATTCACCTAATTATTAACAAAGTTATAAAGATTTGATATTGCATATGTTATATAATGGAAACTACATAGGTGTCTCACTGAGCTTCTGTCTGTCCAATCCAACTAGTTTGAGTCCAGGTGTGATTAGGTAAACATTCACTCCAAGTTAGGTGATTGGATTGGTCAGCAGTCCATTTTGAATGTAATGCAATAGTTGATTGACAGCTGCCATTTTTGGGCAAGAGGTCAATTATGTTTGGTCCATTATGCTAGCATGATTTCAAGGTACATGTACATGAATAAGAAGACAGACAGGTCAACAGATCAATTGGCAGAAAGGTGAACAGATCATCTGGCAGAATGGTGAACAGATCAATTGACAGAAAAAGGTCAACTGATCAATTGACAGAAAGGCAGACAAATTAAATTAGACTGTAAAATATGCACAGACAAAGGAACATAAGAACAGACAAGCAGACAAAATTAGACAAAAAGAAGGACAGGAAAAAAGACTGATATATAAACACACAGACAGACAAATCAACATTGCAAAAGAAGACATTGTCAAAGAGATAGAAAGAAGGACTGGACAACAGAGTGATGAATAAGCACAGACAGACATGGCAACAACAGATATATTGAGAAGCAAATGGACAGAAAGACTGGACAACATATAGATGAATAAGCACACAGATAGACAGAGAAATATAATAGATGAATAGAACAAATGGATAGAACAACAACAGATTGGACAACCTATTTATCTAAAGCATTAACAAAGGCTCTGTGAAATACCATGTCTGAACTGAAACACATGCTACAATGTATCACCACTTCATCTGACAACTTTAAACCTTAAACACTGACTCTAAATGATGATGTCACCTATGTTGCCACTGGACAAATGCAATGCTTACACAGGTGAGACAACAACTCACCCAATGAGGCACCCATGTCTTGCCATGCTTACACAGGTGAGACAACAAAATCACCCAGAGGCACCAATGTCTTGCCATGCTTACATAGGTGAGACAACAAACCACCCATTGAAGCACCTGTCTTGCCATGCTTACATAGGTGAGACAACAAACCACCCATTGAGGCACCTGTCTCGCCATGCTTACACAAATGAGACAGCAACTCACCCAATGAGGCACCAATGTCTTGCCATGCTTACATAGGTGAGACAACAAACCACCTATTGAGGTACCTATGTCTTCCCATGCTTACATAGGTGAGACAATAACTCACCCAAAAAGGCACCTATGTTTTGCCATACTTACAAAGGTGAGACAACAAATCACCCATTGAGGCACCTGTCTTGCCATGCTTACACAAATGAGACAGCAACTCACCCAATGAGGCACCAATGTCTTGCCATGCTTACACAGGTGAGACAACAACTTGCCCAATAAGGGACTTATGTCTTAACATGTTTACACAGTTCAGACAGCAGTTCACCCAATGAGGCACCCATGTCTTGCCATGCTTACACAGGCGAGACAACAATTCATCCACTGAGGTACCCATGTCTTGCCATGCTTACACAGGTGAGACAACAACTGACCCAACAAGGCACCTATGTTTTGCCATACTTACAAAGGTTAGACAACAACTCACACATTAAGGAACCTATGTTTTGCCATACTTACAAAATTGAGACAACAAGAACTCACCCATTGAGGCAATTTGTGCCATCAGTTTTGGCAGGCCCTTGTGGACAGTTAAAAGAGGAACCAGTCATAAAGTTAAGGAAGACAATTTTCATAGTTCTGCTATCTAATATGTGATGTTCAAATACAAAAAATAAAAAACTTAGAAAGTCTCAAAACTGATCAATAGGATTATTTTTTTTAATCAACCTGTTTCTGTTTTATCAATATGAGGTAATTCTCAAAACCTCCAAAAGTATTTTTATTTGGATAGGTGGTTCAATATTGGCCATAACTAGATTTGTTTGTAAAACAGGTACATGTATATGTATTGGAGATTATAAAGTCTAAGTACAAATGAAAAACAAAAAACAACAGAACCTGAAAAAGACCATTTCAGTGGTACAAAATATAATCAGGCTATCAATTAAAACTTGATATAAAAAGGCAAAGAAAATTTCATTTGTAGAGGTCAATTTGTTTCTGAGTATATGTACTAACAGGCACATCCACAGAATCCTGACTAGTATTAGATCGATTTTATTGGATTAAATTTATCTTAGGAGCTTTTCTGTATTCATGATAATGTGTTTTATAAACAATTAAAGAACAAAACAAGCCCCAAAAACCTATATAGCAATGAAAATGATTACCAATTTCAATGCTGGAGTTTTTCACAGCCAGCAATACTTGGATACTGTTAGCTGATGGCATTCTGTTCTATTGATAGCACATTGTATACAATGTGTCAACAGACACATATGTTGAACTGAAGTTCATTGGTAGGCATTATGAGAGAAAGGCTCTTAAGCTGGAAAGCACAAGGAAAAATGCGACTGAAAAAAACATTGACCTGTAACCTTGAACCCTGACCCTGAAGATAGTACCCCAATGTGGTGCATGACACACCTTCAAGTGATTATATATACATATACCAAGTTTCATCCCTTCATCTCAAATGGCCTTAGAAATAGAATGGAAAAGAAAATGTAATGAAAAATTTATTATTATTACACCAGGACACTGACCTTGAAGATACGACCCCTAATGTGGCATGAGACACCCCTGACCTTGAAGATAGGACCCTAATGTGGCATGAGACACCCTCACTAATCATGACATATGAGTATATCAGATTGCATCCTTTAATCTCAAACAGCTATAAAGTTATAGAGTTGAGAAAATTGGGATGAAAAACTTACAATATTAAGCTGTGACCTTGACCTTGAAGATAAGAACGAATAATGTGTTGTATACAACATCTTCTAATGTTGATATATATACATACCAAGTTTCATCCCTTAATCTCAAAAGGCTCCAAAGTTATACAGCAAAAGGAAAAGTCACATGGTAAACCAAACATATTAAACCATGACCTTGACCATCAAGATAGAATCTCAATGTGGTCCTTGACATGCATTCTAATTATGCTGTCTGTGTCAACCAATTCACATCCTTTAATCTTAAATGACTCAAAAATTACAGAGCAGAGGCAAAAGTGTGATGGAAAATTGGTATGTGTATATATCAACATTAGAAGATGTTGTACACAACACATCATAGGTGGAAAGTGAATCCAAAATGATAATGAAATGAGTATTTGGAAAGGTTTAAATACAGTGCAATGATTTAAGTATGGCTGTAACTTCTGAAGTAACGATAGAGGCTGTACTCAGTAACCAGCTGGAGATGGTGTTATGAGGTGTTGCAACAACTGCTGCAACTTTGTCTCCATCGTTTGAACCGTCTGGAAACAGAAGCATATGGCTACAATAGGATTCATTGAACTTACTTTAAAAACTGGGAGGATTGGTAGTAGACTTTTTGAATTGGTAAAGATCAAATATTATTTTTGTGGATTTTAATAACCACAGTGGTGATGAGTTTGTGATTGAGAATTAAAATGGATTAAACCCGTTAAAAGTTTATCATTTACATAATGTGTTGTGAAGAGAACCTAAACACTCTTTGTAAAAATTAAACACAGAAACACAATATCTTTACATGGTAGGTAATATCTGTGTGAACAATAATGTAAAGGATATGCACAATATGAAGCATGTTGGCACAACCCCTCAATCTCATCAGCACATTTTGTTCCATTTGATGCCTGCTGGCATTGTGAAGTACAGCATCTTGAGTTGGACGGACTGAAAGATAAATACAGCATTTAACATAATACCTGCACATGCCTTAATCAGCACACAGTCCTCTTCTTTGTCAAAACTCACAAAAAACAATCCAATGCTAAATGCAGATTTCTTGATCCCAACATGCCAAGTAGCTGGGAAGCAACTGCTAAAACATGCCTAGAACATCATTAATTTTTTGTAACTTATAACCATACAAACCAAGTTTGTACTTAACTTTGTTGGTTAAATCATTCTCAAAATTAGTCTTACATGTGCTTTACTCACCACGCCCATATTGGGAGAGAGAATGAACCTCCTCAGTAGAGAGCTCCCAACGACAACATTTCTCCATGATTAAGACCAGGTGCATACTAGTATATTTGTCCAAAAGTAGGGGGTTGATTTATTATCTTCCTAGTAAATATTTTCCAAACTTTTGTATAAATGGGTGATGAGCCTATCATCAATCATGGGTTTATCATCTGAAAAATGTGGTCAAAAAGGGAGATAATTCTTCCAGTATGATCATATCTGATAAATATGGTATACAAATGGAGCTAACTCTTCCAGCATGTACATACACATGATAGGGACACTATTTATGTATAAATGGGCAATAAGCCTATCATAAAGCATGGGCTTATCATCAGATAAATATGATAGATAAAGGGAGCTAACTCTTCCATTATGTAAATACACATCAAAGGGACACTATTGATGACTTCATCAGTGTGCACATATTATGGAGAGCTTAACCTCATGACATTTATGCCAATTATAATTATCATACATGTGACAGAACCAGGATTTCAAACCAGTAGATTTACAAATTTTGATCAGTAGATTGGCCTCTAAACTAGTCGATTTTTTATCGGCATAAATTTTATGTTTCAGGGCGATGGAGCACAAAACAAGTGGGTTCTTTTTGTGCATAATATGTATTCTCTTCATACTATAATAAAACAGCAAGTCTGAACATGAATCAGATTCAGATTTCAATGGAAAATGCTATAATAATAATTAATATGAGCCAGTATACGGTCAAATAATGAAAAAGGAAAAGTTGTTTATCAGATAGTTCACTGTAAAGAATTTTCTTTTATAAAATCCAATAGCATTTTTAGTTTTATTCACAAGATCACTGTCAAGTCACCACTAATGACATTCATTGTGATTATTAAACTTCACACTTAACAGGCTCTCAATAGTTCTCTGGTCCAGATTTCAACTTGATATAGTCAAACCCCCATAAGAGTTATGTCCCTTCAACAGCCACAGTCACTGTAAATCATGTGTTGGGTTCTCCGTTAAAGTCCCGTCAATGCTTGCTTATAAGTCGAATTCAACTGTAAACAACATAGACCCTGATCTGCCATCAAACAATGAACCAGCAGATCAGGGTCTATGTTGTTTGTTCCTCTGACTAATCATAACAAATTGCAATAGCAGATCTGGGTCTGTGCAGGTTGCAGTTGGACTCAACTTACAAATAAGTATATACAGTAATTACCCCCAATGTATTTTACCTTCCCTATCTGGCAGCAGCTTAAAACATAAAACTATGCCATCCTATGATTGGTTGTTAGAGAGATAGTTACACTGTACATAATAAATATGAAACAAATTTCATTTTAAAACCATTAGGTATTATTTCTACCAGTTTTAATGTCCAGGAAACAATTTTTCTTATAAAATTAAATTTATATTGTTCAGCTGCCATGCAAAAGTACTCTTCTACCTTAAGATATATTTGTACTGCAAACCTGCAGGATGCCAAAGGTTTCAATTTACAGTCAGCTGCACAGCACTCATCGTAACCAAATTTACTGAGTATCCCAGCATCGCACTCTTCCGGTAAGTCTTTACGTCCATTTCCACATTGGTTCTCACTGGCAATATCTGAAATTGATTTTATAAATGTTTGTATTCACTGTCAAACACTGATATTAATTATAGTGTTTTTTACACACTGACAATACATGAAATTTACTGCTGTTTGAAACTGATTTAACACACAAAGTTAAGTGGTTATTATTAGAGGTGTATCAATTCATTAATACATAACAGCATCACAATATTTTCTGCAATATCCTGCACTGACACTGGTACTAATGCTGGAGTATTCCAATAAATATTGTGTGACAATACATCAATGTAGTAGCACTTGAAGGTGATGCATCGTGATATACACAAAAATTAAAGTTGAGATAAGAAAGAAGTTGATGAACTTTATGTCTCTTCAATAATAGTATTAAAGGTTTTGGCACTGTTCTTTTCTGCATTAGTATCCATCTGCTTGACATTAGTTACTTGCTTCAGTAATTTGGAATTGAGGTTATTTTTTATTCTTTTATTATTCACCCTCATTAAAATCATTTTGCAGATTCTAAAAAGGGTATTTGGGAACACTGTGTACCCTGGACCCAGTTAGCATCTGAGCTAATTTCAATGTTGGTATGAAAGTCTGCATCAGAAAACCGAAAGGTATCTTTAAAGAAGACATTTTTATTAAAAACTCATTAAATTTTCAAAGTTGGCACTAACTTTCTTAGCAGCTAAATCCCAAATTGAAACAGCATCCTTATAAAAATCTTGCCCTGAACCACCAACAATTTGAACACAGGGCGAGACTGGTCATGTGATTGTGTAAAACAATGTATGGTCTGTATGGCATTGTTAAGATAATTAGCGATGTTGTGAAAACTTCTGCCAACTGACAATTTTTACTTCCAACAGAATTTTATTTAGAAATTAAAATATAAATTATATCACAAATCAGAATAAAATAGCAGCCCCTTATAATGATGCAATTCAGTAGAAATTTTCAAATGGACTATATCAAGTTGTGACATTATCACATGACCCCAGGATAAAATGTTGTCAGTTCAGTTTAATTTTCATTACAATGTTATTTCACTTTGGGATTCAGCTGCTAAGAAAGTATGCACAACTTCAAAAAATAAAAGAATTTGTGAGAAAAATTTCTCATCCAACAATACATTTTGGTTTCTGGTGCAGAATTTCAAACAAATGTTGAAATTAGTTCCAATGTTAACCAGGTCAAATGTATGCAATTTTTCTAAATACACTCTTTTGAACTAGGAAAGATATTTCAACGAGGGTAAACAATAAAAATCAAATAAAAAAAACCCTGAGTTGAAATCCCTGAAGGGATCACACATTAATTATCAGTCTGGTTCAAAGAATCATTTTTTAGTCAGATATGGTTATGTAAAATGATAAATTAAACATATCTTGAATATTTCTATTTTCAATTACAAATTCAGGCATAAAAGATAGTTAAAGATATATCATCAATATGAATAAACTTCCACTCCTATACTTTTTGCTAAGACCAAAATGGCAGATTAAATTTCAAACATAAACCCCATCCTCAGCTGTACTGAAGTCTTCCATCTTGAAATACAATAGAACCTGTCTTGTAAGACGACCCCTTCTGCCAAAAAATAATGGTCTTTCAAGACAGGTGGTCTCTCATGACAGGTCGTAACACTATATAATCAATAAATCTGTGCATTGAGAATCTGGTATCTCATGACAAGGGGTCTCTCACAGTTGTGGTCTTTCATGACAAGAGGTCTCCGACAGCAGTGGTCTTTCATGACAAGAGGTCTCTGACAGCAGTGGTCTTTCAAGACAAGATGTCTCTGACAGCAGTGGTCTTTCAAGATAGGTTTTGATGTATTTCAGGTCCAGGGGTCAAATAAGTACAAAGGCATTGTACAGTTAGTAACAAAATCATATGCAGAATCCACAAGATGGTAATGACATATTTAAGTAATACAAGTAACCTTGCTACATCCTAAAAATGACAACAAAGCAATATAGACATTACATGCAAAGACAAATGGACAAGGTAGGAGTCTGTATCATGGTACAAACTGTATTTTCACTCCTGTATTGCAATATATATTGTGTCCCTTCTAACTGTATGATACATATCATGGTATGTATTGCATTGCCACCCAAGCATCTTAATATGTATTATATCGTGAACATGCAGGTGATGCACAGCTCTAGTAACAATGTGCCAGGCATGCATAGTGATTGGCTCCGAGAAAATTATGAAGTTCTAGACAGATTTACACAGCCGCATCCCTCTCATGATAGGTTCGAGACTTGTGCTTTGAAATGGCTATTTTTATGCAAGTTTGACAAAATGGGGGGGGGGGTGCATTTATTAAGGAATGTGCTGGTATTATATTGAATATGGTAATACAATATAAACTCACTTATAAGTTTAGTGCAAATGCAAACAACATAGACCCTGATCTGCCGTTTCATAATGTGCCAGCAGATTGGGGTCTGTGTTGTTTGTTGTAGTGATTAGTCCTAACAAACTGCATAGTCCCAGATCTGCTGGCTTATTATGTGATGGCAGATCTGAGTCTTTGCAGTTTGCAGTTGAAATCAACTTAGAAGCAAGTACAGATGATATTTTTCGTTCACTGCCAACTATTAAAACTGATTGCATTTATTGCATATGTTTTGTTTTTTTAATCACTAACAACCAATGCAACTGGTAACAGCTAGTGTGCATCCAGTGGAATTAATAACATGTTTACTAAGTGAATTTCATTTGTACCTTAAATAGTCAAAATACAGAACAATGATTATTCAGATTTACTGGGAGACATAAACAATGTTTGGATAATTGGTTGTTTATTTAATTGAAAATAATAGTCATCCCTCCCTTTAATGAACTTCACTATTATGTATATCTGGTTCTCATGAACATCTTGTTTAGAGCCCCAAACAGACACACACTTGAATCCACTGAAAGCCTAGCCTTGTTAAATAAAAACTTGCCTGGACCCGATCTTTGTCCCTTATACTACAAACCCTGAAACACTTCAATACCCCAAATTAACAAACTCTGGACATTGAGGGAACAGTAAATGAATGAAAAATTATTAGTAAACAGATGCCAAATAAATGAAAATGGTTAGTGATGACAGCTGATAAATGCATTCATAAACAGTAAACAGAAGCCCAAATGCACTTCAACTGCAGTCAGTATTAGGATACATTCAGTTTTTACTGTTGTAAAGATGGATTGAATATATTCAAGTGTGTAAATAAAATTCCACAATTAGAGAGTAACTTAACAAAAAAAGATGGGTATGCAATCATCCATTTAAAAACCACTTTCTTCTTTACACTCTAATTTATATGAGCATCGCAGTTTACCCAGTGGAGGAGCAATTTGTGAATGAGGGGGTAGCTGTCACTTATTGATCCTCAAAATTTTATTTTTAACCTTTATTATTACTTTTTTAAAAAAATAATAATTAATAATCATATAAAGGTATGAAAATATCTTTGCTCATCATAGGACCATAATTAATTAAGTAATCACAGGACCATAATTAATTAAATAATCACAGGACCATAATTAATTAAGTAATCACAGGACCATAATTAATTAAATAATCACAGGACCATAATTAATTAAATAATCATTGGTTCTATTATCCTTCTTCTGATCACCAAAATTTCCACTGACAAAATATACAAAGTTTCAAATCCGAAAAGTTAGAAATGGTAATGTCAATAGGTATAACTTATGAGTCTTAGGTTGAAATATACTGGATTACCCTAATCATATCTAGGTTGAAATATACTGGATTACCCTAATCATATCTAGGTTGAAATATACTGGATTACCCTAATCATATCTAGGTTGAAATATACTGGATTACCCTAATCATATCTAGGTTGAAATATACTGGATTACCCTAATCATATCTAGGTTGAAATATACTGGATTACACTAATCATATCTACAAAATATATACTAAATATACTGGATTACCCTAATCATATCTACAAAAACACATACATGGCTTCTGTAATGTATATATCAGAAACATACTGCATGTGCATGAGTGGTATCTAAAAAAATGAATGTCAGAATACAAAAAAAACAATCACTCTCTCAGCAGATAGACTTTCAAATGATGAAATTGACACAGCTACATGAGCTTTCTGTCAATATAATGAATTGAATCTCTCACCTCTTTCACTAAATTAGAGGTGAAAAAAACATGGAAATGATTACATGGAGTATTATGGTATCGTGCACAGATATTTATTAACATGTTTGAACGAACAAAAATTTGTATCAGCTGAATTGAGAGAGATGACAAGGCATAGTGTGTTGTGCGTATGGACTATGTTTTATTCCAATGTTCACTTAAGTTCTCCTAAAATAATAGAGATCTCAGTAAAAGACAAGATATAGCACTTCCTACTTAATAACCATTTCACAATAATTTTTATAATTAATGAAGAATATATCTGGAAAAAATATTGGGCTGTAAAACTGTGTATCTACCATACATAACTACAAATTCTGTGATTTTTTTTCTACCAACAAAATAAGCACTGAAATGAAAGCACCATACAGATAAAAATAAAACATTATGATATGTTTTTAACTTGTTAAATTTTTTACCCTTCTTAAAATGTGCCACACTGTAGCATATACAGTTTACTTTTTTTGTATATAAATATATATCTTGTACAGAAATGAGAAAATCACCTGAACTTTTTTCATCATCATCACGAGTATCATTAAACATTGTTTATTAGCTCTGTATACATGCAGAAGAGTAACATATGGCAGACAGAAATAAAGTATTTAATTTTATTAATCATTCATTCCTTTGCAATCAAGGAAATGTTTTAAAAGCATTATTTCTGTGTATTATTTCTGTATCCTAAAAACATCAAAACTGAAACTTGGAATAAATAACAGAATACTGAATTAAAAACATGGAACTAAAGCAAAACATAACTAGAGATGAAAGCCATCACAAACATCCATACTTTTTCAATTTTTAACTCCTCCCCCACTTCACTCCCAGAGTTGCATTCAGGATGCAAAAATGGTGTATTTACATGTTTAAATCTCATACCAAACTAAGTTTCAGTCCATGAAGTCCAGTCTACTTAATGTAAAATCTCATACCAAACTAAGTTTCAATCCATGAAATCCTTCCATAAGTTATTGAGCAGAAACAAAATTAGTGACAGATGCAACATGGGTAACATTATGTGCTCCTTCCATTGATATGGCAAGGAAATAAGAAAAGAAAAGTGCATTCAGAAAAACATTCTGTCTAAAAATCAAACTAATGAATTAATTGTCTTTGTCCTTGCATATCTCTCTATTCCCTTACTATATCAACTTAATTTCCATAGTGTTACATGTGTGAAAACAAAAATATGACTTGCATTAGCTTATAGATGTACACTACTCCCTCGCTATAAGGCCATTCATTATAACACTGTTCCTGTTATAAGGAATGTATGGTCATGGATCCCATTTCATTATGTGGTAGATTAGATAAATTATATGTATAATGTACATCATTATAAGGTGGTCTCACTATAAGGCAATATACTATATGACTCCTATCAACAGTGTTATAATGAGGGAGTACTGTATTAATTGCTGTAATCAACCAACCATGACCCATCAGATTAATCTTAATAATTCGTGTACTAGTGTATTTCAAGGTCAACATTTCTGCCCCCTATCAAGAGCAATTTACCAGGAAAGTAATATCATTTTGGAGTTTTTTTCATTGACAACCTTAAAATCTTAAAATGCCTTTCACATTTTCAATCTTTTGTATTCTATTCTCACATAAAAATTACCAACTTACCAAAGCAATTGCTAGCCTTCTTGCTTAAAACTGCATTGATGCTATTTAAACTACAACTGGAAAATTTCTGAAAAGAAAAAGGAATAAAGAAAATGACAAAAGTTTACAGATGTTTTACAAAGCAAAAATACTAATAAATAAATTATAATGGTGTGCCCTATATTATAAATACATCCAATTGCTCAAGTCCAAAGTTGGCACTAACTAGATTTGTGTTTGTAAAACATGTATGCCCCCAATGCAGACTAAATAGGTCAAATTCAAAACAATGAAATGAATAAAAATTGGAAAAATTGCTATAATGGCATAAAAATCTCATCAGGTCATATGCATCTGCATACAAACATGCTAGGGTCCATAGTAGGGGGGTGATTCAAGCAAATCAATCACTCCAGAGCCCGTCATTTTGCCCAAAAACACAAAAAAAGCAAAATTAACTTCACCCTTTCTTGAGTTGACATCTCACCCCTCACCCCTTTTTGGGGCCATTTAATGTTTTCATATTCTGAATACAATATCATTCTTATGTCTTTCTTCTGTTCAAAGAGCAATGTAAAATGGTTTAAACATAGTATTTTTTGCTTTTTCATCAACTTTTGTGTTCATTAAATTATTATTTTATGCCAGCTATTATGTTTCAATCTACAACATTCCACAGAAAATTCACACCTGAAGCTTGATGAAGTGGGTGAAATTCCATATATTTGTTGACCAATCACGAGCAAATTATTACTCTATGGAGATTAATAGGCTGAATGTTAGTAAAAGTAGACAATTCTATTTCATATTTCATCCTATAAAAGTCGGAAGAGTGGACTTGAACCTCGATATCTGTCACCCAATTTTGATAGAAACCAGTTTTTAGGTTACTGTCTTTGATAATAACAAAGTTGTACAACAATTTTACTGAATCAAACTAAGAAAAATATGAATATTTTCATAAGTTTCGATAAGTATTTATTGTTTTTACATTATTTGACTCTTAGGTTTAGTAAAACGGCTTGTTTTAAGCGACTGTTACAAACATTTTTACTATTCTACACTCACTTCTTCATATTTTCCCAACCCTTCACCCTATTCAGGCAGGGAAAGAAGTAATTTTGTACAAATATTTGAGTCCAGTGGGGATCCTGCATGCATACTGAATTTCATTTATCTACCCTCTAATGGATTTTTGCTAAAATATGCAAACAATGTTTTAGTCAAAAAGTCTAAAGTTAACAAATGGGAAAAAATGGGAAAAACTGCTTTCATTTAAAGGCCTAAATATCTAATATCTACATATAAAAAAAAACATGTGTGATCTAATCTTGAATATTGCCTGTAAATGTAAGAAGTCAAACATCAATGCACATGAATGGCCTTGGAAAAAAACAAAATTAAATTTACTCAAATCTCATAAAATAAATTGTCAAATCCAAGCCTGATACTCTCAAAGTATCACAGATATGCAATAGAAGACAACTGTCTTCTGACCAACCTGTGTAAAGTATTACCTAGCTAAGAATTAGATATAAACAGGGGAGATAACTCTTACACTGTTGTTAGGATCCTCTCCTGTAACAGAGTAGGTGTACATAAGATATTTTCCATCACCAAACATTGAAGATGGAGCACAGCTTCCAGACCCAGGGTCATGCTCACTACCCCAATTATGACCTGCAAAGAAGAATGTACAGGATGTCATTTGCTGTTATGTGGGAATATCTAAAGATCTCACAACTCAATAAGTATCTAACTTCAAAGCTGAACACAAAACACGGCCACTAACATACAAATATTTATATTGTTCATCTTTACTAGTGTCATAATGTCATGTCATACAAATTCTTTGCCACACTGTTACATGACACTTGGCAACATCACAAGTCAATGTTACTGTGACTTGACACCTGGCAACAACACAAGTCAATGTTACTGTGACTTGACACCTGGCAACAACACAAGTTAATGTTACTGAGTAATGCAAAGTCCTTGATGTTATGAGATAAACAGTCTTAAATTTGTGTTTATTTGACATGAAATTTACTCAGCTTGTAGCATATATTTCATATCAAATGAATACTCATACAAGATCCTCTATATATTATGAAACATTTATCCAATATTACCAGTGTTGCACCTTAAGCATGGGATTGAGGGTTCAAACATTTTATGGGCCAATGTCCCCCAAATTTTGGCCCCATGTACAACCCTTGGGTGTGCTTTTTGGATCATTGCTTCAAATGCAAATAATTATTTGTTCCTTTGAAACTGTGTGTTTCCCATAACTGCAGGATCTAGGGAGGGGGGTCATAGTCAGGAGGATGGGGGGAGGGGGCATAGTTTCCCTTGCCCATGAGATTCTAGGTGCAACGCTGGAGTAAAAACTTCAGATGCCATCTAACTATATCTTTTTCTATGGATCAATCAATGGTATTCAAAGTCAGAATTCTGGGTATTTTCTGACTCTTCTGGAACTTGGTGTACATGATATTTTTATTTTCAAAGTGAATATTTTTGGCTACCCCATTTTATTTGCCTTGGATATATATATATATATATATATATATATATATATATATATATATATATATATATATATATATATATATCAAGCACAGGCATTTACATATTTTCAAATTTGTTAGAGTATATTTTAAATAAAATTCTCCACTTAAACAAAATCTTATCTCACTAAATACCACAAAACACATAATTTCATCACAAAGTAGAGTAACTTTTTCTTTTGCAGTGTTCACAAAATACCTTATAAAATTCGAACAAAAGCAGTAAGTTCCAAACCAGGAAGTAAAATATGCAATTGACGAATTGCCTGTATTTACCTCCCATACACACAATTTCTGCATACTGTATGTACTTGCTTGTAAGTTGAATCCGATTTCAAACAACATAGACCCTGATCTACTGTCGCATAATGTGCCTGCAGATCAGGGACTATGTAGTTTGTTCTACTGATTACTCCTAACAAACTGCATAGACCCAGATCTGCCAGTGCATTATGTGATGGCAGATCTGGATCTGTGCAGTCTGCAGTTGGACTCGACTTATAAGCAAGTACGTATGGTACATTTCACATCACTCTTCTTTCTGGCACAGCTGTACACTGACATTTTGTGATATTCACACTCACTCATATGAACAGGTCACTTAACATACCCAACTTATAAAATTCATATCCAGAGCTCTGATCTCAATGTAAAGCCACATAATTGCCAGCTTGTTTCAAAATGTATGTTTAATGCAATTATCCTATCATAATTACAATGTATGTTTAATGCAATTATCCTATCATAATTACAATTAACCTTCATGCCAATGAATGCCAAACTAACCAACAAATTCCTACATAAACAATGCCCTAAGTTGGATTAACAGTAAATACATTACTTACCCAATTCTGCTCATGTCAAGTAATAAGAAGCAATCGTTGAAAGGTACATGAAAATAAAGAAAAATCATATAAATCATTTTTCCCATGAATTTACTAATAGGATATACACTTGTGCATATATAAGCTATTAGGGAAAATGGAGTAGCACTAAATGTTATTTTCCTAACACATTGGAAGTCTGGAATCGTTTTGATAACTGTGAGCCCAAATCAATACCAGATGATGCAGAAAAAAAAGTAATCTGAGTGATGCAAACTGTATTAGTCATCTGAGTGGTGCAAACTGTACAAGTCATCTAAGTGACGCAAACTGTATAAGTCATCTAAGTGATGCAAACTGTATAAGTCATCTAAGTGATGCAAACTGTACAAGTCATCTAAGTGATGCAAATTGTGTAAGTCATCTAAGTGATGCAAACTGTTTAAGTCATCTAAGTGATGCAAACTGTACAAGTCATCTAAGTGATGCCAACTGTATAAGTCATCTAAATCTATATTTTGTATAAATAAAAAGCTGCAACTGGAAAAAGTGAATACTGAATGGCCAATACTAAAACTGAAGCAACAGCAAATCCAGAATGCACAACTACACATTTTCTAGTATATTAATTCATGAAATATATCAATGTTTTCTTATTATTTATGATAAATAACATCTTCTTTTATTGCTTTTATAATAATTGTCATCCTTATTCAGTGGCTATATTCATTTTTTGTGTTACAAGGGCCAAAAACTTTTAGAAACCCTCATTTGTCATATATCCGGGATATGTCTGACTCATATTCAGACATGAAAAATAATTGTTTTAACTGAAACGGTTACACAGGTATTTGACCTAATCTTATACATAAAATGTATATTGCAACAGGTGTGAAACTGCCTTGGGGCTTCTGTAAATTGTAGCAATCTAACCTCTACCAGAGAACTATCTCTGCCTTACAGTTCTCTGCCTCAATCAGATTTGGGAGTAGACCAATCCATTTCATGGGTAACGTTGGATTCCCAACAAATAGCTACCCGGTAAATCATTTTCAAAAGGACAGAGAAAAGAAAATGTTAGGGCCATTCCTGTAAAACATATCTGGGACCCAGGGAAGGCACTTTTAATGTGTAATAGTTACCCATTTATGCGGTTTAGAATTTTGTATTATTTTCATATGCACTCTTTGAGTAATCAGAGTACCCTGGTATATATTTTAACAAAACTGCCTTCCCTGGGTACCATGTATGTTTAAATAAAACAGCTCTTAAATAATCCCAATACAAATTAAGATGTATGCTGATAACTTTGAGTATCAAGTCTGATGGCAGCAGCAAACTCCCTGACCCCTTCAGCTTAAATGGTTATGTTCCAAAGTTAGTGTTCAACAACAATAATGTATTAGCCTGCTTTATAAATGCAATGTCAACTGGCCCTTGTCCATCTGAGTGATAGGAAGCTAACATGTGATTTACTGACTACATATTAAGAAAATAAAGAAAATGGTTGTGTAAAATTTTAAGAACAAAATGTGAATAAAAGACCAAATGTGGAAATATGTTGTAGTTAACTTTCCAATAAAAAATAAAAGGGGTGGGGACGGAGAGATGATAATGCTGCTCCTAATGAAACAAATGTCGGGCAAAACAGTTCACAAATTATTTGGAACCCTGATATCTACATATCTATGTGGAAGAAGAAGAAGAGGAAAAAGTGGATTCATAATCTATAATTTTAATATATGGAGTAAAGCAAGATAGACCCTCATTTCCTGAAGGTGAATACATTTGGTTAATGCAGGTTTTACCTTTCATCCTGACTTTAAAATGTCAGATTCCTGTATTATAATTAAAAGAATGTATATACACACACACACACACATACATAATACATATCAGGAATACTACAATTTGAAAGGCTCGTGCTAGACAATTTTTCCACAAAAATGAAATGGCAGCCACATTATTGTAAAATTGAATGTAAAAATTAGAACAAAATAGAAAATATATATATACCTAATAATTAAATGTACTGGAAAATGTATCAGTGTTGGTTCAGGCTTTGCTATTGCTCAAGTTTTAGTGTTATCCATCCATGCTTCACTAGTTTTCTCTCAAGTTTTTTATTTATGAAAATGATTCTTCCTTCAGAAAACCATACTATAGAATTTCATCAAACAGCAGTATATTATGCCACTCCTCTATTTTTAAAATTAATTAATAATTGACAACAAGCAGACTACTTCAAACATACACAATACTTAATTAATGAGCATTTCTGGTCAAGTCCGATGGCAAAGATTTTTTTAAAAAAATCATTCTCAAAAGAAGTGTTGGAAGATAATAGTAAAAGCAAGTTGTTGTCTCTAGTATCTTATGTTCTTTTTAATTAGGGCTGAGACTACACATATTTCGTTCTTTTTAATTAGGGCCTAGACTACACATACTTTGTTCTTTTTAATTAGGGCCTAGACTACACATATTTTGTTCTTTTTAATTAGGTCCTAGACTACACATATTTTGTTCTTTTTAATTAGGGCCTAGACTACACATATTTTGTTCTTTTTAATTAGGTCCTAGACTACACATACTTTGTTCTTTTTAATTAGGTCCTAGATTACACATATTTTGTTCTTTTTAATTAGGTCCTAGACTACACATACTTTGTTCTTTTTAATTAGGTCCTAGACTACACATATTTTGTTCTTTTTAATTATGGCCTAGATTACACATAGTTTGTTTTCTCGAGTATCTTTTTTCTTTTTAATTAGGGCCTAGACTACACATACTTTGTTCTTTTTAATTAGGGCCTAGACTACACATACTTTGTTCTTTTTAATTAGGTCCTAGACTACACATACTTTGTTCTTTTTAATTAGGGCCTAGACTACACATACTTTGTTCTTTTTAATTAGGTCCTAGACTACACATATTTTGTTCTTTTTAATTAGGGCCTAGACTACACATATTTTGTTCTTTTTAATTAGGTCCTAGACTACACATACTTTGTTCTTTTTAATTAGGGCCTAGACTACACATAGTATGTTCTTTTTAATTATGGCCTAGACTACACATATTTTGTTCTAAAGGTCTTGTATGTGCTGCCACACTGCCACACAATATAGTTAAAAAGCACATGGTGTGAGTGAATGATGTAATGTCTGAATTTCATACCCTGGGGAAATTGTTCAATTATAAGCTTTTGATAAGTCCATGAAATAAGCTTTCACACTTCTTTTGTCTTGTGCTTCATTGCTATAGATTGTTTAAAGAATTGGAAAAACATAATGATAAAACAATTGCATGGTATAATTATGGGCACCTCGTGTTCAATGTCCAACATATCAAAGTGGTCAATTTGAACTCATTTGGCGGTCATGTCTGGCAAATACATCCATTTATGATTTCTGATATATACAGTCCCTTACAAAGCCATTAAAACTAATGCCAATCAGTATACATGTATCTAGGAATCATTACACATGCACCTTAAAAGTTACAATATTTTTTAAAAGTCTAGATCACAAACTTGTCTTAACATCAAAAGCTATCAAAATGTTATTTCACCATGCATTGATTCTTACCATGAGCAGTCACTAGTATGGCCTGTGTTTGAAGCACAGCAGCACCATTACCATTTTTGTATGAAGTCCAGGCTGTATTAGCGGTGATAATCCTTCCATTTCTGGAGCCAACTAGAATGTAGCATTATAGACACTGTATTATGACAACAAATAAGGCTTTTTTGAAATGAAAAATAATCACAGACAATGTATCAATTTTTAATGGTTTCCCTTTGGTTAGTAGATTACAAAGTCCTATGGACTCTTGAGCTTACTAAATGGTTGTCCTGTAGCCATTATTATGGGTCCCTCAAACTGAGTGTCTGGGACTCCCAAAAATTTATAACTGGGTTCCCTGAAGACAAACTTAAACCAGGGATGCAGACTTTCTGCCTTAGACAAGAACCCAATTATTTAATTTGATTTGATTAAAAGCATGGATTAAATAAACACAATTAAACATAACAAAGTACTAACTAATGTAATTCATTGGGCTTTTTTCCCTGTTTTAAAATTAAATTAAGTTGAAACAAATAAATTTCAGGGGTCAGGTAAATGTTGTTTGCAGTTTGATCTGACCAATATGTAAGTATATTCAGTACTAAAATGACTTTGAAACACATTTGGATGCCCAGGCATCACATATTTGCCTTATACGAGGTTGTGACATCATTTACAACATCATGCAGTGTTATCAAATGTGTGTGATATGGGAAAATATGATATGGGATTATCACCCTAAATAGCTTTGTGTGATATGGAAAAATATGATATAGGATTATTGGATAACACAATCCCTGCCTTTTCCACAAAAAGTGCAGGGATCAAAAAAGCCTAGGTCACACAGACTGCTTCAGCTTTATTCATTATGCAATGGAAAGCCAAACCTGGACTTGGGGAATAAACACAGTCTAGCAAAAATGAGGCAACCCATATTTTGAGGTACCTGATAGTGCTGTTAACGTTGTGCAAGGTAAATCAAATTAATAATCAAAACAAGCCAAGTCAGTTCACACCTTTAAGGTATACAAAAGTAAAACTTATATCAGAAAGAAAGAATGCAGTAAGATACATGTTGTAATATATTTGCCTTACATAATTTCTGACATCATGCACAATATGACATCATAATCTTAATGATGTCATCAACACTTACTCAAAGGATTAGAATCAAAATGTATCTGTTTGATGTAAACAATCCACAAGGGATTGCCACTTTTGACTTATTTTCTCCAGACTGATATCTGCAAATTCTTTATGCAAATACAGTCTGGGCTGGCAGAGACTAGGATAAAAAAAAGTGCATAAAAAACTCACTTCCTGAGCAGATTCCACCCAGTAACCCTACAGTAGGGGAGGCTATGTATCCCAGTCCCAACACGTTGTTACTCATGGACTGATATGTAAACAAATGAGCCAGGCAATATCTATTGAAATTTGTGACTGCACTAAATTCCTGAAAAGAAACAAAGAAAAATATGACATTAAGACGATCAAGCCAATTTAAAGCAAAGTCAAATATTTTGATTGATTTCCAATGATTTCATACACCATTAGTTGACTTTATCATGTTCTTTAACTTCTGTGTTATTGTTAGCATTCATTTTACATTTAAACATTTGATATCTCATTTATTTATTTACAGACAGAAGTTGTGATCCATTCAAACAATCTGTAGCAGAATTTGTTGTACTACACTATATGGCACTCCCACACAACAATGCCCTTCATTATAACATGGTTTCATTTATAAGGCAGGTATGAAGTAGTAAAATTATATGTATACAATCAAATCTGCCAATAGCTGTCACCATTGGGAAAAAGCCAAACTGGCCTTTGTACACAGGTGACCTCTATATGCAGGTTCACCTTTCAAACTTTGAATAAATAGTTGTTATTATTATTAGTAGTAGTTGTAGTAGTAGTAATAGTATTATTATATCACTATTATTATTATTATTATTTTTATTACATTATCAGCAGATTTAGTGCACTATTCAACAAAATCATAAAATACATGTTTATGTTGTTCTCTCCCAAACTTATGTTCCACACAAGATTACTGTATCCTGCTCACTTTAATAAAATCATCACTGACTCTTATTAAAATCACCAATCTAAGTTTGTGCACCATGACAAAACACTAATGTCACTATTAATTGGCAGATTACATATGACTGTGAAACAGAGGAAGAACTCTTTGTTTGGCAAACTTGTATAATTAGACTTAAAAAAAGCTGTCCATACTTCAGAAAGAATCTGGATTAACCAGTTGCTCAACTCACCAAGATCAAAAGACAGTCAGCTTATGTGAGAGGCCTATGATGAATAGGGAATGAAAAGAAGCCTTATGGTGGCTATTGTTAGTGACACATGAATCAAAACTTCGCCTGTCTTTGATATATAGACAAGTTTTTTAAATCATGAACGACCCCAGTCCCTAATGAAAATGGATATAACTCATATCTAACCTCAAAGATGAACTTTTTTCATCAGAGATAGCTTTAATTCACAGGCAAATAAATGAAGAAATTGAACGATACAAGTCACACTGGCACAAAACATTACTCCCATTTCTGCTGTTACAACATGACTGCTTTTCATACAATCCAGCAAACAAATTGCTTTGACCCTCTCCATTAATTATAAAAAAAACACCTTGCTGTTCAAATTTGGCATACCAACACCTTTGAGTTATACTGACAATGTGACTGGAATACAGTGAATACAAGTGAGATAAGAAATGTTTAGACATTGATTCACATGATATGCCTTTATCTAAACAATGCCTTGAAGCAAAAGTTTAGTTTGCATATACTGAGCAGTCACTGTCAATATGCTCCAGTGACTGCTCAAAGCAGTGAGAAACCATTATTTGGTAAGGAAACACCTGGCTACTGACCGCAGAAAGCAGGTGACCATTATGTCATAATTTTTAAATAGGAAATTTGCCTGGGGGAAAATATAGTGGCTATTGAGAACTGGTGACCACTATAGATAGGTGAGTGCTTGGACAGGTGTTGAGAACAGGTGACCACTATAGATAGGTGAGTGCTTGGACAGGTGTTGAGAACAGGTGACCACTATAGATAGGTGAGTGCTTGGACAGGTTTGACTGTAATATACTTCATTGTAAGACAGTTTCATAATAACATTGTCTAGTCCATGACTCCCATGGACAGCATTATAATGATATAGTGCTGTGTAATGCTAATTTGTGAACTTAATAATGTAATAATTATTTACTTATGTAATAATGTAATAATTATGTACTTATGTAATAATGTAATAATTATGTTATTTCTAGTTGCTGGGACTAAAATGACAGAAAATACATGTTGCAGCAATTTAAAAAAAACAAAAAACAATCCATTGTAATATGATCCACAGTTATACCTGCCTTATACTCTATCACTGATTGGGTGCTTGATTCACAGGTTTACATGCCTTATATTCAATTACTATTTGGATGCTTGTTGTATACATATACCTGCCTTATACCCTATTATTGTGGTATGATTTATTTTCATAGTCTCAAATTTTGTGGTTTTGAAAAAAAAAGACATTTTCGTGGCTACTTAAATTTGTGGTTTTGCCTGCCAAAGCTTGCATATTTATAGGTATTTAATTTCGTGGATTAATCTTAACAAATACCTCAGATAAAGAATACAAAAAAAACAAAACCATGAGGACAAAAAAACGACGGTCACTTCAGTGGTTAAAACAGTACTACTACTACCACCTGTATGAACACAAATCAAACACCTGTCAAGATAAAGCACTTACACTCAACATCAAAGGGAGCCAACACAGCCAAAACAACACTAAGCTACTAATCGGTTATTAAAGTACATGTGTATGATCTCTTCCTTAAAACACTGTCCATAAAGTTGCACCATCAATTACTTATCAAATGACTATGGTGTTAACACAGTGGCTTAAGGTTGGCAAAAAACAACTTAGATCACCGTCGGTTTGGATAACGTCATCATTCCACATGTGAACCAAATACGTGGCCAGCTGCCCCTTGCTCAATGCAACTAGAAAGCATTGTCAACATTTGATGTATTCAGAGCCCATCAAAGTGCGAAGATGCTAACTAAACTGAAAAACAATGGAATCACTCCTCTGTTTGAGCCTGCCTCATGTACAAACCAACTTCAACCACCAGACTTTACTTAAAACATCATCAATGAAGCTGATTTATGTTGAATGGATAATTGCGGCTTACACGAAAAGTGTGAAAGGTTGAACCTAATTTTATCCATGGCTTTGAGAATACAGGACTTGTTTAATTCAACAATTTCAGGATTATTCACCCGACAAACATTTGTGTGTACGAGCCGACTTGAGTGATATGATCTTGATTCAGTGGTTTTGTCCAAAAATGAGTGAAGTGTGAGCTTCAATACTCTGCGGTAATTAGTGTATATATATACAGTGTTTCATTAGTAATTGTGCTTCAAGTAATAGTGTTAGTATTTTAGAGTCACGTTGTTCATTTCCTATTCTTTTTTTCATTTTCAGTAATAACAGTGTTTGAATACCTAATGCTTTTCCTCGTTGCTCTGTATCTTTACTTATCTCATTAAGGCAGTGAGTAGAAATTACAGCTACCAGATACTTTATAGATATGTGTGCATTGAAACAATATAAAATGCTTTCTAATTCTTTTTTAAAAGGGTGAAAATAAAACAGATGTGTGTAAACACTAATATTTTTAACCAGATTACAGAAATAATGATGATTTTTCAAATATTTTTGTTGATCTCTAGGAATTATACACAGTAAAAAAAAAAAGGTCGGGGTTATCATATGTGGCTAATTTTTTGTTGGGTCTTTAAATTTGTGGTTCAGGGCCACAACGAAACCCACAAAAATTGGTACCCCATGAAAATTTGTGATACTACAGTACTAATTGGGTGCTTGATCCACAGTTATACATGCTTTTATGCTGTATCACTAATTCGATCCTAATCTGGAGGATTTCATGGTTGCTACCAACCATGAATTTAAAGATTCAACAAAAAATGTAATTGTCATGAATGCCGTTTTTGGAAGTGGCATATCCACCAATTGAAGTACTGACCAAAATTTCATTTTTCACAAAACCACGAATAATACTACCCTTGAAAATACATTAAAAAATAATACATACATTATACTCAGGTACTTTAGAGTGAGGGACCATTATACTAGAAATGAATTAAACCAAACAATACACAGCCACCCCAAATTTCAGTCTCTCACCTCAAGAAGTTCCATAGTTCCAAAAGCCTTATCACTGTTGTAGTCTGTCCCGACAGAGGCTGCAGTGTAATTGGTGTTAATTATCATCTGGAACCAATAAATGAGAAATACTTTTCCTGTAGGAATCATCATTATTGATTTTTATCAAAGCACATTGCCAAGGGTTAAAATCAGAAGTTTCTACATTAACCTAATGTAACAAAAACACAATAGGACATTGAATATTGAAAAAGAAATAACAAATTGGTATGCAAATTTTTTTCCACATTCTGCTCAATATCAATGTCAATGTAAAAAATTTTAAATATTAATTATTCATGCAGCTATTCGCATTATGCATTCAAAATTGATTTGGGCTGATCGAGAAATAAGGGATGGGTTGAAAAGAATTTAATTAGGAATAAGTGGTGGGGATAATCCAGTTTGTTCAAGGACTTTTTATTAGACCTTAGTCCAATAAAAATTGTATGCACTGTGAGGTCTTTGAAAAAATAACTTTCTACTTCATATATTTAATTCTGGAACAGCCCTTACCAAAATAATGTGATATTTTCCAAGAGCTACATTAATAATGAGACTTGTTGTCAATGGTAACTCATTCAATATATCATCAAATGCATGATATTGTATATACTTGCATATAAGTCAGGTCCAACTGCAAACAACATAGACCCTGATCATATATTGCACCAGCAGATCAGGGTCTATGTTGTTTGTTCTACTGAGAACTCCTAACAAAACAGCATAGACCCAGATCTACAGATGCATTATGTGCCAGCAGATCTGGGTCTATGCAGTTTGCAGTTGGATCTGATTTTTACGTGAGTAAATTTACGGTAATTATCACAATAACATTTTCTGTAATACTAAGATATTTTGTTATTTTTTTATATTTTACATTTTTGTTTGATAGTAAAAATCTGACACAAATTGGACAAACAATGACACTTGTGTAAAATGTATACATTCCATGTAATAGTAAAAATCTAACACAAATTGGACAAACAATGACACTATTATAAAATGTATACTGCTATGTAGTAGTAAAAATATGACACAAATTAACACTATTATAAAATGAATACATACTATGTAGCAGCAACTGTATAGGTCCTACATCATAAATGTAGCATGCATTTTGTACAACAAGATTAGCACAAGCTTTGTCATAATGAAATGGTTGACATGTTGCCTGGAATAAGATTATCTAGTGGCGCATTCAAATTTTGAATAAACAACAAGTGACTAACAGCTGGCGGTACATAGGTGTGATCTAGGAATTTATCAATTCCCAAGAAAGAAGACAGGACATCTAAAATTTAAAAGAGACCGACAGCAATTAAAACAATAAAAAAATAAATAAGAGATGTCTTTTCATTTGCCTGTACAGCAAACATGATAATTAAATCTTTTAAGATATCATCTTTAATTATTAACTGCAATTGCAACAAAACTTTAGCACAAGACCGTAGAATTCTAAATGTGCAATAATTTACTTACATGTACCTGGAGTTAACAATTTATCGATTAAGCTAGTAATAAAGTTGATTCCATTCATTCAGAAAAATTTATATAAAAAAAAATACTTACTCCAGTAATGTCAAACCCATAACCAGTCCCTCCCACAAATCCAGTATTCTCATAAATGCTGTTCACTGAACGGATGATGTTAACCTGTATGGGAAAAAATGGTGATTTAATCAACATTAGAGACATATCTATTAAGTTTTTTGTTAATTAAAATAATTCTTTTGTTAAAAACGTTCTTACACATAAAACGACTTTTAAAATGAATAGTTTCTAATAAAGTGGAACCTGTCTTAGTAAACACCTCCATATTAAGTACTTTCCCACAACAGACAATATGAACCCCTTAACTTGACTTTGCCTACTGTATTTCTCCAATGTCAAGCTAAGGGGCCAAGCTGCATAAATTCGTTTTAAAAAGGGGATGGGCTTATTATAAAATATTGCTTTTCTAACATAAAAACCTCAAAAAAAAGTGCTAAGTGGGGGTGGGGGTGGAGGTCTTTGTTTTCGGGGGAGGGGGAGACCATCTTATCATCAAGCACAGGCTTATCATTGGAGAAATATGGCACATATATTACATCCACAAAGGGGATATCTATCCTTAAGGGACACAATTTGGTGACCATTTGAGTGTCATTTATATACAGGTTTCACTGTACTGATTTTTCAGGGAGCCACAGTAACTCAACTGGTAGAGCATTGGACTCATTATCCAAGTGTTGCAGGTTCAATACCATTCAGGCCAGCCTGAGTCAGCTGCCTCAGTGTGTCCTTGCGAAAGGCACTTAGCTCCCATTTCCTCAGCAGAATATAGCCAAATAAAGTGCTGACAAATCAACACACCAATATTTCTTTGGTCATTGTCATGCACATGTAGTATTTCTGACAATACATATGTGAGTTATGGAACTATTTAGATCATGTGAAAAAATTAATATTTACAATATATCCTTAGCTTTGCTAATGTCCCTAATTAATATTTACAATCTATCCTTATCTTTGTTAATCTCCCTAATTAATATTTACAAATATATCCTTAGCTTTGTTAATGTCCCTAATTGATATTTACAATCTATCCTTAGCTTTGCAAATGTCCCTAATTAAAATTTTCAATCTATCTTTAGCTTTGCTAATGTCCTTAATTAATATTTACAATCTATTCTAGCTTTGTTAATATCCCTAATTAATATTTACAATATATATCCTAAGGTTTGCAAATGTCCTTAATTGATATTTACAAATATATTCTAAACTTCACAAATGTAACTAATTAATATTTGCAATATATCCTTAGCTTTGCTAATGTCCATTATTAATATTTACAATCTATCCTAAACTTTGCTAATGTCCCTAATTAATATTTACAATCTGTCCATAGCTTTGCTAATGTCCCTAATTAACATTACAATCAATCTGTAGGTTTCTTAATGTCCCTAATTAATATTTACAATCTATCCATAGCTTTGTTAATGTCCCTAATTAATATTTACAATCCATTCTTAGCTTTGTTAATATCCCTAATTAATATTTACAATATATATCCTAAGGTTTGCAAATGTCCTTAATTGATATTTACAAATATATTCTAAACTTAACAAATGTAACTAATTAATATTTGCAATATATCCTTAGCTTTGCCAATGTCCATTATTAATATTTACAATCTGTCCATAGCTTTGCTAATGTCCCTAATTAACATTACAATCAATCTGTAGGTTTCTTAATGTCCCTAATTAATATTTACAATCTATCCATAGCTTTGTTAATGTCCCTAATTAATATTTACAATCTATCCTTAGCTTTGTTAATGTCCCTAATTAATATTTACAATCTATCCATAGCTTTGTTAATGTCCCTAATTAATATTTACAATCAATCTGTAGGTTTCTTAATGTCCCTAATTAATATTTACAATCTATCCATAGCTTTGTTAATGTCCCTAATTAATATTTACAATCTATCCATAGCTTTGTTAATGTCCCTAATTAATATTTACAATCTATCCATAGCTTTGTTAATGTCCCTAATTAATATTTACAATCTATCCATAGCTTTGTTAATGTCCCTAATTAATATTTACAATCAATCTGTAGGTTTGTTAATGTCCCTAATTAATATTTACAATCAATCTGTAGGTTTGTTAATGTCCCTAATTAATATTTACAATCAATCTGTAGGTTTGTTAATGTCCCTAATTAATATTTACAATCAATCTGTAGGTTTGTTAATGTCCCTAATTAATATTTACAATCAATCTGTATGTTTGCTAATGTCCCTAATTAATATTTACAATATATCCTTAGCTTTGTTAATGTCCTTAATTAATATTTACAATCTATCCTTAGCTTTGTTAATGTCCCTAATTAATATTTACAATATATGCTTGGCTTTGTTAATGTCCCTAATTAATATTTACAATATATGCTTGGCTTTGTTAATATCTCTAATTAATATTTACAATATATGCTTGGCTTTGTTAATATCCCTAATTAATATTTACAATATATGCTTGGCTTTGTTAATGTCCCTAATTAATATTTACAATATATGCTTGGCTTTGTTAATATCTCTAATTAATATTTACAATATATGCTTGGCTTTGTTAATATCCCTAATTAATATTTACAATATATGCTTGGCTTTGTTAATTTCCCTAATTAATATTTACAATATATGCTTGGCTTTGTTAATGTCCCTAATTAATATTTACAATATATGCTTGGCTTTGTTAATGTCTCTAATTAATATTTACAATATATGCTTGGCTTTGTTAATACCCCTAATTAATATTTACAATATATGCTTGGCTTTGTTAATTTCCCTAATTAATATTTACAATATATGCTTGGCTTTGTTAATTTCCCTAATTAATATTTACAATATATCCTTAGCTTTGCTAATATCCCCAATTGCAAAGAAAAAAGATTTCCTCTTCTAAAACTGTAATTGTTCCAAAAAACATTGTGTAACTGATATAATGAACATATTTTTATAACTACTATTTAAAATGATTGTCTTAGCACCAAAATCCACCTAGATTGTCTTAACACCAAAATCCACCTACATTGTCTTAATACCAAAATCCACCTAGATTGTCTTAACACCAAAATCTACCTAGATTCTCTTAACACCAAAATCCACCTAGATTGTCTTAACACCAAAATCCACCTACATTGTCTTAATACCAAAATCCACCGATATTGTCTTAACAACAAAATCCACCTATATTGTCTTAACACCAAAATCCACCTAGAGTGTCTTAACACCAAAATCCACCTAGATTGTCTTAATACCAAAATCCACCTAGATTGTCTTAACACCAAAATCCACCTAGATTGTCTTAATACCAAAATCCACCTAGACTGTCCAATTTGGGTTATTCGTTTTTAAGGGGAAGTGTTCAGGTCTTAAAATGTTACAGTACTCCCTCTTTATAATTTAATCCATTGGATCCATGTAATATACCACCTTATAGTGAGACTGCTTTATAATGAAGTACATTATACAATACTCCCTCATTATAATGCTGTTCATGAGTCATAAAGTATACTACCTTATGGTGAGACTGCCTTGTAATGAATTACATGATACATATAATTTTACTACCACTTGATGAAATGGGATCCATGACCATACTTGCAGAAAACACAGGAACTGTGTTATAATGAAGACCTTATAGTGAGGGTATACTGTATTAACTATACTCAGTGGCATGACAATTGTTAAAACAATCCCATTTCCATGTATGGGTCGTCAATTGTAAAATGTACTGTGTTCAAATGGTTCATGTGGTTTGTGATTAGCTCAGTTATACCATTTTAGGTACAATGGATTTGGAGCTCAGAACAATAATCAGGTCAATCATATTATACTTATATGTCTCACTGGGATGGTGACATGTTTCACAGGGACAGTGATACATCTCACTGGGATGGTGACATGTCTCACTGGGTGGGATGGTGTCATGTTTCACTGGGATGGTGATATGTCTCACTTGAATGGTGAGAATATGTGCTTTTTATTACAGACTTGACTGTTTACAGTGGGACATGCCACATGGAGATGAAAACATGCCTCACTGCGATTGTGACATGTCTCACTGGGTCAGTGAGACCAGGTGCTGTTTATTAGACTTGGCTATTGGGATAAACCACACCAACTATATTGTTGCTTAACTTTGATATGTGATCTAGCAATCAAGCACCCAGACAATCACAGTAAGCTATAATTAATGAAGTTCCAGGTTTCACTGATCTCATTGTGAAACATACTAAGGCAGTTTGTATACATTTGTTCATACTGAAAGGGGATTTTGTTAATTTTAGCAGGGATTCATGCAAGCGTCTCTTGGAAAAAACACTAGCGCAGTACTCCCTCATTATAACACTGTTCATGGGAGCCATACAGTGTACAGCCTCATAGTGACACTGCCTTATAATGAAGTAAATTATTATCACTATTACATAATGAAATTATGAATCCATGACCATATCTGCCTTATAACAGAAACATTGTTATAATGAGGGTTTTATAGTGAGGGAGTGCTGTATATGTGCCACTAAACTTTGTATTAAGTATCTTTACTTAGATTTCTCTGCTACTTGTGTAACAAGACCCCAAACAAATGTGGAAAACAATACCAGTGCTCCCTCATTACATGTATAACTCTCTTCATAGGAGCCATAAAAAGAGTACTGCCTTATAAGTGAGGTCACATTATACTGAGGTATGTTACAATCAAGGCCAAATCATAATTGGGTATGCTTGACACAAACCCCCAAAATAAGGTATTTAGTGATGTGTGAGCACATTATAATTGGTTCTCATAAGCTGAGAACTCAAATACCGTATATACTTGTGTATAATCCCATACCAACTGCAAACTGCATAGACCCAGATCTGCCGTCGCATAATGCGCTGGCAGATCTGGGTCTATGCAGTTTGTAAGGACTAATCAGTAGAAGAAACAACATAGACCCTGATCTGCTGGCGCTTTATGCGAGTATATATGATAATCCTAAACCTGATTTACATGAGGGGTGGCATTATAAAGAGGGGCTTTATAGTGAGTGACCACTGTACTTTTCCTATGAAACAAACAAAATTGTGATATTTGAGAACAACTCATAACAAAATATCACACGTCTCAAACAATATGGAGAAATCTGATTTTATAAAAATACTTTGGGACTTGTGATGCAATCAACTGCAAGTCTTTATTGTATATTTGTTTTACTGGTTACTTCTATGAGAAAAAATAAAATTTATTAAGGGGAAAGGGAAAAAAAATTAAATTCAGATTTTCACACAAATCTTTAAAAGTTTATAAGAAGAAGTCTATCAAAACTGAAATTTCATTAAGTTAAATTGGTTTCTTGAATTGTTTCTCCCCTTGAAACTAAAACATGTTCAAGTTCCAAATTTTTATCTTTACTTTCCCTTGTTTTAATTTACTGTATACCCAACATTTTAATTTTTGTTCTGAGTGCTTACAGTTGAGAGGTTTCAGTTCTCATTCATCTTCAACCTACCAGATAATTTGCTGTTGCCAGTATATTACTGAACCCAAAAGGTGACGAATAAAACTTGTAATTAGCAACAACCATAATTCCACATCGCTTTTTTGAGCTGGATTGTCGTTTTACACGTTCCTTAGGTTCATCATCTGCAAAAATGATACAAAAATTACATTTTGATATGAAAACCATGATGTTAGTTGCTTAGAGGGCTGAACAAATCCCATAGCCAGACGTCTCAGCCTAATCATTTTCAGAGTCAGACAAGTAAAATGCTCCAAGTCGCTATTCCAGAACAAGTGTTTTCTTCCTATTTAAAAAGATTCAGGCAAGTGTTTAGTTTCATACTTTAATCACTTTATCTACCTTTATCGGGCCATTCATGCCCTCTGGGCATACTGAATGTTTGAATCTTCTCCTCTCCATGTATTCATTTACATCCTGCATCACACCTACCGGTGGTCATTGATAACAGTCACATGTGCAGATGTTCTATTACCGCGTGACTGCATATTGGGCTAAGTGATCAAATTATCAGCCAATCAAAACACATCAAACAAAACAAAGCCATTATGATTAATTAGCACTGTTTTCAACAGCTTTGTTGTATTGTGTTTACTCAAACCAGATGTTCACGAATGGCTCACCCTTTGCTTTTAATCCAGCGAGTCAATGTAATTAAATAATGAAAGGCACTTTAGCAACATTAGTGTCAGTTTCCTTTATGAACTGACTAAATGACAATGATTCTTACATTTTTAAATGATTATGCAGAGTATTAGCATCCACATGTGATATTGCATTTCAAGTGAAACAATTACACTGATTAAGGAGCTGTCTCTGTTTATATTTAAAAGACAAAATGTATCTTATGATCACTTCAGAAGTAGTTGTCAAGCTAGATGATATTTACTATGTGGATAAAATGAGTTCACTAAATTATATTTGCAAGGAAGGTAATAAGGAAGTTTCAGAGAAGGAAAATGCATGTGAAAATGGAGGGATAAAACATAAGACTGCCACCGAGTGTAAGGTGTTATGTATATAGAGTCTATAATGATACCCCAAACTTTTGGTCTATGACTGTACTTTAAAATTGTGTCAAATAGTAAGTCGCACTTTAAGTTTGGTTAAGTTGTCAACAAGATGTTGACTACATTTGAATTTAATGTCAGAGTTGTTTACCATTTCTTGAGAATATTTCCATTTGAAAGATGCATTTAGTATTGCATTCTGGGTCATAAGATGACATGTTTCCTGTTGTGAAATAGGCCATTTGCAAAGAGTATATAAGTCCTTGATATACGCATTATCATCATTCCAATTTAAAATCCTGTGTTAAAAACATTCTTGTTTTTTTATGATCAGTCTTTGGAATCATCAGATTGTTTGGAATCATAGTTGTGCTGTAATCTTGTAGTACTGTAATGCTGTATACATAATTCAAAAGGAATTATTTATTGGAGCATTCACTGAAGTTACCTAAAGTACTCATTAACCTTTGGATTTAAATATATGAGTTTTGGATATTTGTGGAACATTCTCAAAGATGATCTGGATTACATTATTGGGGTACATCAGGACATTCCAGACTACCCATTCATTCTGAACATTCATTCACTCGGAATATTTATTCATTTGGAACATTCTATATTTAGGACTTGTGATTAGGACACTTAGGATTATTGGATTATTTGGATTCTAATTCACTTTACTGTAAGTGTTTTTTGAATTTTCACTTTAATTATCTAGAAATAAATTGCTTGTTGATTTTTACTTGATTTGTTGGTTTCACTTTCTTTCTGTTACATTTTTCTGAGACCATTGAGTCATAACAAAGGTAACTTTTTCTTCAAAGATACATAAGCCAGACTCTTGGCAGCAAAAAATGTCAAATTTGACACTATTAAGAGACGGAGAAATTTTCAGCCTCATTGGGTTGATTGTTATCCCTGGCTTGAATTCATTGTTTTGCAGTTATTGCAAACAATATCCTAAACAGACACAGGTTGGAAATTCAACCAGTTTATTTGTCCATGGAACTGACAAATTCAGGATTGAACCAATCAAGTCTCATGACAGCTCTGGGCCTAGCAAGGCCTGTCAGCACTGTATATGCATGTCACCAGCCAGCATTTGCAGAAAATCTGTGAAGTCATAGTTGCTGACACTCCACTAGGAAAGGACCTTTCAAAACTAAATGAGAATGATATAAAGAAAAAAATGAGAGCTCTCTTTAACACAGCCCACACCCTATCCCATTATGGAAAACCATGAGCGAGGATTGAGTTCAATAAACTTAATCACGAGTTCATTAAGGAATTCCTTAAACCAAGAGAGTTTACAAATTCTAATGAACATTTCAGCAAGTGGACCAGAGCTTGAGGATTTCAACCCAGACACAGCTATCAACTGTTGGCTTAGTGTTGGTCCAGGTGGCAGATAATGTACATGGACATTTTTCAAATCCAGCAGCTAAAACATATATACCTGAAGTAGCAAAATGTATAATATCAACCAATGTTTTTGAAAAATTGAATTCTTTTAAGAAATAAATATGTTGTACATTATTTCTTTTGTTCTTTCTATGGATTAAAGTGCATACATCTCATCATATCTTGGCAAGTGATTACAATTTTGGGACATGTGAAAAGGTAGGTGGGACAAGTGAATTTTCTGAAATCACTTTTTGTGGACAAGTGGATGAACACAAATTTCATCAGCCCTGTGTTTAAGAGGAAATATATTAAGTACAATTAATTGCAAATTAGGACAGAAAGAAACAAAAATACAACAAACCTGATCAATTACAAACCACTTAAGACAGAAAACACGCTCAGATTCACAGCAGAAAGGGTAACTTTGTTGATGAGTTCATAACAGAAAGGGTAACTTTGTTGATGAGTTTCATGACAGAAAGGGTAACTTTGTTGATGAGTTCATGACAGAAAGGGTAACTTTGTTGATTAGTTCATGACAGAAAGGGTAACGTTGTTGACAAGTTCATGACAGAAAGGGTAACTTTGTTGATGAGTTCATGACAGAAAGGGTAACTTTGTTGACGAGTTCATGACAGAAAGGGTAACTTTGTTTACGAGTTCATGACAAAAAGGGTAACTTTGTTGACAAGTTCAAGACAGAAAGGGTAACTTTGTTGATGAGTTCATGACAGAAAGGGTAACTTCGTTGATGAGTTCATAACAGAAAGGGTAACTTTGTTGATGAGTCCATAACAGAAAAGGTAACTTTGTTGATGAGTTCATAACAGGAACTGAAACTACTGAATGGTATGTGTGTATGTATTTGTATGTATGTGTGGGTTCAACATAATAGTATGTTTGTATGTGTGCATATGTATGTATGTGTATGTATATGTATGTGTATGTATGTATATGTATGTATGTGTATGTATGTATGTGTATGTATGTATATGTATGTGTATGTATATATAGGTTCAACATAATGGTATGTGTGTATGTATCTGTATGTATGTATATGTATGTATGTATATGTATGTGTATGTATGTATAGGTTCAACATAATGGTATGTGTGTATGTATGTGTATGTATATGTACGTGTATGTATATGTATGTATGTGCATATGTATGTATGTGTGTATGTATGTGTATGTATGTGTGTGTGTATGAATGTGTATGTATGTGTGTGTATTTCAACATAATGGGTTTTAAATTGACAAGAATGTAGAGTAGGCATTGTTCTGATTTCACAGGTTTCACTGTTTTGTATTTTTGGGATATCTCACTCAAAACATAATAAGTCAACAGTTAAGAAATGAAAAGAAATGAAATTCACCATACATGCTTTCAACCAAAGATTCCTCTAATATCAGTTGTAATATTTTACCCTTTTTTGTGGCACTATTATTTTGAGTCTTTTATAAATAATTATTTAATCAATTAGTATGCCAATCAATTGGTATATCAAATTTCAATCAATCAATCAATTAATCAATTTATCTCTCAACTAACTGATTGATTCATTTATCAATCAATATTCAGTAAATATTTATTATCAACTGATCAATCCAAATAATAAATTGTTCCATTAATGCAGGAAAGTACCAAATGACATTTAAATGTTTTCCAAGTTTTTTGTATATAAACAGTATCAGGTGTCCCAATTATTGTCAAAAAAATGATATATCTATCAATTATCATTACTTGGCAATTTAATTACATAATTTGAAATAATGGTAAAGTCTCTGCTATATTGTTCTTAGCAAGGTTGAAATGAGTGCCATGTGATTCCTTCTAACAGAAACAATTTACTAAGTACTTTTGAAGGATGGTTCAAAATGTCAATTGGTTCCTTTATACAAAGTACAAAATAAAATGTTATTGATTGCTTCATATTTGTGCAAGATGGTTTAACATACCATTTGGCTTCTTTATAAATACAGAATTTTACAAATTTCCTGATTATATACTTGTGCAAGAAGGTACAATGTGTAGAGTCATACTACATAATACTTTTAGCAAGATTTTACATCCATACTACATGATACTTTTAGCAAGATTTGTAGTGTCATATTACATTGATACTTTTAGCAAGATTGTAGTGTCATATTATATGATACTTTTAGCAAGATTGTAGTGTCATATTATATGATACTTTTAGCAAGATTGTAGTGTCATATTATATGATACTTTTAGCAAGATTGTAGTCATACTACATGATACTTTTAGCAAGATTGTAGTGTCATATTACATTGATACTTTTAACAAGATTGTAAATTCATACTATATGATACTTTTAGCAAGATTTGTAGTGTCATATTACATTGATACTTTTAACAAGATTGTAAAGTCATATTACATGATATTTTTAGCAAGATTGTAGTGCCATACTACATGATACTTTAAACGAAGATTGTAAAGTCATACTACATGATACTTTTAGCAAGATTGTAGTGCCATACTACATTGATACTTTTAACAAGATTGTAAATTCATACTATATGATACTTTTAGCAAGATTGTAGTGTCATATTACATTGATACTTTTAACAAGATTGTAAAGTCATACTACATGATACCTTTAGCAAGATTGTAGTGCGATACTACATGATACTTTAAACAAGATTGTAAAGTCATACTACATGATACTTTTAGCAAGATTGTAGTGACATATTACATGGATACTTTTAGCAAGATTTTAGTGTCATATTACATGGATACTTTTAGCAAGATTGTAGAGCCATACTACACTGATACTCTTAGCAAGATTGTAGTGCTATACTACATGATACTTTTAGCAAGATTTTACGGCCAAACTGCATGATACTTTTAGCAAGATTTTACAGCCAAACTACACTGATACGTTTAGCAAGATTTTACAGTTAAACTACATGATACTTTTAGCAAGATATTACAGCCAAACTACATGATACTTTTAGCAAGATTTTACAGCCAAACTACATGATACTTTATGCAAGATTTTACAGCCAAACTACACTGATACTTTAAGCAAGATTTTACAGTCAAACTACATGATACTTTTAGCAAGATTTTACAGTCAAACTACACTGATACTTTAAGCGTGATTTTAGTCAAACTACATGATACTTTTAGCAAAATTTTCAACACCATTTAGTTGCCAAGTTAAAATTTTAATTAATAAGGTAAGCACATTCAGTATCAGTGTGTAACACTGAAGATGGCTTCAGAAAAGAATTATAAATTTTCAGATACAGTGTGTAACACTGAAGATGGCTGTAGTAAAGAATTATATAAATTTTCAGATACAGTGTACAACACTGAAGATGGCTTCAGTAAGGAATTATACATGTCTCTGATAGATTTTAAGTTAATATCTACAGAGCTGAATATTAATTAGGGTTGAACATTCATATATGATGTTCTCAAAAGTACCAAAATGTCAATTGCTACCTTTCTACACTAATAGGACAACTTATAAAAAATCCTAAAATCAGTCATTAATCCATGAGATAAATTCTTGAATTACTGAATGAATAAATCAATCATTCAATCAATCAGCCAATCAATCAAATGTACTACCTGTCGGTCTAATGCTGTCAAACTGGATATCATGGAAGCCATAATCAACATCTGGGCGAAAAGCCACACACTTCTCACCACTGAAAAAAATGCAGAATGTAACAGTTTTTTAGGGCTATTATTCTTGATTAAAAGTTTTCTTGAATTATTCTTATGGTTATCCATCTAAAAACATGAAAAATATTTTGGTAAACAGTAACACAACTAAGCATCAAATCCTAAATTTAAAATTTTTTTTTTTTTTTAGGATTCCATGTAATTATTTTTTAACTGTAAAAAACTTCATTTAAAAACAACTCATTAAAAAGATATTGTGCATATTTTAAACAATGGTATATGTATTTGTGTGGCAAGTCTAAAAGTAATGGGCCATTATTAGCTGAGTCACATTTGTGTTTGTCCAGGATGAACAAATTAAGAAAATCCCCGCAAAAAGTAATATTTATCCAGAAGGGATTTGTTTTTGAAAGCAAAAACATTTATCTACCCCCTCCCTCCTCACCATGACAATTAATCTCATTCTGTGAGACTGGTACTTGAAAGAAGGAAAGTAAAAATCTAGCAAGGTGAATACAATTAAATTTGGTTAGGAGTGTGATATATAAAGTCCCTGATATTTAAGGTCTGGATTTTAGTGTGATATATAAAGTTCCTGATAGTTAAGGTCTGGATTTTAGTGTGATATATCAAGTCCCTGATATTTAAGGTCTGGATTTTAGTGTGATATATAGAGTCCCTGATATTTAAGGTCTGGATTTTAGTGTGATATATGAAGTCGCTGATATTTAAGGTCTGGATTTGGGGTCTTCCTCTCATTTGATCAAAACAGTTTGGTCAATTTATGAAGCACACAGAATGTTTCAACTTTACAAAATTTTTATTAAATTTGACATTTGTCAAAAAGAGAGTCTAGAAGCCTAAAACCTTCCCCCCCATCCCCCAAAACAATTGAGCTAACCAAGTGTTTGTCAAAAAGTCCAAAATTATAATAAAATATGTGTAAAAGATTGAAAAATTGCTGTAATGGCCTGAAGATCTAATCAATTCACCAATATAATAATAATACAAATAAGCATATTAAATGTAATTTTTCTACCTCAAGTGATTGTTGCCAAAAAATTCATACAATGTTGTTGTCAAAGAAAGTCAAAGTAAACAAATTAAAAATGTGTAAAAATTGAATAAGGCGACAGTCACCAGAACCTAATCAGGTATTGGGACCCAAAAAGGTATCTAAATATAAAATCTGGTCTGTTTTGACTCAATAGTGTTTTTTAACTATCTCAGTTACTAGAAAGTGTGAGGGATGGATGGATGGATCGACAGAGAGATGGACAGTGTGAAACCACTATGTCACCCTCCCTTTGTGAGATGGGGGGGAGACAAAATACAAGCAAATGTGTAAAAATTGCCCACAGATGTTTTTCTGTGAGACAGATAGAATGTGGAACACTCTTAATGTTAAATACTTTACACTGATCATTTAAACACTGGATTACTAAGTCGCATACCAAAATCAAGCATTTCTTTAACAAAGCTTTGCATCTGGGTAATTAGATGCTTATCTTGCATGTATATTTGTAAATAGCATTTATTAACTACACTTGGAGACTCCCTTTTTGTTAAGCCACCTTTTATTTACCGTATATACTTGCTTATAAACCCATTCCAACTGCAAACAACACAGACCCTGATCTGCTGTTGCATAATATGCTGGCAGATCAGGGTCTCTGTTGTTTGTTCTACTGATTACTCCAAACAAATAGCACAGACCCAGATCTGCCAGTGCATAATGCAATGGCAAATCTGGATCTGTGCAGTTTGCAGTTGGACTTAGCTTATCGGCAAATATATATGGTAGATAAGTAAAAAACTTTAATACTGAGCTTAATCTAGGGTGTGGATGGATGTATGGACAGACATATTGACCTGCAGATGGATGCACACATAAAATGTAAAAGTCTATCATTTGTTCTTCCACCAAGGTGTGCTTGGCAATAACATCATAATAATACAAAGTAATAATACCTGCTGCTGCTGTCTTGTTAATTATGATGAGGTTAAACAGTCCTAAGTTTTTCTTATTTACTGAAAGTCATTTTTAGACATGTTTGCTGGTCTATCAATCTTACTTTTCACTGACAAAATTGTTTTCATAACAAATGAAAATTTCTCCTTTTGAAAATGTCTGGGGAAACTCCTCCTTGGAGAAAACATTGCATGTATGTAATGGAAGTAAATAAAATATACAGGTTTGAAACTTGAAATTTACTGCATATAGAAAGTTCATCAATGGTAAATTAAAAGATAGTAATCCTGAAAATCAATCTACCTGCTCATTCAATTATCAGTAACATTGATGTCAAGTCATGTTCTTTGTAAATCATATCTGAGTTTAGCATGGATAGCATTATGCACTGCTATCACAGATGACAGCAAGGATAGCATTATGCACTGCTATCACAGATGACAGCAAGGATAGCATTATGCACTGCTATCACAGATGACAGCAAGGATAGCATTATGCACTACTATCACAGATGGCAGCATGGATAGCATTATACACTGCTATCACTGATGGCAGCATGGATAGCATTATGCACTGCTATCACAGATGACAGCATGGATAGCATTATACACTGCTATCACTGATGGCAGCATGGATAGCATTATGCACTGCTATCACAGATGACAGCATGGATAGCATTATGCACTGCTATCACTGATGACAGCAATGATAGCATTATGCACTGCTATCACAGATGGCACCATGGATAGCATTATGCACTGCTATCACAGATGGAAGCATGGATAGCATCATGCAATGCTATGAAAGATGGCAGCTAGGATCTACTGAGTGGTCTGTCATTTCATAAGAAATTGTAATATGGTGGACACATGGTCAGTTAGAAATGACAGAACATTGAAATTGTTCAATTTTTAAACCACATTCTTCATTGATTAAAGAACAAACATCGCTAACCTTTAGAAAATGAATATTAGGAAAATTTTGTATAGTAAACAGTTTTAAATATAAATCAGGATATTACCAGTGCACAAAATGCTATCTAAATGTTAGCATCTCAAAGTTCTCTCAAACAAACTCTTCTGCTCCTGAAACAAATTTTGCAAGAATTGCTCCTATCAATTTACCTCTTGACTTAGCTAGCATCACCTAATATCACACACTAACAGCTCATACAATAAGATTGTGAGTATATTGGTACTTAACACTAGCCTTACTGAATGCAGATTAGAAATAAACACTAGCTTTACTGAATGCAGATTAGAATTAAACAGTTGTTTACATTCTAAGATTCAAAGCACAATGCAATCAAGGAATTTGTACCCAATTCAACAATGGAGTTTCAATATAAAAAAATTTGAGTTATTTGTTTCTCCTCTTTGCAATATATTCCACAAGACATAATGCATATAAAAAAAGAGAACACTTCAGCAGAAATACTCTTAAAAAAGAAACATAACTCTTATGCCGACGCTATCAATTTGGAATGAGCCTAGCTGTAGCTGCCTTTGTTAATGTGAAATTAACTACTAGTGGTCTACAACAATGTATACATGTTGAGTATAGCATGTTTCAAACAGAGAAGGATCATCCAGCTGATGAATAATTACAACAGATGACCATGCCTATGTAAAAAAATAACTGAAGAGTCTGCATGTATGCATGTTACTCTTCTGACCAGTAAGTGGGATATACTTACTGTCTGTTTCATTGAGCAATTTCAACTAAAATAAATAGGAACAGGCCATGTATTAGAAAGTGACTGAAAATACAATTGATTTATTTTACCTAGTACTGGAATCAGATGAAAACTTAAGAGCTCACGGTCACTTCAGTTAAAATGTATTGTTTTCATGTGGGGTGACATATATGTAAAAGCTGAATCCCTAGAATACACTCACCCTGTTTCATCCCATATAACATCAGATCTTCTGTAAACGACCATTTTTGCCTCTTGTTCATACCGCACATTAGATAAATGATGTGCAGCAGGCTGCAACAAAAACATTCATTAAACATGTCAACCAACTCTGACATTTTAAAAATTTAGAATTTTCTTCTTGGTCTAACATCTGTCTCTGCACACTAAATTTCACAGTGAAAATGTTTTAAACATTATTTTTTAGTATGACTGCTATAGTAAAAGGACTTCTGTTATCATGCTGGTCACTGTTTAAGTATGTGAACAAAATAACTTAAGAACCCATTAGAAAGAATGAAATAAAAGTTGGTAAGATTATTGATGGTGATCCAAATAAGAATGGATACAATTTTGGTGCTTCTTCATCCACATAAAAAATAAGTACCTTACCTCTGTACTGTAAACAGTACAGCAAACGATTTGCAGTAGTGGTCCTGTTTTTCATCCACTGATGCCCCCCCCCCCTCAAGTTTTCTAGCTTCAATCTATCCTAGGCCCATGTGAACAAACACAAATTAAATATCAGCCATATTTTATCACAATTTTATTAATAGTTAGTAACATTGCTTAGTGCTGGCATTTTATTTACATACATCAAATGACTAACATGATAAGAGTTATCAGTCATTATTCTATCATAAAGCTGTCATTATCATCATCATCATCTTTGTTGCCATTGTTCCTGTCATCATTACCATTATCATCAACAAAATGACATCATCATTACACTATCATTTTTAACAATTAGTCATCAACATTACCATAACCACTACCACTACTATAATTGACATTATCATCATCTTCTTTATCTTCTTCTTCTTACCCACAGCGAGCTTGTGGATGTACCGTATATACTCGTGTATAAGCCGATACCAAGTGCAAACAGCATTGACCCATATCTGCCATCACATAATGTGCCGGCAGATCTGGGTCTATGCAGTTTGCAAGGACTAATCAGTAGAACAAACAACATAGCGCATTATGCAACAGCAGATCAGGGTCAATCTTGTTTACATTTGGACTATACATGAGTAAAGACGGTAGAATAGGCCGGATGTGCCCTTCTACAAATCGTAAGAGGTGACTAATGGAGACACGAGCTGCAGTGACTCAGTGGTTAGTGTACCAGACTCACAACCAAAAGGATGCAGGTTTTAATCCATTCAACCAGCCTGGTTCAGCTACTGTGGTGTGTCCATGGGCAAGGCACTTTACTCCAATTGCCCTGATGCTAAATAAACTAATCATGTTGCTGTGCCATAAAACACTAAACCAAACCAACCTTTTTCTTTTTCTTCTTCGCTATCAAGATCAATGTCACTAATCATCTGCATCTGTCTTGAATTTTAAAAACCATGAGAGTATCCGAGGGATCAATTCTAGGCCCCCTCTTTTCATTTTATATATAAACAGGGGTAGAAAAATGTTGAAACTCCATAGTTGTCTGTGAACAACCAGCTTTGAAAACCCAGTTTCCCAGCAGATGTTATTGATAAAGATGCTAGCATTGTTGACAGCAAACTAAATGAAGATTTACAATGTGTTATGAAATGGACGCATGACAATAAACTTGGCTTCAATTTAAAGAAAACCCAGGTAATGCTTATCTGATCAGCACAATGAGCAGCCATATGTAGAGAATTGTACATAGAAGTAAATAGTACAAAAATTGAAACCAGTAAATGTGAAAAACTTTTTGGTTTCCTTATTGATAATAATTTATCCTGGTCCAACCAATTTGAAAGAGTCTTTATAAAGTATCCAAGAAAATAGGAAATTATAAAAAAGATTTGAGGTTTTATGTCGGATCAGTTGAATGCAGAGAATATACAGCTTCCATGAAAGAACAGCCTGGATGATTTTAAATGTCAAAAGATATTTTAACATCTGCATCATTGCTTTTCAACACCCTTTGATGGATGCCAATTAAGGATTACATTACTTATCAAAAAGCTGTTCTTACTTTCAAGGTCTTAATTCATTGTCCCCTGGAGATTCTTTTCATTTTTGCTTGAAATGGGGGAAGAAAACACATTTTTGGGGTTACTCTGATTGCATCCAAACACATCTGTTTCTGAGACTTTCATTTAGCTGGATGCTTAGGTGTATAAAAGATATTTCCATTGGCTTATTTTGCCCGCACATGTGCAGAAGGGTGAAAATAGGACTTTTTTTTTTGCTTTTTGGACCCACAATTTTTGTGTCCTGACCCCTTTTTTTTACTCCAAATCTCAAACTTATCCTACTTTAAAAAAAGGTTCAACAGTCTGTTTTAGATCTAAGGCCAAAAAACCTAAAATTCAGACACAAAGTCCACTTCCAAAACCGGTAATTTTTGGCCTAAAAAAAATTGGGTCTCAAAATTTATGTTTTTTTAACTGTATTTTTTAGTGCAAGTAGAAACTCCACATTATTTGGTATCATTGTAGAACTATATCTTTCTCCTTTTCTGTAATACCACCATCTTTTTTTGTATCATAAATGATGTTGAAATTACAGAGGTCAGGAGTAGGGTACAGCCTCATGACACATAAACGTGGCACGCAGGGATCTTGAGTTCAATAATTTAGCGCCAGAGTATCTTAATGTTTTTAAGTTTGTAAGGAACATTACTACAAGGACTATACAGTCAAGTGAAAACAATGATTTATATATACCAAAGTTTGCACAGTATTTTAACAAATCTTTTGCCTCTGTCAGTACAGTTTTATGGATCAGTTTGCAGCATGATTTTAAACAAGCTCCTAATATTTCAGCTTTTAAGAAATTATACCTCTACAAATATTATAATGAGCAATCCTGATTTTATGATTGCATAACACTTGTGTCTGGTAGCTGTGATATATCTATGTGATAACAGTGTGTATAATCTATGTGATAACAGTGTGTATAATCTATGTGATAACAGTGTGTATAATCTATGTGATAACAGTGTGTATAATCTATGTGATAACAGTGTGTATAATCTATATTAACTTTCTTTGTATTTTTATTCTTTGATGCAGTCGGTGTTAACATTGTACATTCTTGACTAATTACATGATTTGTTTTAACTGCAGGGCCAGAATGTAAACTATTTGTTAGCTAATCGTGTCACCCTAGATAAATAAATAAATAAAAATAAAATATAAAGAACCTCCATTTTCATTTATTATCATTATCTACACACATCCATCAGCATCATTAAAGTTTCAGTGAATTTTCAAATCAATTAGAACCTACTAATCTATGCAGGGAAATCTCATTCTTGAACAAATAATTTTGTAGGACACTTTCCACATAATTCACCCAGTTCTTTTCAGCTCTAAAAAGCCTGCAGCATATCCATATATCCCTGTGCTTTTGTCAGTTATGTTTAGTTCCAGTGCTTGCAAAGCTTCTCCATCCCCATGGATGGACTGAAATTTTAAAACAACTGTGCACATCTACAGATCAACCCCAATTATATCCCAAGTTTTAAGGTCTGTGTAATGAACAGTGTAGAAAATGTATGACATTACACATGCACAGACAGTATCACACTCCACATTTTCTTTGAAAGAACAGGGATAATTACCTCTATGTGAAATTCTTCATGGGCCGTCAATATAACAGCAGATATGGTCTCTTCATCATGAAAATACCCTCGGACATCAGAAAATTTATCACCTGTTACAAGAAAAAATATTAAGTTACATATTTCTTCTTGCTCAGGAAAACTTGGTTCAAGATTTGAGACCAGAAACTTTACCCATTACCTCACAGCAATGGCCAGATGTGTGCTGTTTACCCATTACCTCACAGCAATGGCCAGATGTGTGCTGTTTACCCATTACCTCACAGCAATGGCCAGATGTGTGCTGTTTACCCATTACCTCACAGCAATGGCCAGATGTGTGCTGTTTACTAGTGGTTCAAACTTTTGATACATATACCATATATACTCACTTATAACTCAAGTCCAAAGGCAAACTGCACAGACACAGATCTGTCACTGCATCATGCACCAGCAGATCTGTGTCTATGCAGTTTGTTAGCAGTTATCAGTACAACAAACAACATATACCCTGATCCACTGGCCCATTATGTGACAGCAGATCAGGGTCTAGGTTGTTTGCAGTTGGACTTGACTTATAAGCGAGTATATACTGTATATCAATCCTGGCCCATGTGCTTGAAAACTCTTTGAAACAATTATTTCCACTTTGTAAACTGTAAAAAAATGCTGTATATTTTTTTTATTTCCCTCATATTTCATTTTATACATGCACTTTAATGTATACTTGAAAGAGACAATTAGTTTAATCATTTTAAAAATAGATCTTAGATTTTTGAGATATAACCAACTAAAAGGACAATACCCCAAACTTTTCCAATAAAGAATTGGCTGCCATTAAATTCCATCTTCTGTCTTCTCTTGTGTCCATCAACAACACTGAATTCAAATCCGCTGCTTAGTGGCAAGTTCAAATCCTGTGCTATTTCCATGGAAAAATTTCTGTCATAAGAGATAAAGGTAATTAAAAAATTTTAATTTAAAATCAAAATGTGAGGCTTTTTCTGTGGCCTTTTTTTTTTTTGGGGGGGGGGGTCAAGTATGAGCCCTGTTCCCATCTGCAAATGTATTTCTTTAAGGTCATGCACAGTTCCAATAAGTTAATGTACTACTGGAATTTAAACTTCCATAGTGTACTTTTTGTTGATAATTTTTCCCCAGATTATAAGGATTCTGACTGTTGTTGAGTTCATTAAAAAAAGAACAAACCCAAACAGAAATAGCCACATATGAAGTTCCAGAACTCTTAAGACATAAAAAAGAGAGTGACCACATATGAAGTTGCAGAAATCAAAAGATCACAAAAATAGAGATTGGCATTTTTTTTATCACAAGTCCATTCAAATGTTACTTCACAGTGGCAAAAATATATAGAAATAATGCAAGTTAAACCTTCTACAAGATGATAGTCATGGATTCATTTACTAGTACTTTCCACCATCTTTATAACTTTTAATTACTTAGTAATAACTATGAATCTTCAAATTTTCCTTACTTAAATATGATCAAATAAGATGACAGTACACTTAAAGAAACAAGAGATACTGTGACATTTGTTGGATACTCACCAAGACATATCCACATATAAGGTTGCATGCCTCTGTGGCAAATAATGACCCAGAAACTCATGTAAATGCAAAATTTAACAGGCACTGAAGCATGAAATTTAAGTCACAGAGACCTGCAACTACAGTTTGTTTCAAATGGTATCACGAATAGTATTATCTGCCATATCTCACAAAGTATTATAGCATGCATCTCCAAAAATGGCAACAAAATAGTTTTAATTTGTCCATCCTATGTGTGCATGATCATGTTTTCCAGTGTATAGCAATGATGGGGAATATATCTTTCATCATGTGACTGCTGTCTTTCATCAGATGACCTTCTACTGTGATCATAGTGCACACAAACTGGCAAAAACTTGCTGATTTTCATCATGACATTTGCATATTCTTTCATCACATGACCTTCTGCTGTGATCATAGTTCACACAAACTGGCAAAACTCTAATTTCCATAAAAAAAACTTGAGCATTCTTTCACAATAATCAAGATAAGCAACACATTTACATCCTAAAACATACAGCAGTTGAAGTTTGTGTCCTGCACTTATCAATTTAGCAACTGATTTCACATCAAAAAGCTGTTGTTGTTATTGCTATTATTTTTAAATTCATCTTACCATTATTATTCATGAAAAATAAAATCAATTCAAGATCAAAGCTAAATCGAGGACTATATCATTATTTTTTGTCCGTCTCATTTAATCTTAGGGAGAAAAGTGGAATTTATTATTTGCCTGTTCACATTAATATGATTGTGCAAGCTATCAACAGTACACAATTTGGACACTGTATATTGGCATAACATCGACTGTCTTTACCATATTTTTTTAAATACTGAGATGTGATTAAACATCACTTAAAGATTACACTGAATTTTCAGTGTAAACCTAACTTTTTATGCTCTATCTTAAGGTGTCTTTTGATCTTTCAAAATTCCATCAGTATTCACAATAAATTGTTCTTTTACTTCAACCCTTATTTTTCGTTCAGGAATGTGAAGAAAACAAAATTCATTATGCATTGGTGTTGGATAGAAAAATTCCATCTTGGGGTCAGAATTTTGCATCAGACACTTGACAAAGCCTAATGTCTGACATAAAATTATGACCCTCGGGTAGAATTTTCCTATTCTACACTGATGCATATGAAGGATTCAATTAACACTATATGCCTCTTCCAGATTTATGGGGGGTGAAGGGAGCATACAAATCCTGAATTTCACCTTCCGAGGGCTGAGATATGGAGATCCTTGTGGCCTGGTTCAGCTGATCTTCTACTCCTGATTTGTATCCCTTTGATAAGGTCATAATGTTTCAGCTTCTTTTCCAGGAGCTCTGAAAGAATGAGGAATGAATTTACCAATCATTACTGCACAATTACCATATATACTCGCTTATAAGTTGAGTCCAACTGCAAACAACATAGACCCTGATCTTCCATCAGATAATGTGCCAGCAGATCAGGGTCTGTGTTGGTTTTTTTTATGATTACTCTTAACACACTGCATTATACTAAGACCAAGATCTGCTAGTGCATTACAGACTGATGCTTTAAGTATCAGTAAGGTGTGAGCTAAGCCTACAAGAACACCTAGAAATAATAAATAGGGAAATTAATTTCACCATAAATGTGTTATCTCCTTATCTCTTTCATTTCTGGATTCAGCTTACTTTGGGATGAGCCACCGACCCACGGGAAGCTAATGGCAAGCTTTCTCACACACACACGTTGACCGAGACTCGAACGCGGACAAAGGTGAATTGTCAGTGATCTGTAAAGGCCAGCGCCTTCGACCACTCGGCCACCCAGGGCCCCACGCATATCAAGTACATGCAGCCGTACAAATAGCTTTATGTAAATAATGTACACAGTGGCCGTGCGAATAGTCTTTCGAGATAAGGTACACGGCAGCCGTGCGAATAGCCTCGGCCTTTATAGTGAGTGTCCACACAACCCCGGATCTGGTTGCAGAATTGCTTTGAAAACATGGCCTATTTTTCAGGCTGAGTATAACAAGTTATTTTAAACTGACCGGCCTCGAGTAACTGCATAAGGTTTGATAACGTGGTCAGGCTACTATATGAACCTAAAAAGAGGCAAATGGTTTATCTACTGTACTTGCAGTATTCAATATGAATCACTTATTTTGTGCCTTACCTGCTTTTGTCACTATAACAAGACATGAAAAGGTTACACACAAATAAGACGAAAATTGCATGTTTCTAGGATAAATGCCGACAATTTCAAGTAAATGCAATTTGGTTTAAAAAGTAAACAATTTACGACGACATGTTTGGTTACCAACCGCGCGCACTTGATGGTTAGCAAAACATTTACTATGTTTTTCTTTAAAAGAGAAGAGGATCCGAAGACCAGTCTGGCAGGTGCGCGGTCGCGTGTACTTTTCGTCTAAAACCCCGGTTACGTAGGTGTCATTGAATAAAACTACAGGCTTTGAAGCGAACATGTTATATACCTGTTATATCTCACAGAATGAGGAAAAACTTCACCAGATTTTGGACCATCTCACAGTGTCACTCCTTAAGTTAAGTTTCTCAAAGAATAATTCATGGATCATTCCTATGGCCTCGACAACGAGAGTACATTTCTATAAGTTCCTTACTGAGAATTTAATTGTACGTCCCTATTTAAAACTAATTACAGTTTAAAAATTTCAAAAACGTTGTACAGATTAAGAACTTATTCGCATAATTTGCACAGTGAGTCAGGAAGATGGTCTACGCTCAGTGATACTCATTTAAATAAAAATAAATGTGATTAGTTGAGAAACTGATAGTACTGGACAATTTATTTATTTGTTTTATTTTTGTTTTTTTTGTTTGTTTGTTTGTTTTTTAATCTCGTAAAGGAAGAAAATAATAGACCACGATTGTTTTCTGTATTAACTATCCGTTAATGTTGTTTCACTAAACTAGTATATAATTTATCATCCACTGTATTGACTGTTAACTGCAACCTAATCTACAGCATGTACTGTCACAATCATGGTTTTATAACGGATATACGTATTTTGTATGAGTGTGGGTGCCATGTGAATGGCAAATTCCACATGATCATTAGTACATTTATTCCTGTACAACAACATGTGTATCTACATTTTCTGCCGTTGGTGTGGATAATAAGATACAAACTGTATCTCTGAATGATGCCTGCAAGGTTCATTTTTTATTGGATACAACAAAAGAATGTGTCTAATACAGGGGCTAAATCTAAATTTGATACTCTGTTCAGCAGCCGAATATATTTCATTGTTCTTCGTACGTTGAGTTTCGTGAAAACATATGATATAAGACAATCAATGAAGGTTTATTAGTTTAGATATTACATCTAATGGCAAGAGAATAACTCTTGTTCATTTTATAGTTATATGATAATAATTATAACTGTTTTATAAAGCTAAATGAAGAATTTGTAGTTTTTGAAAATTCATCTATTATAATATGCGAAGATTGGACTACTGTTAGATATGCATATATATATATATATATATATATATATATATATATATATATATATATATATATATATATATATATATATATATATATATATATAATATTTTACGTGACAAGCGCCAACAGTCTAGAGCAAAATATATAGACTTAATTTTTTTAAAACTGGAATTAATTGATCCCTGGACACATCCCAGCAAAGAAGATATAGCAGAGCTTGGCGCAGCTACAATCAACTATGCATTTTTTTCCTAGACAAAATGTTTACCATTTTAACACAACAAAGGTGTGGTGCTGTGCACACATCTCGTCTTCGGCAATGATGACTATGACGTTCTGTGAAATTCAAGTGATGACATTCCATGACAATAAATTGATAAAATTCTGTAACGTCCAATCAATGACATTCTGTGAAATTCAATTAGTGACATTTTGTTGCTTTCGGTTACAATTAGTGACATTCAATTACTTACATACTTTGGCATTCAGTTAGTGACAATTTGTGGCTTTTAGTAACAGTTAATGGCATCTTGTGACAGTCGGTTAGTGACATTTAGTAACAATCAGTTGTTTACTTTTGTTCACAACCTAACTTAGTCAGTTAGTATATCTAAGTAGTGCCCCATTGATATCATTTAGCATGGAACAAGAATTTTAAAAAATCCTAACGAGATGAATGACTTTAGCACACCCATAGCAGCAAGCAATGCGTCAGTTTAACAAGCAGATATGAAACGACAACTCCTAAATAAAGGGCAACAACTTGAAATGAAAAACACTGTAAAAGAAATCATTGCCAAATCAAACAAATAATAACAAGGGAAAATGTGTACATTCTAAAGGTAAACGAATTAAACATAAAAAATAGGGAAATTATACCGTTTGATTGACAAGCTGCAAGATTTAGAAGGAAGTTTGAACAGATTCTTTATTTTGCAAAAGATGAGCAAAAGAAATTGGAAGAAATATATAAGTATCAAGAACAAATGGACAATGGATTAAAAAGAGAGCAAATAGAAGAGCTAAAAGAGGAAAAGGTATCATCTGGGACACTGTCTATATCCAACGTATCATCAGGGACACTGTCTATATCTAACGTATCATCTGGAACACTTTCTATATCAGACGTATCATCCGGGACACTGTATATATCGGACGTATCATCTGGGACACTTTCTATATTCGACGTATCACATGGGATGCTGTCTGTTATAAACGATATCATCTGGGACACTTTCTATGTCCGACGTATCATCCCTGACACTGTCTGTAACACTGTCTATATCCAACGTATCATATGGGACACTGCCTAGAAGAGGAAAAGGTATCATCTGGGACACGGTCTATATCCAACGTATCATCTGGGGCACTGTCTAAAAGAGGCAAAGGTATCATCTGGGACACTGTCTATATCCAACGTATCATCTGATGTCTAAAAGAGGAAAAGGAATCATCTTGGACACTGTCTAAAAGAGGATAAAGTATTATCTGCGATATTGGCTATATCCAACTTATCGGTTGCTTTTTTTGTATCATCTGTGACACTGTCTATATCCAACTTATCTCTTGCTTTTTATATCGGCTATATCTTTTAAAAAATTTAACTTTTTACAAAGCCAACTGTACAACATGAAAGCGAAACGGCAGATATATTGCGCAAGGTAAATCAGCTTTACAGCATGAAAATAGAACAGTAGAGCCTGTGCAACTCAATCCAACTTTAGAAACCTTGCGACAACTATTACATCCCGCAAATGTTATAGATTTTGTGTAGGTTAAATGTCGAAGCCAAAGAAAAATACAATATTAAAAAACCCATAGTAAATGTCATTCGCCACGCACCGTTAGACACAGTTTTAACAGTTTGTCATGGCATATTATTACAGGAATTGGTAGGTTATAAAATAGGGTCACTTTTTAAATTCGCTCTCAAGGAGATACATAAATTGCTTGTAACTATTTTATGTATTAAATATCATAATAGACTATTCAACTGAAGACGGTTTGTTGCTGTATAAAATGTGTGCCGTGCTTAAAAATGCATACAGTTTAGTGCTTTATCGATGCCTTGTCATTTCTGGAACTTTTGTGATTTTTTTGGCAATACGCGCAACTTTTCATGTCTTGTATAAAGTCCCTAATGTATAACATTTCATGTTTGATTCTTCTGATATAAGAATTTATTTTTTCATAGTTTGGATTGTGTAGGATGTTTTTATTATGCCAACTGAAACAATTGCCAGTTTTTCGAAATTTGTGTTGGTGGTCTATATTGCTTTGTGCAAGCTATCAAGTAAAGCTGTTTAAGGCATGTACACTATATATTCTTGCTGCCAGTCTGGATGGTCAAGCTATCAAGTAAAGCTGTTTAAGGCATGTACACTATATATTCTTGCTGCCAGTCTGGATGGTCAAGCTATCATGGTAAAGCTGTTTAAGGCATGTACACTATATATTCTTGCTGCCAGTCTGGATGGTCAAATATTTTTGTTTCATTTGGGAAAATAATATCCTCTAGTACTTATATTTAATTTATTTCACTATAATTATTTCAGTATATGCTTTATTATTTTATATGTGTCTTTAACATTTAACCTTTGTCCTATATCATGCATTTTTTGCAAAAATACCTTCTCAATTCTGTAGATTCTGCCCCTGTGTGTAGTTACGTCATCTGCATCACTTGCCACCCGCAACAGATCTTTATTTACGTCATTTTGTCGCACTTTATGGTCAGCGTATTGGGTCAAAATAATGGCTATGTCAAGTGTCACATGGCTCTTGTGCGTTAGTAGTGCATTTTTGTTGTTGTTGTTGTTTGTTTTGTATACCTTTTATAATGTTCCATGTGGCTTCCTAGTGAGCGTATCGAGTGCAGATAGTGACTGTCTCTTTAGCCTCTCCGTATGATGCAAATTTGTCACGTTTTTTTTTTCTTTCTTTTTTCTTTCTTTTTTTTTTTTTGGTTCGGTAGGTTATGCTTCTTTGCATGTCTAATTTTAAACCATTTCCTATTCGGTGAGATTATATTTATTTCCCTCCTGGACTGTATTTGATTTGCTTTTTTATGAAGTGGCCTACGTTAACACTGACAAATTACATGTATATTAGCATACAAACATACGGGTATGTTACTAGTAATGCCCCATACATATGCTCTCAAATCATCCTTAGTGATCACTTGAGACTAATGAATGCATTTATTTGTTTCTCCCCAACACTTAAAGATTGGAATAATCTGCCAAGAGGGCGAGGTTTAAAATTTTGTAACATTAATATACAGCTTTAACCGGCATGTATAATTATGTTGCTGTCGTTATTTTTATTATTATTATTATTATTAGTAGTAGTAGTAGTAGTAGTGGTAGTATTAGTAGTATTATTATTTGCAGTACTAGTTTTTGTTGTTGCTCTCATAATTAAAAAAAACACAAACGCAGATAAATATGTGCAACTAGTTTCACATTCACTGTATGCTTCTTCAGGCACAACATATTTTTAAAGTAACGGATGACGTATATATATATATTTATAAACAATTACGTCACTGACATAACGTCATAAATGATATGCATTATCATAACAATCTCATATGTATAACGGGATCAGAAAGATACATGAGTCTTTAATGAAAACTGAATCAGTGAGATCACAGTTTAGAGACAAACAGTCATACATATAATTATATATTTATAAATGAGATATATGTATACAACATATCAATTCTTTTATTAAAATGTTATACAATTGTATATAATGCCTTAGTATTAAGAACATTGGGATACAAAGTATCAAACCTATGAATCCAGTAACTTTCTTTAATCAGTCTGTTCATCTCTCCAAGTACAATATCGATTATCATGAAAGAAAAATCACGTAAAGAGTGCTTATTTGTATTAAAATGTATTGAAACATTAGAGAAGAACTGACGATCCATACAAGTTTTGATATGAAAGCGGTGATTATTCATTCTCTTAGAAACTTGCTGAAGTGTTTGTCCAACATATTGCATGTTACATTTTTGTACAGGTTATCAAATAAATTACATCCGTTGATATGCAGTCAGTGTTATAACATTAAGAAAACAATTCTTTTGTATTAGAGCTACTAAAATAGGTACTTTCTCTAATATTTGTACATTGAGAGCACCGACGTCTGTTGCATTAAGATGATGATAAACATATTTTTGTATTTTCTGTCGGTTTAGTTCTGATTAAAAAAATCTTGCAAATTCCTAGGTCTTCTATAAGCAAGAATTGGCTTGCTTTTGTAAAGTGTTTTTACGCTGTTTTTATTTGATAAGTTGAGGAGACTCCAATATTTATTAATTGTAAGGTCTATATTTGGTAATGAAGGATTATAATGTATTATGAAAAGGAATTATATTTTTCTCTTTCATACATTCTGCTGTGTTTAAAGCATCATTTTGGGTAAGAATACAGCATTTATTCAAAACAGAATCAATTACATGTGTAGGATAATTCCTGCTTTGGAAATTTGTTTTTAATTCATTCAAAGAATTTTTGTAATTGACAATCGTATATATATATATATATATATATATATATATATATATATATATATATATATATATATATATATATATATATATATACATACATATATATATTATTACGAGTCTAGGTCTTAAAATATGTAACAGAAAGAAAGTTAAACCAATAAAATCAAGCAAAATCGACAAGCAATTTATTTCCAGACAATTGAAGTGAAACTCAAAAGACACTTACAACTTGTGAGTTAAATTCCAAATAATCCTAAATGTCCTCATCACAAGTCCAAAATAATAGAATGTTCCGAATTAATTTCAGTAGCCTTGAATGTCCTGATGTACCACAAAGATATAATCCAGAATGTATTTGAATGAGTTACATAAATCCCCAAATCATGTATTAATCCAAAATTCAATGAGCACTTTAGTAATTCCAATGAAGATTTTAAATAAATAATTCCTCTCAAATTATATCTGATTTCAACAACACACCTGTAAATTCAGATTGATCTATAGAACAGGGATTTTAGAATGAGAATGAAATTATTTACCAAAATCTGTATATATATATATATATATATATATATATATATATATATATATATATATATATATATATATATACACACACATGCCTACAAGACATATGTCCCTACAGAATATGCGTAATTCTAATGGAAAAATACTTGCCTACCTGACCCATGTAACAACATGACATGTTGAGAAATACTTGTAAATAACTGGACAAAAGTTAAGTATGTATTTTCAAATAACCATAAAACTTACAATCATAGACAAAAGTTAAGTATACAAACATTATACATAACAATATGAAAAAGTGAATATGTCCATGTGCCGGTTTATATATAGAATTAAAGTTGTTCATTTAACAAGAAGTCAGTAATATGTTCATGCTTTATTCCTTCAAGCGCTTTCGCATCATGGTCACGGATGCTCTTCAGGTAGATATATTATACTTTCAAAGTATATTTGTAAACAAATAATTTGACGTTATTGCTATGTCAATTACAGCATTGTTTACAGGACGATATATAAACAACTTCTTTACATCTATATACAACACTTGCATACAAAAACACATTTATAACACTGACGAAATCAATAAACACCCTTCACAGTCCTTGGATTAATAAAACAAAAATAAAATACATTGGACAGAAATGCACGTAATATAGGCACTGAACAGTGTATTATGAAAGTGCATCAATGTATTGATACAATGTATATAAAGAGGTCCATACAAATTATAGGCTTCCTATGACCATGCCATGAAAATGTATCATTGTATTGATACAATGTAGAAAGCATCCTGTTTTAATTTGTCATAAATCTCGAATAATTAGTTAACTATTAAGGTCTGGTTGTAGAGTGTATGAAATATTCTTTATCAGTAAATAATTTATATAAGGGAAGGACTTTAAAGTTTCTTCTTGAACAGTTAAGTAGATGCTTATTAACTTTTAATAACCTGATATCTTCTGTTCTTCTTTGCTGCCTATGCACTGTCATTCTCTTTCTTATTTCATGTTTCGTCAGACCTATGTATAAGGTTTCACATTCCATACATATCAATGCATAAATCACATTTTTAGAAGTGCAATCCATGTCATGTTTAACTTTTAATATTTTATTTTTTTTAAGTTTAATCGAGTTTCATTCTATTGTTTAGAACATGTTTTGGATTTATCGTACCACATTTGGTTACTCCGGCCTCTCTTTCAGTGAAGTTAAATTTAAACCTGGAAAGAATTTGTCGTTTTATCACTAGATCAAAGTAATTGTTCACATGTTCGTATCATCGGAAAGATATTAGTGTTCCGTGAGTTAAAAGTTGTAATCAATGGCATTCCAATTGATGATGGGTTAATGTTAACGTGGTTATCTCCCTTTATTGATCCACTGCTTTTCGCTCTCAGTATTCCTTGAATAATAATTTCCTCTGGGTAGTTTTCCTGCAGAGATATTGCTATAATTATGTGAGTCTCTGTTCTTATTTATATTTGTCCTTCACAATCGTTATCACTTTTGATGCAAGATTAAAAGGAATGTTTACTATTATATGTTTTACATGACAAGATTTAAAGTTTAGATAGTGATAGGTATCAGTTGGTTTACTTTAAATATCAGTATATGGGTTCCAGATAATTTGACGAGTATGTCCAGGAAAGGAATTCTTATTTCACTCTAATTTCTTCTGAATTTTATAGTTGTATGTAAGTTATTAAGTTCCTGGAAGGCTGGAGGTAAGTTATTAAGTTCCTGGAAGGCTGGATGTAAGTTATTAAGTTCCTGGAAGTCTGGATGTAAGTTATTAAGTTCCTGGAAGAATTCTTCTTTAGATATAGGTTTATTCCATATTATGAAGCAGTCATCTAAAAATCTCTTCCAGTTCTTTCTCAAACAATCCACAAATTCTTGTCCGTGTTTATCGCTCATTCTGTCAAATAATGAAAGCATATCTGCACGACTAAATCATGAATTTATAATTGAATCCCTCAAAGAAGTACTTGAACGCAATGTATTTTACTTTAATGGAAATTACTACATACAGAAAAAGGCACTGATGGGGCACCTAAATGGCATCAACTGATGCTACGCAAGTCGTTTGGTAATTGGAAGAGACAATACTTGACAGAATGATGGATAAACACGACTACTTCATAATATAGAATAGAGTACGATCACATTATTGATTTCTTCTTGAATGAACTTGTTCTATATATGAAGCGGCACATAGACATATTCACTTTATACATACATACATACATACATACATACATACATACATACATACATACATATATATATATATATATATATATATATATATATATCTATATATATATATATATATATATATATATATATATATATATATAAAAAGGAGGCGGGGCCCAGCGGGGGCTAAAAATTCCAGTCAAACAACTTTTTTTTTTTAAAATTTGAAGATGATCAAAGAATTAAAGTTTTGCGGGGTTGGGGGGAAGAATTTCTTGCTACGTCACTGCTGGATTGGAATGAATGTGATTAACTGATCCTCGTTAGGACGAGTCACGGATCTGAAAAAAGCGTCCATCTTTGTTTAAAATTCTTCACGGCTTTATTTCATCAAGATTCCATAACTTGCTGTAAATGTTTGTCAAACATGATTAATAGTTCAATATTTGTTAAACAGACCCGTAACTTCTCTTGTATGTACTCTATTATACTAAAAAATATCTGGCTTGTAGATAACCTATGCATTAAAAAAAAGCGAAACATTATTTCGGTAAAGTATGACCATATTTGCTTAGAGATTCGTACACGCACCACCTTTGCCGCAGAATGTGAAAAGAAACCATTACATGTTAGTCTGCTGACAGAAATTCCGGGCCCCTGGGCAGAGTAGTCATGGACACCAAAACTAGTTTAATTTTTTGTACATAAAAGCCTGTGTACAGTTTTGCATATAAAACCTGTAGTAATCTACCATAACTTAGACTCTTTCAAGGAACAAATTTTAATATTTACTGCAAAGATTAATTAATTTTGTTTATAACTGACTTGACGGTGGGCCCCTTGAAATCGCCTGGTTATTGGGCAATTGGCTTCCCTCTCCCTGCCCCCCCCCCCCCCTCATCGGCGGGCTTTATTACATGGATATTTGGCCAACGTCATCTTTGCAGCAACCGCGTGGTCCTCCCTCCCACGCCCCGCCCCGTTAATGTTTTCTGTTAGAATGACAAAGATTAACTTCGAAGTATAATTCCGACTCTCTAATTCAGTTATGGACCTAAAAAAAAAAAAAAAAAAAAAAAAAAAAATGGAAAATGTTAAATGCAAACCGAGACTAACACATAATTGTTATATACTGTCCCTAATGAAAAGGAGAGTGTTATATAACTGTAACTGTTTTAAAAAAAGAAATACATTTAATGTCGTAAAATAGTACATTTGTTAAGAGTTGTATCCACGAGTAGTAAATTAATTTAGTTGAATATTCATATACGACAAATGAGGTTGTTACTGAAGAACCCATACTAACTGATTATTCTCAAATTCCTATCTGAGTATAATCGTGTGTTTTAGTGTAGAACAGCGGCGAAGGATATCTCTTACCTCCCTTGAATTGCTGCTGCTGCTGGTGATGCTGCGTAATTGGATCAACCAATCAGATACAATTTTACTAAAGTAGAAATGTCAATCTTTCTTATATTTTAGGAGGGTGGAAAGGGATTTTATATACAGCAGTTCACTTTGTCAATTTCTTAACGTTATTTTCACTCAGTTTATACAAAAAGTTTGTCAATTGATTATCATATTTTATAGATTACTAAATCGATGTTAGCCCGAGACTCGTTTGAGAGAAGTGAACAATAGACAACAGTTGATCATTGATCTCCCTTTCGATACACTTGGTTGAACTGACATCAATCCACCATTGCTGAGAAGAGGGATGTCTGGGGTCAATTTATGAAACGGATACAATAGCACAATATTTAAAATTGCCAGAAAACAACAGAAAATAGGTAGAAGAATAGAGGAAAATCAAAAATGGTTGTAAATACAGCGTTGTGGTCGAAGGAATGGCGGTTTCACATATAGTGTTTCGTCAATATGCCGCCTGTGTCTCAGGTGAATTTTGTTTTGGGGCAATATATTCCAAATTTGTATCATAATGCTCGCCAAATTATATACAGTATTCATAAGAGCGTCTCCTTAATACTTAGAACACATACTTGTAATCGTGCATCAATTGTAGTTGGCAATATCAACATGTGCGTGAACAATTGCCTTTACCCATTGTTGGTTGTACTGGGAAGGCTGTTCAGCTTGTAAACGGGTGGGTGGTGGTGATTTATCTATCTAGTAATTTTTAAAAAAATTGATCAGTACATATACTTGCATGTCAGTCTATCAATCTATATATGCACATTGGCAATTGAATAATTTACCAACTAACCTATCCATCTGTCTATGCACCTTTCTATCCTTAAATCCATCATCCATCTATCTATCCATTGTTGCAAGCCATGGGTGACAATCTGCTATGCTCCTTTATCACCCGTGGCTGCCTGTACTTAGATTTTGTTGTTTTTTCATGAATACACATAAACAAAAAACGTCAACAACACAATGTAACAATCTCGTACACGTCAGTGAATGTGCTTGTTTTATCAATTGGTTCATTCAAACAGCTTGAAAGGTCATGTTGGATCACGGTGGCAAGAAAATTTTGTTTGTGTTTGCAGTGATTGGTTAAGCTGGTTTATGCATATTCATGTGAAAGGTGGAAATCTCGGCACAGGCAGCCATGGGTGATAATGGAGTGTAGCAGATTGTCGCCCATGGCTTTGTGACGATGTTGTCTAGCCGGCATTGTATGAAAGTAGTTACCAGATTGGTAAAGTGTCAGGGAGGGTCATAATGTTAAAAGTTACTGGTCTGAAGAAAAAACTACTTGGCTACACTAATCCATTTTTTTTTCATGTTGCCTGGTAATATCATACCACCCTCAAATCATGGTTTGGGGAAAGTGGAAAAGAAAAAATGTGTAAACCCTTTTTTTTAATCCTGTCTGTAAGAAACAAATTAGCAACTTGACATATGAAAAGAAATGTCAGTCTTTGAAGCAAACTTGCCTATAATGGGTAATTTTTGTTACTGTAATAATTTAGCAAAATGCAGTAAGAATTGATTATTTAAATTTTCTTTGATCATATTTTCTGGATTAATCAGTCAGGTAAAAATATGACTCTGTGAATCTTTATGAGTTTATATTTCACAGAAGAGCTAGATGCGCATATTTATTTTGGTGAAAACGAGCAGCATGGTAACAAAAATATCACTTACATCCTAATGGCATAAGGGTGAGGTGAAAGGTTGAATTTCTGAAGACTGTCAGAAATGAAGGTTTGCAGTTGAGTTTTAGGTCATTTTATCACTACATCTGATTAACATCGAGATCAACTTATAAAGAGATCTTTTTGGTGCTGATAAAGGTTTTGATGACCTTTGGAATTTCCGGTTCACATAATTTCAGTAACTTAACTGATAAAGCATTGCATTTTAAGTTTGTGAGAGTTATTGTTTGAAACATTGTGATGCTTTTCACTTTCAATAATGTGAAAGTTGTAATTTGATCGATGAAACCAGAGTTCAACACAAGATGATCTCCCATCTTTATCTGTCAGAGATCTCAGTTTTTATCAGATTGAAGATTACCGATATCCGAATTAACTTTTCTTTATTGGTTATACATTTTTGAGGACTTCATCATTGCCACAAACCATAAATTTAAGGACCCAATAAAAAGGATTGACCTATGAAGAAAATAGTACACCTTCTCTCAGTGACATATCCATTACACCCTCTTTCATAATTGACATATCTAATACTCACTCCTTCCACAGTAACTTATCAAATACTCCCACAGTGACATCCAGTACTTCTCCCTTATTGACATATCCAGTACACCCTCCTCACTTGTGACATATTCAGTACTCACTCCATCTTCAGTGACATCCAGTACTCCCTCCTCTCTCATTGATATATCCAGTACTCATTCCTTCCTCAGTGATATATCCAGTACCTTCTCTTTCCTCAAAAACATGTCCAATACTTACTCCACCCTCAGTGATATATACAATACATCCTTCTCTCTCAGTAACAAATCCAATACACCTTCCCCCCTCAATGATATATTCACAAATATAAGGAGAGATGAAATGTAATTTTCAGCCAAAACATGAAAAATGATACTGTTGAAAATAAATGAATTGAGGGTAATCAGCAGTTATCATGTAATTGATTATGAGGTTTACATTGTAGAAGTACATGCTGTAAACCTCCATTGATCCTGAAAAATCGGTTTCGCATGCTCATTAGCATGACTGTCCTAATTTAATTGGCATGTCCTGGGGGGGGGGGGGGAAGGACATTACTTGCGATTGAGACCTGAGTTGTAAGTACAGTGGTCCATCATTATAGGGGCTCCTGAGTGGTCTAAGGCACTCGCTTTTACAGATCACTTACATCTCACCTCTGTCTGCATGGGTTTGAGTCTTGGCTTGACCAATGTGGATATGCGAGAAAGCTTTGGAGTTTTCCTGTGTGCTCCCTCCACCAAATATACTGGCTGCCATGTATAATCTATCATGTGCTGAAAAATGGCAATAAACCCTCCCCCACAATACTTCAACATCATTATAAGCACCACAGTATCGCTCGATCACTTATATGATATGGGTATTGTTATGGATTCCATTTTTGTCATGAATATAGTTTGATATTGGTTTCAGCAATATTTATTCATTATTATCAACCATCAGTATACAGATAGCATATTTCTCTGACATGCCCATGCTAAATATTAGGCTTTCCTCCCCCTTGCCACACGCTTTGAGTAACTTGTAGCAGATGGGAGGGGGGTGTGTGTCTTCCCAGAAAGCCCACCACCGCATCTAATGCAAAGGTGACAAAAAAATGTCTGCTGACATTCATAATGTTTTGTAAAAGAATCAACATATTTTTTGCCCATTTTTATTGTCCCAAGATCATGGAAAACATCATTCATTCAATAGATTGTTTAGAAAATAGTTATGGATATTGTTTCCAAAAAGTTTCTTCACTCTGTAAAAACCAGTTACTCATACAAGATGAGAATGAAATGCTCACTTTTCAGTTTTAATGCAGAACAGTAGCTTGTCAAAATGATCCTGTACGTCTTTTACCTTTCGATTGCCGTTGAAAGTTCAGGATCATTTCCAGTTCAGAAAGGCATTAAACAACATATTTATCAGTCCTAGATATCACAGCAACTAAGCTGTATTCAAAGAATAGTATCCTATGACATCCCATTACCATGTCATACTTATTACCATGGCCTTTGAGCATTTCCAAGAGCTGTCATGCAAATAAACTGATACAGAGGCCATCTTTCCCTGCATCAAGAACACACTTGATTTCATGCAGTTATTAAATTTTCCATTGTTCAAGTGAGCTTTTGGATAATGTTGGTAGACTTCATTTTGGGTATGTTTTCTATGTAGTAACGCAGTCATAGGACTTGCGGGCCAAAAAAAATGTCTTATCTTCATATCTGGAATATCAAATTGCTAACAAAAATCACTAGATATTACACTGACTTTGAGAAAACTGTGTTTTTGGGGTTAACATGGTGTCCTATTCCGGTTGAGTTGAAATATTCTTAAGAGAAGAAATGAACTGTTCAGAAAACCTGCGTCAAATAAATCACAAAAATAATTACATTCCAGTGCTTGTAAATTCACAATAATATAACATGCACATGAACCAATAGTACTTTGTAAGTTTTTTTTTTACGAAAGAATTTTGGTATAAGCTGGTCCTGGCAAACAGTGTTTGTGGGTTTGATCTCTGATGAAATTGTCTGTTACTTACCTGTTGGATGCTTGGTAGAACCAGAGGAAGCACAATGATACATTTAAAGAAAGTAATTATTCTGTTTTTATGCTGTGTTAGGGATATTTTTCTCATTAAGTTTCTTCCAAGATATCTATATATTGTATAATTTGTGGCACCACACTTTGTCTTACCCGCTTCAGCCAGTACTTTTTCAGTTTATTTGTTTTTTGTATTCCATGCCTTTTCAAAGAAAAGTGAAGGACATAGTATCTGTGCTTCCATCCATATATGTCTCTTCATTACACTTTTGTTTCCACTCTATAATTTAAAGCCATTTGTGATTAAGGAATTGATTTCCAACTAGTTACTTGATTTTTACTGCAGAAATTGCAGCCATACTAAAATCTTTTAACTACATTGAAACCTCTGAAAAGATGTCATCTTTTTGGATTTCCTTTTCAAGTTGAAAGCGTTGCAAAATCTTGAATTTGATGACACATTAATATCCCAGATCAATTCTTACAGAAAACTCCATAAACAAAGTTTAGAACATCGCACTCATCATCAGAGAGTGCAGTTCTCATACAGAACAAATTACAGAGATGAGGTGGCACTGTGTCGATATAAGGTTGCAATGTTTACAGATATTTATAAACGCATCATGGTATACAATAACCAAAACGATGCCAATTCAAAACACAACCTTTCCCCTGATTAGCATGTTGATGGCTGACATCTATTTATATGTAAGCTATGGACATTATGCATGTTGTGTCTTGCTCAGTTCGCAATTGTTTCATTTGCTGTACGTATTTTACCTCTTGTCATGACGTTATTCAATTTGTAAGACATGTTGTTGTTGAATATATCTGACAATTTAGGTAGAACATCCTTTGGATTGTTGTGATATTGTTTCATATTGCTACATAATATGTATATGATGGAAAAATCAAGAATGCAACTGGACATGCCAGGACATGGGCATTGGCTAATACCAGATGTACCACTGTTAATGATTTTGTAAACCTTTACAGGTAGTAAACTGAACTGAGCCATTTACACATGTAAACATTGACCAGAGTACATACCGTGCCAGTGTCCACTTGGAGTGGTACAAATTCTTGTCTAGTGTATCGACTTCCACTCTGTGAGACATCATTTTTTCATATGAACTCAATTAAGAAACTTTATGATGATGTACCAATAGAGAAATTCTTGGATTTTTTGAGGGAATGCAGTTTATATATTTAAAAAAATGCACATTTTAATTTAAGGTATTAAACATTTTGTACCTTTATCTTTTGTTTTATATACCTTGTACAGGATTTTAACATCTGTATTTTTTACCTTGCAGTACTATATGCTTATGTTTATTTGGAAGGCTTTATCTACCTGAAGTTTCTTTCGGAATTCATTATCTTTACATTTTATATTGTAACTTTTGATCAGCTCCATATAGCCATTATTGTGATGATGTGGTGTTAAACCCTATACCTACCTACCTACATTTCCATCACCATTTCCCTTCTGCTCTGTAACTTTAAAGTCAATTGAGATTATGGGCTGAAACTTGCTGTACTTATACATCATCACTAGAAGATGTGTCACATACCATAATGGAGGTGTGTTCTTCAAGGTCAAGGTCAAGGTCAGGGCTCAGTATTTAAAATTTTCCATCATACTTTCCCTTCCATGATATAACTTTAAAGCTGTTTGAGATTAAGGGTTGAAACTTGGTATATTTATACAGCATAAGCTGTTATTTTCTATGTCTGCCCAGTAACTTTACATCTCTGAATTAAAGGTTCTAGTCAGATTTCATTATTGTGAACTTTTTTGTCTTCACTAATGTAGGCAGGGGACAAAAAAATAATGTAATTTTGCTTGTGCATATTGCGTACAGTTGTCCCAAGTTATATTTCCATATTTCAAAAGTGGTCTTTTGTAATAGAAATAGAGAACCTGAAATGATTTCCTATCAGGTTTGAATTTCAAACTTTGTAGTCTGTCAATCCTTTTACACTCTTTCATGATTACTTCCTGAATATGTGTGGGTCAATAGTTAAAACTTGATGTTTATGTAAATGTACACGATTAATCTCTGCGTTGTTCATTACAAGTTGAGGTTGATATATGATCAGATTTTCTTGGTATGATCATTGAATCGGGACTGTTGGGATTCCAATTTTTATAAGCCACTGATATGCCCATGTTTGAATTATATGAAGGTCTTCATTCAAGATGCCAGCACTGTAGACCCAGCTATCACATAATCAGCATTCAAAATTAGCACCTGTCCACCAATCAGATGCTGATCATTTTTTGGTTGAATCAACAAAAAGTAGATTTAGTTTGTCCATTATAAACTTGATGTGACATATTTTCCAATTTGGTTGAAATCCAAGAAACTTTGATAATGTTATGCTGCAGAAAGGTGTCAGTAGCATGGACAATCGGTGGTGGTGGTGATGGGACATGTCTCCTGTCAATAATATAATGAAATGCTGAAAATCAGACTCTTTCAAGATCTCATGCCAGATTTGGCTGAAATCAACACATGTTGGTTAAGCTATGCTCTGGAAACCAAAGTCAGGAGGACAGACAATCAGGAGGCATAACTCCTGTAAATGTCATGGAATAATGGAAATTGAACTCTAGATCTCATCTATATATAGCTGAATACCAATTTAGATTGAAATATAAAGTGTCTATTAAAACTTAAGCAATACTTTAGTGCAGGGCTGTCAAACTCGTTTGCTATGGTGGACCAGATTTGATATAAATAATAATAAATAATGTGTCTGGTGGGCCGTATCTGGCCCGCGAGCTGTATCTGGCCCATGGGCCATATGTTTGACACCTCTGCTTTAGTGTGTACCATATAAACACGCTTACAAGTAGAGTCCAACTGCAAGCAACATAGACCTTGATCTGCTGTCACATAATGCACTGGTTGATCAGGGTTTGTGTTGTTTGTTCTACTGATTACTCCTAACAAACTGCATAGACCCAGATTGGCCAGCATATTGTGTGTTGACAGATCTGGGTCTGTGCAGTTTGCAGTTGGACTTGACTTACAAGTTAGTAAATATGGTAGATAACTTAATATATCAGCTCAGTGATTCCTTACAGAAGGTGTCTGGATAACAGATCATTAACACATTTGCATCACATCTCAGTGTTCCTAAGTTTGATCCCTGGTTCAGCATGCACTAAGATATATGTTTGCCCATCTATTTCCTCAAATATATGTTTTCCTAGGGATGGAAAAATAAAAAAAAAGTCTTTCTTCCTTGGAATCAAGATTTTCATAAACCTGTTCAAACTTGGAAATTATTCCTTTATATTCAGTATTAATATATATGTATTAGAATTGAACAGTACCTCAGCACAATGATGGTATAGGGTGCCAGTTGAAAATTAAGTTCTAAAGATGTATTTTGGGATAGAAACAATATTCATTATTAAATTCTGCACAAAACAGTAGATATTTTTCTTAACCGATCAAAATTGTAACATATTTGGGGGTGGTGATAAGCGAATTTTTTCCAGCCCCTGGAACAGACATGTTACAAGTCCAAAATGCAAATGCTGGAGATTTTGTCTTCTCAGTGCAGGAGATCCGTACTTGAGTGCAGAATTTTGGTCTACATATTCCCAGGACAGCTTTTTAACCTAAATTTAAAATCAATTCAGAGTTTTTTAAATATTAAAAAAACAAAAGACAAAAATGTTCAGATTTTTTCAGCTTCTTAGGGAAAATGATGAATGGTTAAGTAGTAAGGTGTGAAATCAATAAATAAGACACCCTTTGTCCATTTCTTTAACCCAGTCAGATATCACTAATTATAAATATAAGTAAAATGTAAATGCATACTAATCAAAGTACTGTATATTAAATACCAATAAAGAGTGATATTTTACCTAAGACAACAGTAAAATGTTAGGTCTTAGAAAGTAAGAAAGATAAGTGATCAAACTTCATAATGCTAGATGTATCACTTTTTATAATCTTTTAGTTAAAACTTTCCATATACTCGCTTATAAGTCAAGTCCAACTGCAAACTGCACCAACCCAGAACTGTCATGCATAATGTGCTGGCAGATCTGGGTCTATATTGTTTGTTAATAATTAGCAGAACAAACAAAATAAACCCTGATCTGCCAATGCATTATGTGACGGCAGATCAGTGTCTATGTTGTTTGCAGTTTGACTTGACTTATAAGTGAATATAATGGTATTTTTTCAAAGCACCTTTACAATTATATTTAATTTAAAAGTACTTCTCATATGAGTATTTAGACAGTCTGCTTATATAATTAGCTCAGTGCAATTAAAAGACATTATAATTGTCAGTTCTTATCTTTGTGTTCTCAGGCAGCTTTAACTTAGGTATTTGACAAAAGACACTAAGCAGACATCATTTATTAAGGAAAACCAGTGTGCAGTGTAGTGAAAAATGTTCCCAGGTGAACTTATGAGCCAAAACATATCAAAACACTGTACAGATATTCTGGAAGTTTAATGGAAGGTGCAGTGCTGGATGACCGACTTGAAAGCATCCAGATGGGAGGCCAGACTGGTGGCCATCACTACTGTTTCAGGTTGCAGATTCAGCAGTATTGTTGTCCGTGGAAAGAATAAGTGTTTATAGGCATTGATATTACACTGATTAGTGTTAACCTTCATAGAGTGACTGTGTCTTGTTGATCTAAATGATAATGGACAAAAGATGGTATATCACTGGGATGGCAACTAAGTTGTTCATAGCCTTTTATAGATGTGTGACATATGCAATTGTTCAAAGTTGTTCAAGAGATTGTTACAGTAGTTGATTGATCATGGTGGTGAGACTTCCAGGCTTTGGTAGATGCTTATTGAGTACAAAGAGTGCTGCATTTCTCTAAAATTGCTCGATTTGTTTGATTTGCATGGTCTGTTGTTGGTTCCAAATGATGGAAGCATATTCAAATTTTGGACATGCTATTGTCTGATATGTTCTTTTTTTTACTTTGAGTGGACAGAGTTGAAAGTTTTGCTTACGAAAGTCTAGTATAATAGATGTTTTGTTGGTTATGTTGTTGACATGCAAGTTACACTTCATTTTGTCACTACCATATATACTCGCATATAAGCTGGGTCAAAATGCAAAAAACATAGACCCTGATCGGCCATTGCATAATGTGCCGGCAGATCACGGTCTATGTTTTTTGTTCTACTGATTAGTCCTTGCAAACTGCCTAGACCCAGATCTGCTGGTGCATTATGCGATGGCAGATCTGGGTCTAGGCAGTTTGCAGTTGGTATCAGCTTATATGTGAGTATATAAGGTAAGTTCTATGCCGAGATATGGATGGTATTGAACACTTGTGAATTCTGTACTTTCACTGAGTAGTTAAAGAGATTTTTGATGGGTGGGTCTATATTAAACTGCATTGACCAAGTTTAGGTCTTGTTGAAGTACGATGTGGGTGTCACTGATGAGTCTGTATATTTGCCCCGAGCAATTTGGAGAAGATTTAAACACTATGATACGATGATGTTTCCTGTGGCACCAATAATACTCTATTTCAATGGAAGTTTTGTAAAATCTTTACTTTGCCATTAAGTATCTGCCAAACTGAATGCCCTGTATAGCCATGTATGTGCTAATGAGTAGACAAATGTAGACAGTATGTTTTGTTATTTAGCTTTGACTTCCAATTGGTGGTCACTTTATAAAACACATGCATTCCTGAAACTCAACTTTTTACGGACAAAAAAATTATAACCTGGTACATAAGCCTTTTTTTTAGGGGAAATACATTAAATGCATCATGAAATGTAAGAAAATGACATAAAGTATTTAAAAAAATTAGAGATTTTGTTTCTTGGAAGGGCGTCAGTTTTATCTATTTTTTGGAAGACGCCTGGAAAATCAGGGAGATATCATATATGCCCAGAAGTCTCTCCTTTCTTTCATATGAAGTGCCATTTTAGCTACCATCTTAGATGTTATGAGCACCAAATATAAGTTGTCAGCATTTTTACGGTTGGTGTGAAATAAATAAATTTTAATGATATTATAATGTATTCATGAAAACTTTTTCACTGTATGTGAAGAAATAAAGCAAAATTTCTAATCTTACAGGGGAAAGGACCAAAGCGAATGAAAGGGAAAGGTCCCAAGAGGTCGGACGGGAGCTTCTCTGATAGTTCCAACAGTTTTATTCGGCAGGTAAGTCCTGTTTATATCATGGTGTTTCTCTCATGATTAAGGTTAGCCTTGTCAATGTTTTGACAAATTGTGGGTGGGTTTAACATCATGCAAGTTTTCTTTAATGGAAATTTGTCGAAATTTTGTATTCATTTCAGATGGGCTTATTATCAAGCCTGGTCTTATCATGAGAGAATTACAGTGTAATTACGGTGGAAGAATCTGAAGATGTTCTACTTGCACAAAATTTGAAGAAAAAAATTATTCCTTTGATATTGAAAGTAAACTTGGGGTAGATAGCTTTAAATCAAAAATGTCAAGCAAGTGTTGTTTTTTTTTTGAGTCTCATCTTGTCTTGTATTATATGTAGCGGTCATTTGCTGAAACTGGCCTTTAAATTAATAATTCTTTGAAGCTAAGTAAACCCATTCTGGACCTGGATATTGATTGTTTTATTCTGAAATTTTAAGGCTTTCATAATTACCTCCCTTGAAATCAATGTTGACCATGTTATGGGTTGTACAGTGGTCCCCCTCTTATAAGGCCACCCTTATGCAGCAGGAAAGTCGCCTTATGCGAGGGGTGGCCTTTCCCGATGGGTATCACACATATACAAGTAATAACTACATATAATGTATGGAAGGCTTAACTAATTTTTATATATTTAATATTTTCATTTAAAAATCACAAGAATGTTATGGAATCAATGTGATAAAACTTTAATCAGTGTTATTTAAAATAGTTATGAATAATCATCAGTCATAGTGGAAAACCATTTGGTCAATATGATCATGGTACAAACATTTGGCTGTAACTGTCAGTGTTCATCGAGTCTATTTTCCTACTGCAGTAGAATGTATATTGATGATGTTTATTTAAATCTTTCAAACATACATTTCTTGGTAGTGATCAAAAGACTGTCCATCTTTTTGTTTAGTTGAATTGCTTTTTTTTTCATTCTACACTTAGAATGTCTGATCACATTTTGCACCTTTTGCAACAACTTATTCCTTCATTGACATTTTGTAGTTATTACACAAGATGCTCAGTGTTTACAAAGGAAGTGAGATTGGTTTTAGTCTGGTACCCTTTCAAGTACATTTCGTAATCTATGTCACACCGAGCTGAACAATACTGTGCTTCTCAGCAGTTGGCTTTTGTCATTTTGATAATTATCAAAGTGACAAAACCTAACATCTAAGGAACACACAACAGTAAGGATAATTGGCTGACTTACTATTTGTATTTATTAAAGTTACTTTATCAGCATGTTGGAAAAAATGTCAGTGTGTTGAATATAGAAATGAACAAATATTAGTGAGATTTCTGTTTGTAAACGTCATTATGTGCCCACTTGCAAGGGATACATTTGACAGTTTTTGCACAAATATGCTGGCTGCTGGTTGCATTATAGGGGTGGCCATCCTTGAGGGGTACTTTTGAACACAAACTCATTGGTGTTGTGGTTATTCTGGCCATATAAAGCAGGTGGCCGCTGGTTAGAGGGACCATTCAAGATGGGGACCACTGTATATCTTGTGTTCTTTCCAGGAATTAATTTATTGATATCCAGGAGTATGTTTATCATTGGAAGATTGCATGATTATTCATGGTGTGTGCAACCAAATAACTATTTAAGAAACAGTGTACATTTACAATAAGTAATGTGTTCCTTTTCCTATGAATAACATTGCTATGTAAGGTTGAACTAAAAGATGGCTGACACCTTTGTTCCCAAGGGAGGTAAATCTAACTGGAACTTAAAACTCGCTTCATAGGTAGAACACCCTATTGCAGCAAATGATTTGTCATAAAGAATGATTTAGACCCCTAACACAATTTAAAATGTTATACTTGTCCAGAATTAAGATTAAAGTTATATCACAGGGAAATCCAAATAGTATGTCATAATTTGCATAAAAGTTTGAAGCAAGTAACGAACAACATTTTTTTTTTAAAAGAAAAATTAAAACATTTCCAGGGCTTCTGGATAAAATTGCTAACAATAAATTACTGCATGATTACAAGGGGTTATTAAAGAAAGAAAAAAGGACTGAAAATGCAGAGCTTATCAAACTAGCAAATATTGATTTTGTAAAACATTTCTCCTCAGCTCAAATGGTCCTTGGGGTGACTAGGGTGAAAAAGTCGCTTTGGGGTGTCAAATTTTGCTCTGTACTATCAGGAAAGTGATTTACATGTTACCCAGAAATGTAGAAATTGTGTCCTAGAACATAAGAGACTATGACTACACTCAATTGCCATTTAATATAAGAATGTACAGAGTTTGTTTTGCAGTTAGATTTTGTTGGTTCGCTGACCAGAAGTGCTTTGAAATAGTGTTTATTGCATCTGACCATAGCTAATTATTTAATTACTTGCAAGAAATGATTGACCTGATAAACCTTCCCCTGAAGCTGCAAAATTCTTCTACAAAAAAGTTCCTGACAGGAACTTCAGATTATATCAGAAAATGTTTCAGATGCCATTTTAGATGAGAAATAAGACTTTTAGCAGCATTAAACATCAATGCATACAGTTTATTTGTCCTGACAAACATTGACTGTTAGGTCTGCTGCTGCCATGGGGTATATCATTGCTTAAGTGGTGCAAGGGCAAAATCCAAGGTTAAGCCAAATGGCACTTCCTGTTGTACTAAATGTGGGTCAAGACAATGTTTTGAGGTTAACTGCAGAATAAGACTAGGTTAAAGTATCAGATAATGTTTTTATTCATGTATTTTTTTAATTTTCATCATAAAAATATAACTTTTTTAGCAGCAGCAACAACATCTACAACTACTGCTGTACTACTACATCTCCTTAATACATTTTTGAATATTTATCAAATCCATTTGTTCATACGTATGTCCATATTGTTGGTCGTCCATCTGTCTGTTCATATTTTGTTTCTGTACAATAACTAGAGTTATCAACCATATGCAGTTGCCAAACTTTGTAAGGTGCTTGCATTTGGGGCAAGGAGGAAACCTATAAATTTTGGGCTCCAAAGGTCAAGGTCACAAGGACTGAAAGGAGGAAAACTGTATCCATGCAATAACTTGTATACCAGATATCTTGACCAAACTTGTCAAATGGCTTGCATTTGAGATAAGAAGAGACCTATTGATTTTGGGGTCAAAGGTCAAGGTTACTGTGACTCTATAAAAAAGAAAAATTATTTCTGCACAATAGCTTCAGCTCTTTATCATCTACTTTGATCATTTTTGGATGACTTGCATTTGAGATAAGAAAGACATATTCATTTTGGATTTAAAAGGTCAAAGGTAACATAGAATGAAAGAAGGAAAATTAATTTCCACAAAACTAATTAAGTTCTGTACCACATGCCTTGAGTAAACATTGTTGATGGCTTGTATTTGATGCAAAGAAGATACCTATTGATTTTGGGGTTAACAGGTTAAAGATTCAGGTCATAGGGACTCCAAGAAGGAAAATGCGAGTCCTATGCCACAAAACATGACCACATTTTTTTGTCTGTACATCTGTCCATCTTTTTGTCTTTCCACGACGAAGATTAAAGTCATTGTCAGAGTTTTTCAGATTAATGTCAATGCCAAGGGTTTTAGCTTTACTGGTCATAGAACAGAAGAGCTTATGGGATGGTCTGTCGTCCATCGTCTGTTGTCTGACGTCCGTCGTCCACCTGTCCCTTAGCACAAGTTTGTTATCGCTACTGCTCCTAAACTATATAGAAGATTGCCCTGAAACTTTACACACACATTCATCCCATGGTCTGGTTGGTCCAATATGAAAATGGTGCTGCTCAGACATCCAGTATGGTCACCACAGTGGCCATCTTGAAAATCTTGTTATCGCTACTCCTCTTGAATGGATGTTCATATTAACATGGGGTTTTCACTAAAAGACTTCTTATGATGTTTAGTTGGTGCTAAATAATTGTCGTGCCGATCTGATGTCCAATATGGCCACCATGGCAGCAATCTTGAAAATCTTGTTATTGCTACTCCTGAATTGATGGTCGTATCAGCATGGGGTTTTCACCAAAATACTTATGATGTCTAGCTGGTTCTAAATAAAAATGATGCCAATATGGCGGCCATGGTGGCCATCTTAAAAATCTTGTTATCACAACTCTACTTAAACAGAAAGTCATATTGATGTGAGGTTTTCACCAGAAGACTTCTTATGAACTCCAGTTGTCTTAAATGAAAATGGTGCCAATCTGACATCCAGTATGGCCACCACAGCAGCCATCTTAAAAATCTTGTTATTTCTATTCCTGAATGGAAAGTCATATCTTGAAAATAGTTATCTCTAAGCCCTCTCCAAATGGATGGCTATATCAACATGGGCTTTTTCACCAGTAAACTTCTTAAGATACCTAGTTGGTCTTAAATGAAAATGGTACCAGTTGTACATACAATATTGCTGCCTCGATAACTGTCTTAAAAATCTTGTTGTCACTACTCCCCCTGAATGGATGATTATTTTGACATGGGGTTTTAACCAAAAGACTTCTAATGATATCCACTTTGTCCTAAATGCAAATGGTGCCAAGCTGACATCTGTGTACCACAGCAGCTAATTTGAAAATCTTGTTATTGCTGAAGAATATCAGAGATGGTTTCAACACTTTACAGTTAAAAAGAAGAAATGGTCTTATCTTGAATTCCTGGAAATTCTTTTCGCCCAGTAGAGCATCAGTCCCTTCAAGGAACTCTTGTTACTTTCTAGCTAAATAAAAGGCATGCTTCAGAAAAGGAAGTCTCTTTTTAGCTTTAATATTCACACATATGAAAAGTAGGCAGGGTTCTGGAAATTGGAGAGTGAAACTTAAGATCATAAGAGTGAAAAGAAATGTCATGTAGTGTTTCTTGGTAACCCATGACCCTAGAGATATCATGTATAAATTTAAAATTTTCAAGCATGGAAATTAAGTATTATGGGTAAATTCACTAATGAAAATTGTTAATGATGCACACAAAATTAAATGAGAAATCTACAAATAAAAGAACAACATGAACAATAGGAGTAACAAGTAAAAGTAACATACACGATCTTGAATCAGGTGAACTTATCATGGTGAAAGGACTATTGATAATAATCAAAAGCCATAGTTTCAGTTCAACTCGGGCAACTTAACTCCTTGCACCATTTTGCTGAATTTTATGCCACTTTTCAGTTGGTAAGTTAAAATTTTGTGACAACACACCATCTTACAAACTGTAAACACTTTTATTTGCCACAATAATGACATGCACTGCTAATAAAAAAAAGAACATAATTGAAAAACACTGAGAAATGTCTGAGCTAATATTGTATTCATCTTGCATTGAAATCAACATAGTGCCATGTGAATAGACAAGTACCGTATTTTCCGGTCTAGAAGTTGATACTTTTTGACCGGAAAGTCTGGGTTTCGTCTTGTACTCTGAATTGACTTATATATGGATTATGTCATTGAAATTGCTCTGTAATTGGCAAAATAAAAAATAGGCAAAATTAATGACAGGTCACATAGCTGTACCAATTTTTGTTCAATTACCATGTCAATAAATTGTTATAATGAACGGCTTTTATATTATAAGTTTTATCATTATTTTGTATGCATTTGTGTGTGCTTGTATTTTCTGATTTGTCCAACAGGAAATACAAGAAAACAAAGAGTTCACAATTCACAGGCTGCGTACGGTCTATACTTTATAGTATACTGTACTTAATGAAAGCTTATTGTTTGTTCCTAAAAAAAAATATTAAAAGATTTTGCTTTATTCATCTTTTTTTTTACCATACATCGTTCTTCCTGATCACAATTTAGTCAAGGGTCCATTGATATTTGATTTACCAGTATTTTATTTGATGCACTCGAACGATTACTGGAAGATCGTTTTCATTGATATAATTGATCCTACAAAGGGATGTAATCCATATTAACAACTTGAATGTTTGATGATTATTTATAAAATATCGTAGATTAAACACATAATTATCATATATTCATAATGCTGTCATATATTCACTAAAGAATGCCCTTAATATAGCTTAAAATTCAGAAATAGAGATGGACTACTTGTGGATCATCAATGATCCGTTCTTAGTCTTGCATTTTAGCTTAAAACAAAATGTAATGTCGGCACATTATTCATATTCATTTTTAACCAGCTGTTGTTTCAACGTCTCTCTTTGATTATACTGGTAATTGATAAATAGGTCTCTGGTTTCCGACAACAATCAAATTATAAAAAGTGTTTTTTTTTATTCCTTTTATGTGATTTTTCTGTTTTTCTGTCTCTCACTAATTTTCTTTGCATTTCTGAATTCCCAGTGGATAGCCTAATTTCCCTATTGGTAGCCTCGCTAATTTGATAATGTCTGTTGAATCTTGCCCAAAAACTGGTGTCAACTGGAATAACCTGGCTAAAGTTCTAAGCATATTTAATTAGCATGTAAATAATACTGTACAGCCATGTGTGTTTTGTGATAATGAATATCATAATTAAAACAAGAATGAATTGTTTATTCAGAGGTGTCAATTGATAATGGAATATAGTAGTGCCCTTGTACATGAGTAAGATCACAATTGACAGGTAACTGAACAATACAGATTCCAATCCCTCTCCAAAACAAAACTGTGGAAAAAGCATGCTGGCGTAGATGACGCAATTTACCAATTACCAGTAATCTGGAATAGCATACAGTGATACCATTAATATTCATGAAGCTGGAAGTTACTAGTGAAAAAGATGAAGTCAAGGTGTTGATCTGGCCTTGTCTTATACTCTGCATCAACTTATATATCGATGAAGGATGGAAAATTTACAAAATTAGTGAATTTGACTTATACTCTGCATCGACTTATAGACTGGCAAATATGGTCAATCCATCGATAAATCAATTGAAACATTACATAAGTGAAAATTCTAAAACCAATTTGCACCAAATGCAGGGCTAGAAAATTCTGCTTATCCACTTTGTATTTACGATTGGTGGCTGAGGAAGGCAAGTCACTTTCTCAGGATGCTCATCCAATTGGACAAGTGGCATTTTAAGCAGATTCAGCATTATGTAGTGTATTATGAGTAAAATTAATGCAGGACAAGTAAAGTCCCAAGTCACTTGTCCAGCAGGACTAGTAACCAACTGAAGATTTTTCAAGCCTGGAAGGGTTTAAATATTAAATATTAGACCTGAGCATGAAGGTGAACAGAAAGAGAAATTAATATTAATAAAAACTATTTTGCTTACAATATTTTTTACTTAACAATGGAAAATAATTACCTGCATTTTCCATTTATTTTTTTTTTACTTTGACATTTAGATACCATAGCAATTGTTATGAAAAATTAATTGGGATACAGTGAGGCAGGTTGCTGGTAAAATAGATATTAATGGAAATTTCTTGTGATTTTGTTCATATATACAAGTAGAATAAAGCATTTTTAAGATGTTTAAAAATATACACAAATATACGCAAGCTTAAATGTGGAATATGGAAAGTTGCCACTGTATCGTGGTGACATTTTGTTTTCTTCACTCTTATGATCTGAAGGTTCACCTTTAGATTTCCTGATTTCACCCTTGGGTTTTGGCAACCAAGTTTTGAAATCCAATGGAAAACCCAATGGAGTGACAGTTTTCCATAATTAGTAGGTATATATTTAAATATCTTACTAATACTTTATCCTTATAGATATTACCAACCTGTTCCAGTTTATTTTTTAAAAAAATTGGCATATGTGATACCAATCTAAATGTTAAAGGGAAAAAAAACTGAATATAAAGTGCAGTTAATTATTGCAGTTTCCTTCAGTTGAATAAAAATGTTTAGCAAATTAGTTTTCATCATCAATACTTTATCCTTCCTCACCTTTCTTGCTTGAGTTTAAAATATATGTGTTCATATTCATTCAGAGCCAAATAGGTTTTAGTAGTTTTACATAAACAATGCCCTAATTAGGTTTTGATTTCTAAGTTTGTAGCTCTACTGGTCATAGACTGTAGACTGGAACAGCTTATGGGATGGCCTGTTGTCATCTAAGGTCCATCTGTTTATCCCTACTTCTCCTAAACTATTTGGAGGATTACCATGAAGCTTTACACACACATTCATCCCAAGGTCTAGTTGGTCCTAAATGAAAATGGTGCTGCTCAGACATCCAGTATGGTTGCCACATCAGCCAGCATGAAAATCTTGTTTTTGGTACTCATCCTGAATGGATGATCATATCAACATAGGGTTTCACGAAAAAAAATCATATGATGTCTAGTTATTCCTAAATAAAAACAGTGCTGATCTGACAACCAATATGGCCACCACAGCATCCATCTTGAAAATCTTGTTATGGTTACTCCTGAATGGAAGTCATATCGACATGGGCTTTTCATCGGAAGACTTCTTATGGTGTCTAGTTGGTCTTGCGTAAAAATTGTGCTGATCTGATATCTAGGGGTGAAACGATACACCTGTGCCGCGTATCAATACGATTCACGATACACAGTCTACGATAAGATACATTATCGATTTTCAGTTTAAAGAATAAAAGGCAAACGACTAATAATTATTCATGACTGCTGAAGATTAAAGTAACTTATATAGGGTAAGTATCATTTTGTATCGATTCTTCACCTCTTGTATCGATATGTGTATCAATATGGAAAAAGTATCGATGCAACGATATATCGATGAAACGTTTCACCCCTACTGATATCCAATATGGCTGCCACATCTTATTGCTAATCTTTGTAGATGGAAAATTATATCAACATTGAGTTTTGACCAGAAGACTTCTTTTGATGTCTAGTTGGTACTAAATGAAAATAGTGCCAATCTGACTTCCAGTATGGCCACGATGGCAGCCATCTTGAAAATCTTGCTACTCCAGAATTAATTGTCATATTGGCATAGGGTTTTCACCAAAAGACTTCTTATGATACATGTATCTAGTTGTCCTGGATGAAAATGGTGCCTCACAGACATGCATTATGGCTGCCACAATGACTATATTGAAAATCTTGTCACTAACTTTCCTGAATGGATGGTCATATTGGCATGGAGTTTTCACTAAAAGTCTTCAAATGGTGTCTAGTTTGTCCTCAATGAAAATAGTGCTGATCTTACAATGCTTGTCATCGTCTGATGAAATTAAACGTATATGAAATAGCTGAAAATAATAAGAAAACAGGAAAACCAAATAAATTTGTTGATTTTTCAAACAAATTATTTCAATGTATAACATTTCCATCTAATAATTCATAATGATAGTCCCTTAACAACCATGAAGTCTTTTTTTTAAAAAAAAGTAACATTTTGATTGATAAAATATGCAAGCGATCAGTAGAAAAAAAATGTCTGAGGTGTCCCAAGACTTGGACATGAAAAAAATTGCTATAATTTCATGTTCCAACTTTTTATAGGTCATAAAAAAATTATTGATGAAAATAATTAAGGGTGTTCCAAGACTTGTAGTGTCCCAAGACTTAACAACAGTATGGTAGTATTTTAAGATGTATGTAAAATTGATAATGAAAAACTTTTTTTCATATTGATACATCTGATCATATTTTCCTTTTTTTCTCGTATTGATTATATGAGGAAAATGTGTTTCCTCATTTCTGCTAGTAAATTTATTTTGTCAGTAAATAAAAAGAAAAAAATTAAACTGTAATCTGGTCTATGCACAGCCATCCTTAAAGGAAGGAAGTCTCCTTTAAGAACCTTTCATTTATGGTTGTGGACTTTTAAAAATATCCCATACTTTTACTATTTTATGGCCTATTTTACCTTTTATTGTGGGAATTGTGGACCTCCATTTTCAAAATACTTCAGAGAGCTCTGTTTTTGGGAAATTGAGTTTGGAATAATTAGCCAGCTTATTCTAGTGATGAATTTTTATAAAACACTAATTGGACAGGGTGTTGATTTATGTTCTGCTGCCCATTTCTAGGCAGTGAATTGCAGTAAATTGTTTGTGAATTATCTGGGAGTGGTGAATTATCTGTGAGAGCCAGACTTTCTGTCAGATTTTGGCCATTCACTCACAGGGAAATCTCCAGGCATGTCTTTGGGAATATTTATGGAAATAAGGTATCAGTGTGTGAGAGTTTTTGAAAGGATATCTGTAATTTTCTATCTCACTCCTGTAGCTGAGCCTCATTGATTATGCACTTCTAGTGTTCCTGCAGTAACTTGCAAACTTGGTTTCCAGCTTGATTTGGACTGTAGTTGCTGAAAAATTTCGGAGTTAAAATTTTCTGAACTTGTGTTGGAATGAGATGAAAATTTTAATAAAAAATACAAATCTTTCTATACCTGCGTTTCTGTTCTTTGCGATCCCCAGACACAACCCCATTTATCTTTTGAGTATTGGTTGTCATGGCAAACATACATAGTAAATACAGTTCCATACGGTGTAGAAGATTATTGATTTTTCAGCAGTTGCTGGTTGTCAGCTTCTGGTGACCTATGTGCTTAGTTTCAGACCTGTGATTTTGTTTCCTGCTATGTACTGTATTATGTTGTACAATAGGTACCTTGTGTTTCACAAAATTTTCTCTTGAAAAAACCTGTACAATATTGGTAATGATTAATGCAGATCACTTTGGTTTGGTTTGGTTTGGTGTTTCATGGTATAGCAACATGTGTAGGTTGAAGTACCTTGCCCTTGGAGACTCCATAGTAACCGACCCGGCTGATCCAGTGGTAGGATTTTGAACCCAAATCTCTTCTGTCTCCTGCCTCCATTAGTCATCTTTTATGACATGCAGGAGGATGCCTCATGCCTGTTCTACATCCCTGAGCCTGCAATAGGAAATCAGTGTTAGATTTACATCGGATATATAATGTCTACATGTATATAATCATTTTTACATTTTTTTTTTACATTTTTTTTCTGGGGTAGGAAACTTGCCTATGGGTCTTAATTTGGAAAGTTTTGATATCCCCAAAGGCATACATATTATCTGCATGCATTTTGTAATAAAAAAAGTGGGTATCATTTAGTCCTGCACATCTGTACTATGATGTTGTTTGTCTGTCTGTACATATAGATGTGAAGGACATGTAAACACAGCTAATTGCATTAAAGTGTATTTCAGTCATCCAGTTTACACTAGGTAATCCTAAAATCATCTTAATGATAATTACCAGTCTTAATTGCATAGTACACCTGTCATCAGGAAGAGCGTATTATGCTTTGATGTTGTTTGTCTGTATGTCAATCTCCACTTGTCTTTTGGTGTTTGGATTCTGTACTTCTAGGCAACGTACCTCAATCAAAATTGGTGGATGGCTTGTATTTGGGGTTAGGAAGAAACCTATGAATATTCCGGTCGAATGCCACTGTGACTAGAAGAATAGAAATTGTTTAGCCTGATAATTTTAGATCGAGACTGTTTATCTTGATCAAGCTTGCTGGATGGATTGTACTTGTATTAAAAGAAGAAAAGAAAATTTGTTGAGTTGACGGAGGTAAAAAAAAAAAAAGTCCTGGTCCTTGTGACTCAAGGAAAAAATCTTTTCTGCACAATAACTTAAGTTCTAAATCTAGTACCTTGACAAAACTTCATGGATAGCTTGCTCTTGAGCGCAGGAAAAAAAATTAGGGTTCAGAGGCTCAAGGGTCAAGTCCACTTTGCCTTTAAGAAGAAAAATGGTTTCTTGCACAATAACTTTAATTTTAGATCACTTACCTTGACCACTCTTGGTGGATGAATTGTCCTTTGAGGTAAGGAATAAAGCTGTTTTGTCATCAAAGGGTCAAAGATCAAAGTTACTGTAACTCAAAGAAGAAAAATGATGTCTGCATAATAACTTAAGTTCTAGATGACCTAACTTGACCAAACTTTGTGAAGGGTTTGCTGTTTGGGGTAAGTAAGAAACAAGCTTATAGTTTGGGTTAAAAGGTCAAAGGTAAGGTCAATGACGGAGAGAGAAAAAAATTCTCGATAACTTGGCTTAAGACCAGGTACCTTTGACCAATTTGTTTTGGATGTGGATGGCTTGCATGTGTGGTAAGGAAGAAACCTGCTGGTTTTGGAGGTAAAAAAAATTGAAGGTGAAGGTCACAGTAAGTAAAAAAGAAATGAAAATAGTTTCTATTCAGTAAGTTTAGTTCTTGAATATGTATCTTTATCAAATTTTGTGGGTGGCTCACTGATGGAATTAGAAAGACACCCACTTATTTTGGGGTCAAAAGCTCAATGATCAAGGTCTCTATGACACAAACAATGGGAAAGATTATGTAAAATTACTTAAATTACACACCAGATAATGGCACACCACTTTGAGGATGGCTTGCTGCTATGAAATGGCACACCACTTTGAGGATGGCTTGTTGCTATGAAATGGCACACCACTTTGAGGATGGCTTGTTGCTTTGAAATGGCACACCACTTTGAGGATGGCTTGTTGCTATGAAATGGCACACTACTTTGAGGATGGCTTGTTGCTATGAAATGGCACACCACTTTGAGGATGGCTTGTTGCTATGAAATGGCACACCACTTTGAGGATGGCTTGCTGCTTTGAAATGGCACACCACTTTGAGGACGGCTTGCTGCTTTGAAATGGAAAACAGGCTTTAGATATTGTGTTTGACTGCTTAAAGGTGAAGGTTGCATTGACCAAAATAAAGACAGTTGGTTTTATTATGATAACATGTGTTCCATGCTATTTTTTCTTGAACAAATTAATAAATGGTTTGCTTTTGGAGCAAGAAGGGAAACTACTGTTTCTAGGAGTGAAAGATCAAGATCAATGTCATTAATTGAGTATGTAAATGCTGTTCAGAGTCAGCCATGCCTTGTTAGTGCCTACATACAGAACCATTATACACTGGGTGGTCAAATAACATATGTTGTTCATGGTACTCTTGTAATACATTTAAACTCTGCCATCAAATATTAGTCTTAAGAAACTTAGTCTCTCATTAGAGGTCAAAAGATGTTTAACATAGTCAGGTATTTCAGATACAGTTTTACTATATGTTAATGCTTGATAATAGGAATAAATATTCATAAGGGTGAGAATTCCTGATTTTGAAAATCATTTACAAAGTATATTCTTATATTTTACCTCTCTGGAACTGTCAAAAAAAGCAAAATGCACTATAAAATGAGAAATATTAAAGTGGATAAAATGTCCTGGTTTGGGAGTAAACTGACAATTTTGTGGGGATAAAACTTCACAAGGGTCACACTGTTTACCTTAATACCTGATGCAACAGTACTGTTTCATGCTGGAATTAATTAAGGCCTTGTTTGACAAAGTTGGCAGAACCCTATAGTAACCATTTCCATCCTTCTGTGAGTCCATCTATTTATCCATCTAGCTGTTCTTTTATCCTTCTGTCAACAATTTGGTTTTGCAAGATAACTTTGCTGGAAATTGTTGGATTTTAGCCAGATTTGGTATGCGGCTTTATATTGACGAGACCAAAAAAGAGGTTGTTTTCTCAACTATCTATTTGATCATTTAGAGGAGTTATTGCCCCTTATTACCCGATGACCTGAATTTATTTTTGACCAACTTTGGCATGCAGCTTTATATTATTGAGACATTGAATAAATTTTGATTTCCAACATTGCACAGCTTCATTTACAGAGTCCTGCTCACTGATTGTGTTCTTCTGACTTTGGTTTCTGCTGTAAATCTTTACCAAGGATTGTTGGATTTCAACCAAATTTGGCAAGGAGCATTATATTGATGAGACCTTAAATGAGTTCAATTTCCAGCATTCCATGACTTTATTTACAGGATTTATGCCCTTTATTTGCCCATTCTCTTGACTTGGGTTTTGGCAACATTTCTTTTAGCAAGATTTGTTAGATTTCAACTAAATTTGGCTTATGAGTATATCATGAGTCCTTAAATCAAGTTTGATTTTCAGCATGCCATGACTTTATTTATAGGAGTTATGTCCCCTGATTGCAAGTGGTTTCCACAACATAACTTAATCAAGGGTTGTTGAATTTCAACCAGATTTGGCATGTAGATTTATACTGAAATGACTTTGAATGAACTTTGATTTTTAGCATTCGCAACTTAATTTGGAAGAGTTATGACCCATGATAGTCTGTCCAGCTACATGTAGCTTTCTTTTTGCAGCATACATGTAACTTTATTAACATTGATAGATTTGATAGAAATTTGCAGTGCACCTTTATATTGATAAGACCTTGAATGAGTTTTGTTTCTAGCTTCCCATAACACCATTTACATGATATTTTCCATCCTCTTGACTTTGGTGTCAGTATTACTTGACCATGGAATTTTGGATTTTAACCAAAATCTGGACTGCAGACCTTGATAGAGTTCAATTTTTTACATTATATGCCATCATTTAGAGAACTTATGGCCCATCCTTCTTTCGTTCCTGCAGCTTAACTTTACTAAGGATTGTTGGATTTCAACCAAATGTAGCATATTTTGTATGAGGCCTTAAATTATTTAGATTTCCAGCATTGTATGACTTCATTTGCAGGAGTTATTGCCCCTTGATTGCCATCCTCCTGACTTGCTTTCTTAAGCATATCTTTACTAAGGTTTTGTTTGATTTTAATAAAATTTGGCATATGGCTTTTTATTGATGAAACCTTGAATGATTTAGATTTTCATTGTTTCATGAATTCATTTACAGATATTATGCCCCCAGTTTGTGTGTCCTTCTGACTAGTTTCTGCAGCATAACTTTTCCAGGGATTCTTGGATTTAAGCCAAGTTTGGCATGTGGCTTTATATTGACAAGACCTTGAATTAGTTCATTTCTATGTTTTACAACATCATTTAGAGTGATTATGGCTCCTGACTGCCCTTCCTCCTAACTTTTTGCTTTCTGCAGCATTACTTTACCAAGGATTATTTGATTTTAACCAAATTTTGTATGCAACTTTATGTTGATGATACCTTGCAGGTGTTTAACTTAAAGTATTCCATGTCATCATTTAGAGACAGTATTGGCCCGGAATGCCCGTCTTCTTACTTTGCTTTCAAACTGTAGTGAGGGGTGCTGTACCCATTGCTAATAGCTCTTTTTTATGGATATTTGTTACCCACACCCAAAAAATAATCCTCCTTGAATATTTATGACTTTATAGTACATGAAAAGTACAGATATCTCGAAATGTAAGAAATTTCTTTTATTTTAATACTGGTAGCATAGACTAGGTTGGTGCCTAAATTTCCAAAGTAGTTGCCAAATTTTACCCTGAAAATTATGAGTTCGATTATCAAGTGTACAAGAAAAGAGCTACACTATGGAAATTTCCATTATGGATCTGGCTCTTATTCAGCTTAAGTCATAATCCATTATTAGCAAGTGTTTTCTTTCATAATTTCCCTTTCTGTGTGAAATGTTTTTTTTTCTTCAAACCAATAAAAGTTTGATTTATTGCTAAAGTATGCATATACTTTTGTTAAGAAGTTTAATAACTTGCATCATTTTTACAAATATCAAAAATATGTTACACTAGTGGAGATGAGTGACTTGAAGACAAAATTCTGCAGACAACAGCACATCAACTCCTAAATTTTCAGTTGTCAGATATGTTGTTATACCCCTGCCTCTATAGAGACGGTTTGTATTAATCCTTGTGTCTGTCCCTCTGTCCATCACAATCTTGTGAATGCAACTAGTTCCATAGAATTTGATGGATTGCCATTAAACTTGGTAAATATTATGGTCATCACTTGAAGATGTGCATATCAACAAAATCACTAAGGCCCTCACAATTTTTAGCTCTACTGGTCATAGATCAGAAGAGCTTATGTGATGGCCTGTTATCCGTTGTCTGTCATCCGACATTTGTCCATCCATTAGGACAAGTTTGTTATCGCTACTCCTCCGAAATAACTCGAAGGATTGCCATGAAACTTTACACATGCATTCATCCCAAAGTCTAGTTGGTCCTAAATGAAAATGGTGTTGCATGGACATCAAATATGGCCACCACAGTGGCCAGCTTGAAAATCTTGTTATTGCTACTCCTCCTGAATGGGTGGTTGTGTCAACATGGGGTTTTACAGAATGACTTCTTATGATGTATTGTTGATCTTAAATGAAAACAGTGCCACTCGGACATCCAGTATGCCTGCCACAGTGGCCATCTTGACAATCTTGCTATCACAGTTTCTTCTGAATGAATGTTCATATCAGCATGGGGTTTTAACTGAAAGACTTTTTATGATGTCTAGTTGGTCGTAAATGAAAATGGTGCCGCCGATCTGACTTCAAATATGGCCACCACAATGGTTGTCTTGAAAATCTTGTTATCACTACTTCTATATGGCTGGTCATATCGACATTGTGCTTGCACCAAAAGACTTCTTATGATATCTAGTTGGTACTTAATGGAAATGGTACCAATCTGATATTCAAAATGGCCACCATGGCAGCCATCTTAAAAATCTTATTATCCCTAGACCTCCAAAACAGAAAGTTGTATGAACATGGGGTTTCTACCAAAAGACTTCTTATGCTGTCTTGTTGATCCTAAATGAAAATGGTTCCAATCTGACATTCAATATGTCTACCACAGCAGCTTATTTGAAAATCTTGTTATTGTTGAAGAATATCAGAAATGGTTTCAACACTCAGCAGTTAAAAGGAAGAAATGGTCTTATCTTGAATTTCATGATATTCTTTTCAGTCAGTAGAGCACAAGTCCCTGCAAGGGACTCTTGTTATACCCTTACCTCTAGAAGAGGAGGAGGGTGTGTATATAGTAATTCTCAAGTCCATCCATTCATCCTTGCACCTGTTTGGTGACTGCATTAGCCATTTCTTACATCTTGAATCTCAACTATAGCCCAAATGTTCTAGTGACCTGTATTGTCACATTCAACTTGCAGTTATTAAACACCTCAGTTTGATGCTAACAAATTCCCTGGTCACAGTAAGTAGAGTAATTAGTCCAGAACTTACTCTTTTGGTGCATTATGTGATCGTAGAATGGGGTCCATATGCAGATTGGGTCCATATGCAGTTGAGTATGCAGATTGGGTCCATATGCAGTTGGGTATGGTATGCAGATTGGCTCCATATGCAGTTGAGTATGCAGATTGGGTCCATATGCAGTTGGATATGTGTTACACATGGATAGATACGGGACATCATAATACTTATGATAGCTTATTCAGGCTCTCTCTTGGGACTAGAGATGACTGGATTCAGCAACAAAGTGGAGCAGTTCAAGTCCCCATTACCATGGCTCACAGCACAGATGGTTTGAATAATGTAGCTAATTTTTGGCACTTGGAATAATTCCTGTTTACCCTGTGTATACTCATAGTCAGGTCTTCTAGGGGTTCAAGTCAATTCATTCACCATTGCATTATATTGCATTTATCCAAGAGGTCATGACCTTTTACCTTACTGTCAGATTTTCCAAAATTAATTCACGAGCTTAGATATTCATTTATCTTGTGCACATAATACATGTAGTTTTACTAAGCTTTAGTTTCTTTGAAATGGAAGGGAAAAGTTAATATGACAATAGAAACCACTCATTATAATTTGATTATCAATAAATAAATATGATGGTTACTTGGATTACCCATTTATTTGAGCCATGCTTGACCAAATAAGCCAAGCCCTATTGTACTCTGTCTGTCCATCTGTCTAGATGATAACTTTACAGGGAATAGTTGGATTTTAACAAAATTTGTTATGCAGCTTTATATTTAAGAGACCTTGAAAGTTTTTTTTTTTTGCAGCCTTCTATGTCATTATTTAGTGGAGTTATGTCCCCTGATTGCATGTCCTCCAATCTTTGATTTCCACACCATAACTTTACCAAAGTTTGTGTGACTTCAATCAGATTTGGCCTTAGGCTTTATATTGATGAGGCCTTGAATGTGCTCAACTTCAAGCATTCTATGACATGTTTTACTGGAGTTGCAGCGCCTGATTGCCCATTCTGCTAACTTTGGTTTCTTCAGCAGAACCTTCTAAGGCTCATTGGATTACAACCAAAATTTTGTATGCTGTTTATATTGGTGGGATCTTGAGAGTCTGATTTCCAGCACGCAAGAACATTATTTACAGGAGCGAGGGTCTCTGATTGTCTGTTCACATGACTTTCATTTCCATAGCATAACTTTACTACTGTTTGCTTGATTTCTACTGAATTTGATATCCTACTTTATATTGATGTTCCCTTGAATTAGTTCAGTTTCTTGCATTCCACATTGTTTTGCACCATGAACATGGGATAACTGGTTTCCCGCAATAAATTTGACCCATGTCCCCCAAATCTTGACCCCAGTGTGCACCTTGGGCACACATTTTTCACCATTACTTCAAAATGCTAACAATTATTGATCCCTTTAAAATTGTTTGTTTCCCCAAGATTATGGGGACAGTTGGACACATTGTCTCTAGCTAACTCAGACTGGATTTTAGATACAACACTTATTCCAGACATTATTTACAGAATTTATGTACCCTTAACTAACCTCCTCACTTTGACTTTTGCAGCATTATTTTACCAGGGATTGTTGGATTTCAACCAGATTTGGCATGCAGCTTTGTATTGATGGGACCTTAAATGAAATCAATATCCAGCATTCCACTACATCATTTACACGAGTTATGGACCCAGATTCTCCTAAATTTAATTTTTTCCAGCATAACTTCACTAAGGATCCTTGGATTTAAACCAAATTTAGCATGCACCATTGTATTGAAAAGGCCTTAAATTGGTCTGATTTCTTGTGTTAAGTGACTTTTACAGGAGATGTGGTTCCTGGCTGACTTTCCTCCTGACTTTAATTTCTGCAGCAATAACTTACCAACGATTGTTGAATTTCAAGCAGATTTGACATGAAGCTTTATATTAATGAGACGTTAAATGACTTTAATTTCCAGCATTCCACATTATCATGAAGAAGAGTTATGGGCCTTGTTTGCATGTCTCTTGACTATGGTTTCTGGAGCTTTATATTGATGAGAAATGAGTTTAATTTTTAACATTCCACATAATTATTTAGAAGAGTTAAGATCCCTGATTGCCCATCTGTCTGACTTTGGTTTCCAAATTATAACTTCACAAAGGAATGTTAGATTTCAACCAAATTTTTCACGACTCTTTATATAGATGAGTCCTTGATGGAGTTTGATTTCCGGCATTCAACATATCAGAGGAGTTATAACGTATTAGTCTTCTTACTTTGGTTTCATACATGTAACACAAGTTCCTCTGCTTCAGTTTCTGAATTGAGAGGGCCCCATTGAACCCATAGCGGATATCTCAAGTTACATGCTGTTATCAATATGACATCTCTTTAGGTTTCATTTGTTTTTTTTAATTTTTTTAATTTCAGATTTGAAATATCATAGCATGATGTGACATTTGGTATATGCGTAACACCATGATGTCATCTGCTAAAGGTTAAGTGTATAGTTCAGTTTTGACAGCATATCTCAGGCATTTGGAATACTTCGGACTTTTATGTAGAATGAGTTTCAAGTGTTTTCAAGTTCACTTTTCATTTGGTTATCTGTGTGCAATGTTTTAAGACAGTGGTTGGTATGAATTATGTTCAGTGGTTTCAGAGGCAAGCATTTGCTAATGCTTAAATTCTTTTAGGAAGCGAAAGACATTGCTAGTTCAGTTTAAAACTAAAGTCACATTGAGACTGGTGCTTTTACGATAAAATATATAGTCTATGAAATATTGTGCAACTTTATGCATTTTCTATGAAACTGAAGTTTTCCTTTGAAAATTTAGCATGCTATTAGAGAAATTTATAGTTGATGGTGAAAATATTATGAAAATGAGATTAACGTGATTAAAGTTATAGTAATTTACTCTGCGTCTATTACATAGTGAAAACTGTCAAAGTGTCTAACCCTCATTGAACTATGCTGTCTGAGAATGAGACAAGTTAACCAGTAGTCCAGGTGTAATTATGTAATAGCACACAACAAAAAGTCATAACCTGAACTCATAACATATAAGTCATTATGATGAAGACAAAATTTTGGAAGATCTTAGTAATGTTCCTTGGAGTATAGTAAATGTACATGTATCAATGTTTGATGATGTGGGTGATGCTCTTGATATATGGACCCAACTTTGTATGCAAGTGGTAGATAAACATGTACCTTTGAAAACACATATCGATAGAGTAAAACTGGACTTTCAACCTGATTGGTTAACCCCAAACATTCTAGACACCATGAAAACCCGTGATTATTTCATATCTGTTGGTCAAAAAGCACATTACAAAACATGGAGAAATAAAGTAACCAAAATGATTGATGGGTAAAGAAGAATTAGTATCAGTTGGCTTTATAAAATAATTGCAAAAAGAATTCTGTGTGGAAAGTGTTTAACAAGCTAGGTGCAGGTAAATAGTCCAAAGGTAATACCAAATCCAACAACTTAGCCAGGAAGGTCAGAATATTGATGAGGATGTTAAAATAGCAAATACATTAAATGAATTTTTGTCAGCATAGCTTCAAAAATTAAGGAACTCATTGTAAACTCCAATCACGATGAACTAAGACATTTTTGTTCAGAAAAAATTCCAGCTGACAAACTTTTTTATCTCAACAATACCAAACGAAAAAGCTTTAAACGTTTTTGCAAACTGTTGCAACTACAAAATCAACAGGCCTAGATAATATTGGACCATGTCTCCTGAAAGCTGCTGCAAAAATAATATTTGATAGCATAGCTTACATATGTAATCTAAGCATATCCACTTCAGTGTTTCCCCAGACATGGAAATGGCAAAAGTTACCCCCATTCACAAGTCTGGTAGCAAAGAAGATGTCAATAACTACAGACCCATATCTATATTACCAACTTTGTCCAAACTACTTGAAAAACATGTTCATGACAATCTTTTGATGTACCTGTCAAACTATGACATTCATCAAAACCAATCGGGGTTCTGAGAAAACCACTTCTGTGAGACGGCCTTGGTCTCCATGATAGACAGATTGATTACTGCCTTAGATCAAGGAAAATTAGTTGGATCCATACTTGTTGATCTTAGAAAAGCTTTTGATCTTGATCATGATATTCTTATCAATAAATTGAACATTTATCAATGCGACAATTCAATGATTGATTGGTTTACATCATATCTAACAATGAGAAAACTGTGTCAAAATAAATGGCAGTTTTCCTAAAGAAGAACCAATTACATGTGGATTACCATAGGGATCAGTCCCGGGCCCACTCCATTTTCTCATTTTCATAAATGATCTGCCACTGAAAATAAGCAACTGTATTTCATCTACCAACTTATATGCAGATGACGCCACTGTATCAGATTTCCAGCAGCTAAAATCAGACCTAGAGGTCTCCCTTCAGATAGCCTTACTAGATTCCTGGTGTAAGGAAAATGGCATGAAAGTAAACACAGACAAGACTAAAGTACTAATGATTACTACCCAACTAAAAAGAGCAAAATTGGAAAATAACAATTTGAATCTTAGGTTGAATGAAATTTGTCTACAAATGGTTAACCATGACAAAATCCTTGGGGTGATGGTTGACAACAATTTGCAATGGAATGAACAATATTCAAGTGATATGTCATAAAGTCAATTCATGTCTCTGGTTATTAAGCAAGATAAAGCCATATCTATCAACGAAACATAGGTTAATATATTACAAAAGCTATATACAACCTTACCTAGACTACCGGTACTGTAATGTTTTGTGGGGAAACACTTCTGACAAGAATATTTGCAAATTATTCCGCTTGCAAAAAGTAGCTTGCAGACTCATCCTAGATAATGCTGAAAACATCCCAAATGCAATGAATGATATTAAAATGTTAACAGTATGTGAACAAATATCTTTGAGAAGGGCTAGACTTATGCAGAGTTTCAAACAATGTGGCCCCATTATATCTTGAGGAACTATTTCATGCTAGAAAACAAGGCAACACTCCCAATTTAAGATCAATTTCAACTAACCACCTTTCCATTCCAAAACCAAATAAAGAACTCTTTAAGAAAAGTTTTCAGTATTCATGGTCACTAATTTGGAACAGAATCCCAAAGGAAATTAGAGAAAGTAGAAATATAAATGCATTTAATTATAATCTAATTCTGTGGATGAAAAGTGGACTCCATTCAATTTGACAAATACATTACAACTTAAAGAATAAATTCTCAAACCTTCCACTTTGTTGTCTCACTATTTTTGTACTGTATATACACAATGTTCCTAGTTGGAGCATGTTCTTACAAAATTTTCTGTTTATTATGTCCATATATACATTTTTTTTTATTATAGTTATTATTATTATCAATATTGTGTGTGCAACTATGTACATGTACATGTACTGTGTATGTAAATATGCATATAATAGAGGGCCACAAAGAGGATTAGTGCCATGCAAATAATTGTGTTACATTCTTTAAATAAAGTCATTATTATTATTATTATTATTATTATTATTACTTGAGACTGTTCTTTCAGACTAGGGATGGAAACCATAGAAAAAACCTGCATTTTTTTTTGGCAAAATGTTCCAGCTATTTGTAGCGGGAACACCTTTATTTTGTCCTGTCCATCCAGTTGACCATGTGTCCATCCAGTTGACCATTGTCCATTCATCCAGGGAAGGTTGTTTGCACAATTGCACAACAAAAACTACTTAATCTACATAAAGAAAATGTTTGTATGCATTTGTAGATGAGCTTTGTAGATGAACTTATTACATTTTCATGCCACTGTAGCAATTTTGCCATTTTTGAACTTCTTGGTGAAAACCTTGTTAACACCACTGTGCATAAAACCACTCAATGTAGACAAATTTATAGTTGTGTTTGTATGGACATGTAGATGACCTGTTTTAATTATCATGCCACATAGCAATGTTTCCATTTTTCATAAAGTTCTTTACTTTATAGATATGGACTTTATTTTGTAAAAACTTTGAACAATTGTGGAAAATTCACTTGAGGTGGACCAATGAAATTTGGTAGACATGTTTGGATGATATGAAAATGACCTAATTAGATTTTATGTCACTTAAGGAACTATTGCATTTTTTTAACATTTTTTACTGCATTAGCAGCAGTGGGATCATACATGTTTTACAAACACAAATCTAGTTTTTAGCTCTACTGGTCATAGACCAGAAGAGCTTATGCCTTGTGGCTTATGGCATGGCCTGTTGTGTGTCGTCTGTCCATTGGCTCAAGTTTATTATCCAGTATGGCCACCACAACAGCCATCTTGAAAATCTTGTTGTCGCTACTCCTCCTGAATAAATTGTCATATCAACATGGAGTTTCACTTAAATAGTTCTTATGATGTCTAGTTGGACCTAAATGAAAATGGTGCCAATCTGATGTCCAGTATTGCAGCCATGGCAGCCATCTTGAAAATCTTGTTATTGCTATTCCCCCTGAACAGAAAGTCATATTGGCATGGGGTATTCACCAGATGTCTTCTTATGGTGTCTAGTTGGTCCTAAATGAAAATGCTGCTGCTCAGACATCCAGACTGGCCATCAAAGCAGCCATATTGTAAAGCTTGTTATTGCTTCTCCACCTGAATGGATGGTCATATCAACATGGGGTTTTCAATAAAAGAGTTCTTATCATGTCTGCAGTAGTTGGTCCTAAATTAAAATGGTGTCCATCTGACATCCAGTATAGCCACCACAGCAGCTCTCTTGAAAATTTTGTTATTGCTGTTCCTCCTGAACAGAAAGTCAAATCAGCATAGGGTTTTCACTGGAAGATTTCTTATTGTGTCTAGTTGGTCTGAAATAAAAATTGTGCTGATCTGATGTCCCAAGATGGCCATCACAGCAATCGTCTTGAAAATCTTTTTGCTACTTCTCCTGGACAGTCATGTCAACATTGGGTTTAGACCAGAAGACTTCTTATGATGTCATAGTTGGTTCCAAATAAAATGGTACTGATATGACATCTAGTATGCCACCATGGCAGCCATCTTGAAAATCTTGTTATTGCTACTCCTTCTAGGTGGAAATTCATATTGACATGGGGTTTTCACCAGAAGACTAATTATGATATCTAGTTGGTCCTGAATGAAAATGGTGCTGATCTAACCTCAAATATGGACTGCCACAATAAACATATTGAAATCTTGTCACTGATTCTCCTAAATGGATGGTTATATCAACATGGGTTTTTCAGCAAAAGTCTTCTAATGGTGTCTAGTTTGTCCTAAATGAAAATGGTGTCAATCTTACAGTGTACATCCAATATGGCTGCCACAGTGGGTAATTTGAAAATCTTGTCGCTCAGGAATATCAGAGATGGTTTCAGTACTCTGCAGTTAAAAAGAAAAAAATGGTGGTCTTGAATTCCTGGAAATTCATTTTGGACAGCAAAGCATCAGTCACTTTGAGGGACTCTTGTCATTTTTTCCTTTTTATCTTGACCAAAGACCACACTGTTCCATCATGTGAGTATATACTTGCCATATCATAGCGTGTCACACAAAAAATATGAGTTTTGACTCCCAGACCATCCCAACACAGTCATGTTTATAAAGACAAAATTTCCAATGATGTGTATGATACAAAAATGGTGAAATCTTTCTTGACATGCAGTTATATGCCAGTAACCTGTAACCCATTCAAACAGTAAGCACCTGTGATTCTTACAGTTTCATGTTTAATGCTCATGGAAAATGATTACCTCTAGGCAGTTTATATAATAGTTAATTGTCATTGAGGTGATTAAAAGGTATCGAGGTGATTAAAAGGTATCGAGGTGATTAAAAGGTATCGAGGTGATTAAAAGGTATCGAGGTGATTAAAAGGTAAGGTGGTTAGAGATAAACAAGCACCATTCCAAAGATTACTTTTGACTGACAATAGCTGTGTGATTTTGTGTTTGCTAGTCCTTTGAGAATTGCTGCAGGAGAGTCCATTAGGTTAATTTGCATAGGTAAAGTGCACCAAGTGGAAGAAGCCAATTCATTTGAAGTTAGGTAAATTAGATATGAATGTTGAAGAAACAATATTACACTTAGTTGCCTTGAATGAGAATATTTAAGCCATCTTTATTGAAGATTAATTTGGTTAGTTCATGCTCTGCAGCAATGTTTCTTTTGAAGTTGGAAATTGCTTCTTTGATAAAATGCTAAATGTGATTATTTCAGTAGTTAGATTGGTAGAGTTAGGAGCAGTCTGGAAGTACGATTAATCTTTTAAGCCCAAAGGTCGAAACACAGCTGTGGTTCAGGGAAGGATGAGCCATTTGCAAAGTGAGCAAAGCCCAGCAAAACTGAATTCAGAACTACTGGTTGACAGAGTTTGACTTTGCGAAGTGCAGCTGCAATAGGGGGCATTTTATACTTTTCACATACTGCAAACACCATATAACATTAGTCATTCTGGAGTATATGACATCTGTCAACATAGTAACACAAATCTGCATTGGGAAAATACACTACTGCAGAGATCAGTCCCAAAACATGTTTAAACAATAATTGACATCTACCAAGTCACAAAAGCTAATGAGTGCAAAGATGAACACACTTGGATCACCTTCAAACCTTCCAGTGAACTATTGAGAACAGCAAAGTCAACAAATACAAGTCAGTACTGTACTCCACTGGCTGATGGATTTTAAGTCAGAAACTGTGTGTATTGTTTTATTTGATTTCTGTGTAGTTCTGATTATGTGAGTGTGTGTGTGTGGTGATGTATGACAATGCTAAGTCTACCAGCTATTTTTGTTTGGAAGTGTATTAAATGCTTCACAGAAAGGAGATATTTTATTTTCTTTTATTCAGATTTGAATTTCCAGCCATTTTCAGTAGGCTCATTTGAATAGATTAATTACTCTCAATTGTATAATTTGTTGTGCAATCAATGTGAAATAAAGTTTAAATTATATGGCAGTGATAACACTAGATTTTAATGATAGACCATACATGTAGATTCATTGAGACTGGAGAGAAATATGTTTGGGATGTGAATTTTGATTACATAAAAGCCGTAAGAAAGCATTGCATGTTTGTATACAATGGGTAATATATGGTATTGATGGAGTGGTGATGCTATTCTGTTAGTGTTTTTCTAACTGTGGTGTATTCTGTCTTGCATACCTGGTGTAAGACTTTGATGTATAATCCCATTTACTCTGATCCTGTAGTCAGTCAGAATATCATCTCGTGCCAATGGATGAACGATTCTTACTGGAAACAGTTGTAAGTATGTCATTTGAACATTAGTGTCCCTGTCCAGTTCTGGATGTACGATATACAGTTCATTCTTCCAAAAAGTTGTAAGTATGACATCATAGGATTATAGTCCCTGTTCTATTAATTTACGATTATTTTTGAAGCAATCTGTTTTTATATGCCCGTTTTACATCAGGCATATTATGTTGTGGTATTGTCTGTCTGTCCATCTGTTTGCGAGACCATCTGAATGTTAATATTTTCTTGTCCAGCCGATAACTATTTGCAAGTCTTGGAGCGATTTTGATGAAACTTTGCCCAGGTGATGATTAGATGGTGTGTCATGAGACCCAAGAGAATAGTATTAGAAAAAAAAAGAGTCAAATCCCCAGGTCATGGCAAGGAAAAAAGCAAGTTAGTGTCCTGAATTCTTGTTTGGGACATAGCTTTTAAAATGCTGAGAGTATTTTGACGAAACATAAACTTGATATATGTTATGACTACAGGTGCAGATGATGTATTGTGCACTACAGTCTTACCTCATGGTCACAGCCAGAGGAAATGTAAATTAATGACTTGCATCCTTGTTTGGGTACAAGTTTTTAACTACTGAAGATAATTCAGTAAAATGTTAACCACATATCTGTCATGGCTAGGTGTTTTTTTTTAAAGGTCACAGCAAGGGAACATGTATATGACAATCGGATTAAAATCAGATCTCCACTGTCCTAGGTCCTGTCACCTAGGACACTGGAGATCTGATTTTAATCAGATTGATGTATATGATTGACTTTACATCCTGTTAAGGATATAAACATTAAACCTCTGAAAATATTTTAATGAAACTTTATTTATTTGTATGTCATGACTAGATGCAGTGTCACATGTCCCAACAATGCTTCCTTGTGTCAAGGTCAAGGTCATCTTATCTAGATCAAGGTCACATAAAAATAAAATAAACTTGACTTTTATCTATGTCAGGACTGTTAATTAAACTTAAGCCACTTGTCTAATCATCATGGGGACAATTTAAATGCATAATGTATAATGTATACTTAGTAAGGCTATTTCTTTTACAAAAGATGTTCTCTCATATATATATATATATATATATATATATATATATATATATATATATATATATATATATGTTTTGTCAATCATGCAAATGTGTTTTGCATATAGATGTTGTATTCAGATGTAAAGAAGTTGTTAATGTCTCACCCTATCAACAGTGATGCAATGGACATAACAATGACATTTAATTATTTATTTACAAAAATACATTGAAAGCATACATGTAATATGCCTATGTGAAGAGCATCCATGACAATGATGCAAAATCACTTTAAGGAATAAAATGTGGATATTATACTAATTTCCTGTTGAATTAACATTATATATATAGATATTTGTGTGTATGTGTTGAGTACTCAGAATAACTTGTCAAGACTGGGAGATTATTTTCATTTTACCGAAGGTGGAGGCAGAGGACAAAGTTTCCTTGTTACTTTATAGTTAACACCCAATCAAGTCTGATTGAGAGACTTTCATATCACCAGTTGTTACATATGTACAAGACGTTGTTTCAAATTCACTATTTCACTCATGCATGAGCAGATGGGTAAAGATTGGATTTCTTTTTCTATTTCTTATGTAATGGCCTTTTGTTCATAGTCTGTTAGTACAAGTTTTTTATTGCTACATCTCCTAAACTACTGAAAGGATTGCCATGAAACTTTACAAATATAAAAGTCTAGTATGGCCACCATGGCTGTCATCTTGAAAATGTTATCACTACTCTTGAATAGAAGGTCATACAGTGTATCTTGACATGGGATTTTAACTGAAAGACTTATTATGATGTCTAGCAGATCCTAAATGAAAGTGGTGCTGGTCTGATATCCAATATGGCTGCCTTGGAGGCCATCTTGAAAATCATGTTATTGCTACTCTGCCTGAACAGATGGTTGTACTGACATTTTTTTTATGGAAAGACATCGTATGATGTCTAGTTGGTCATAAATGAAAATGGTGTACTGCAGTATTGGTGTAAGACTTTGATGTAGAATCCCATGTATTCTGGTCCTGTAGTCAGTCAGAATATCATCTCTTGCCAATGGATGAATGATTCTTACTGGAAACAGTTGTAAGTATGTCATTTGAGCATTAGTGTCCCTGTCCAGTCCTGGATGTACGATACACAGTTCTTCTTCCAAAAAGTTGTAAGTATGACATTTTAGGATTATAGTCCCTGTTCTATTAATTTATGATTATTTTTGAAGCAATCTGTTTTTGGCATGATGGCCATCTTGAAAATCTTGTGGCTACTTATCCTAAATGGACGACTGTAGTGACATGGAGTTTTCTTGAAAAGACTTCTTTTGATAGCTTGTTAATTATAAATAAAAATAGTGCTGCTCAGACCTCCAAAATGGCTGCCTTGAATGGCTGTCCTGAAAATCTTTATATGGTTACTTCTCCTATTATAATAAATGCCAGTAGATAGTGAGTGAACACTAAAGTTAAATGAGAGCAAGATCCGGAACGGAAAATTCCTTGGTGCAGTTCATTTCAGGTTAACCAGATATTCAAACATGTAATGTTTTCATGTGTTACTTGATCACATGATAAAATGTTTATTGCAATAATGTAAATGTCCCAGAGAAAGTTAAGGTGGCAGAGCTGTCAAAGCAAATAAGATTATCTCATTTTTTGAGCATTTCTAATTTTCCTTTGTCCCTTTGAAATGTTGTGTGTCCCCCAAATCTGGAGGGTGAGGGACACAGTGTCCCCTGACCTTGGGATCCTAGGTGCAACACTGCAGGTACATGTACATGTACATGTATCTTGTAAGAAAATAGTTTTGTTACCAAATTTGGTATGTTGGATTTTCTGAAGAATATATGAGATGGTTTCCATTCTCAACAGTTAAAATGAAAAAATGGAATTGTCTTAAATTCTTGTCAGTCAGTAGAGCATCAGTCCCTGGAAGGGACTTTTAAGGTTTTGCTTATTGGGTCCATAATTTTTTGCCTCCAGGCCCCCTTTTTTCTCAATCACAAACTTACCATAATTTTTCAAAGGTTTCATCTGTCTGAGTGATGTTGGGACCAGTCAGTTTTAGATCTAATGAGAGAGCGTCTAATATCTGGATGCAAACTCCAGTCTGGAACTGGCAAATTTTTGCCTGACAAAATCTGGTCTAAAATAGTTTCCTGTATTTTTGTATGTGAGTGGCATCATGGTAAAGCTACAATTTTCCTCTTTTCTCTAATACTGCCCTATTGGGTCTCATGAATTGTGTTGATACAGACCCAGGAACAAGGGCACTACCTAAACTATGGCATTGTGTTTTAATGAGTGAAGAACATTTATAATGTCATTCTCTTGAGAGATTTTAAAAAATATTTAAGTGTCATTGTTAGTGTACATAGAAGCGAGTACCTGGTGCTATTTTGAGTCAGTAGTTTTCAAGCAGATTTCTTTAATAATGGTGCACACAGTGGTTATAGAGCAGATTCAGAACCTTTGTGAATTCCCACCACCCTTGGGAATATATATATATGTATATACATGTATATATATATATGTATGTGTGTGTGTGTGTGTATATATATATATATATATATATATATATATATATATATATATATATATATATATATATATATATATATATATATATATATATAATGAAACAAAAATTGATAATGGCACAAATACAAAACAGTTTTACGATGTTTTGAGTTAAACAAGCTCTTTGTCAGGGGAAGAAACAATTTACATCGACAAAACAAACATTAAACACAAAAGCCAAGATAAATTCTTGACTATTACATGTTTCAATCATGGGGAAATAAACAAACAAAGGATAAACAATAGAAGAAAGACAGAAGACAAGATTAAAAATCGGTCTAAAACAGGTAAACTATGTATCTATGTTATGCTGCCATCAGCCCAAAAAAGGTGTGTAAAAAAATTCAAAGAAGTGTGCATCATACCTATCACACAGAGGACCAAAGTGGTTTGACCTAATTCTAGGCTAGGAACAAAGGACCGACACCATGCACAGTGAAAAATAAATGCCATCAACAAAATGTGCAAAAGAAATTATATCCCGGTAAAGTTATGCATGGAGGTACAAAGGAAGTATGTCAAGAGCACGGTATAGCGGCTCTCAGTATCCTGTTACTAATTTAAATACAAGGAACAAAAATAAATACAAGATATAAATAAATGTAATGAAATATGAAATGCAAATGATAATAAAGTCATTGTAACTGCACCCAAATATTAAACACTGCTCTTTATTTGATGTACTGTCTCCTCCAGCTGGAACTCTAGTATTTCACTTGGTCTTCTTTTTCTTTTCCTTTTATTCCAAGTCCATTAGATTGAGACCTTAGTGTGATTGTTCCTTTCTCTTCATCTGTTTGCCTGCTGCCTGGAAAAGGCTGCTGACATCCATAATATTTCAGCCTTCAGCACATCGCTGCTTTGCAAGAAACCTGTCACCGAAACTGCACCCCCATTGTCAGTTGTTGAATTTGTAGAATCCGCTGACAAAGTTGAAACTGGCTTTTATGATGCAGATGATAGTGATGAAAAAAAATTAAATGACGTTGTTTGCGCTGACCCTATGAACGCTGACAACGAAACAGCAGGCTTGTGTGTTTTCATTAGTTTCAACTTTTGGCAGCATTGCCCATTCCTGCAATTATTGATGTTTGTCTTGCACGCTATGCAAAGCACTCTGTATCCAAGTTGGCATCTTTTCTCAGCCACTTAATGAAGGCTTTGTCTTGCAGCCAACTATTGCTGAATGTGCACTTTCCAGGCATTTTGTGATGATCGTTCGTTAAAAAGACTGTTGCTAATGAACCATCCTTGCTTAGCGGAAACATGTGGTGAAGTGAAAGAGTGCGCATGCATTAATTACATCATGTAAAGGGATGCTATGCACAATGTCTGATAACTTCCTGTGGATTCTGATAATGGCAGAACAGCTAACAGATGTCGGAAAAATCAAATTGTACTTTCAATCCTCGCACAACATTAAATAAATTACTCAAAAGCAAAATTTTCCATCATATTTTATTTTTAAGCAAAATATCTCAAATTCAAGGACTTTCAGTGACCTAGGTGACAAATCAATGACTTTCAAGGCCATGAAATGAGATGTTCATTTCTCAGTGACTTTGAATGACCTTTAATGACTGTGTGAACCCTGCAAGAGCATGGTATAGCGGGGAATGGACAAGAGTTCAAATAATAATAATAATAATAATAGTAATAATAATTTAAAAAACCATAAATATTATAATAATACATGTAAAGAGTTACGGAATATTTACTTGGTTAAATATTATCAAAAAATTGCGTACGTCTGATAAACTGATGCCTGGCTGTAGTTTTGATAAGATTGCATTAGGAAGGTTAGACCTTTTAATTTAGGCCAAACACCCCATGAGTTTTCAATTGAAGTATCCATCATCGTTCCTTATGTGTGCATTATATATCGGTCCATCCCAGGTTAGAATCAGTCAGTAGCATCTCGAGGGACATGGCTGAATGCACAGTTGAGTTGTAGTGGTTGGTGAGTTTTGCATTGATTTTGTTGTGAATGTGGCTTATGTGGTTATTCATTTGTTTTCTGAAATCAACGGTTTTGCCAACATATCGAGTGTCACAGATCTTGCATATTAGAAGATCGATTATATTTTTGGCTTGACATCCTAACTTCTGATTGATAGTGTAGTTAACTCATGTCGTTGAACTTTAGAACGATTTGTGTTTGCAGCAATATGTGCCTGAATCTGTGGTCTTGATTGAAGTTACATTGGTATGTACTAGATGGTCCTTCAGATTTTTAGGTCAATGGTATGCAACCATTGGAACTTTTAATGTTCTTCAGATGTTTGGAGGATTCAGTCTGGTTCCAATGCTTCAGAATTGTCTGTTGTAATTTTGGGGCATCAGGGTGGAAAGTAACCACGAAGGGGTCATGTTTGTTGGTTTTCTTGGTTTTATATTTCAGGAGGGCTCCTCTATCAAGGAGTCTAGTTTGTTAATAGCCTCCTCGATGTAGCTATTTCTGTATCCTCTCCTTCTAAGGTGCCCTTGATTTCTCCAAGTCTCTTTTTAGAGGTAGCCAGATTAGAGCATATGTGTTTGGTCTGAACGCACATACTGTAAGGAAGATTTTTTATTACGTGCTGGGGGTGGTACCCAGGTCCACATGTTACGGCACCCATTGTTGTGATGTGTGCATGATCTAGATGGTATAGGGGCAAGACGATAGGTGCCATAACACGCGGACCAGGGTTTGAATCTCCATAGAGTACAAATTCAAAATCTAACCTGTATGATATTATTTATTCATATTTAAAAATTCTGTTAATGTTATCAAACATTCTCCTCTAGGATCCAGGGATAGCACTTTCTGCTCTGTTTAGTGTATATTTGTATTTCTCTATTGCAACCTCTATATATCTTGATTTTTGTCATAGGAATCCGGAGTGACTGTGAACTTAGATGAGAATTAATTTCTGGGTTGACATGCGGGTGTGTCTGCTTCACATAAATGTCTATACCAGCGACTTTGTAGCATCATTTTTGTTATGTATGCTTGATTTAGATGGTATAGGGGTTGGTGCTTACAGGCAAGGCAATGGGTGCTGTAAAACATGGACCTAGGTTCAAATCTCTGTAGAGTTCAAATTAAAAATTCTCTAACCTGTATTTACTCATATATATATATATATATATATATATATATATATATATATATATATATATATATATATATATATATATATATATATATATATATATATATATATATACAGTGAAACTCCTCAAAACTGAACACCCTTGGGACCCAATTTTTTTTCTGGTTTTGAGAAGTTTTTGGTTTACTGAGGCTTTTGTAGATGTGAAAAAAATCTCTTTCTGAGCTGTTATGTGACACGAGAGAGAGAGAGAGAATGCAGTTACGAAAGCATCAGTGTCTGTGTGTGTAAGAGTACACAAATTTAAGAAAGCTGTTATTTTTTGTATTTATTTTTAATACATGCATTTAATGAAGAATTAGCTGAACAATATACGTTCCTACCGAAATTGTATCTTTTTAAAGGAATAAATACAGTTGCTCCACATAGAAATACAGTCCTTGTCACAAGAAATGTATGAGGAATGAAATACAGTACTTTTATAACTTTACTATAAGTCCATTGGAATTATGAATGATACTCCACAATATGTAAATACTCTGTACAATTCATAATGTTCACAGTTCAAGAGCCTGGCTTGAAGAAGGCATGGAGCGTTGCCTGTTGTTTCTTACATCATTCTTTAACTAATGTAGCTTGCGGTAATGACTCCATTTCTTGTGCTATAGCCAAATAACGATCATCCTTTGCAATCGTGAAAGTTTTGAATCTCTTTACAAACTCTAAAATTTCAGGGTATGTCATATCACTGCCAGGTGGCTCAGAACATACATAGATCTTGTATCCAAATGAATAGCATCAATCACAATTAGATAATCAGCAGATAAACATAGTCTTTTTCAATTGGCTTACCTATAAGCATTTAGTTATTAATACATGTAATTTAAAAGTTGACTCTTTTGTATGGTGCAAAGACTTCAGATTAACCTATTTTCAGCCCTAATCTGTGTCGGCGCATGAGTCAAGTATTGTTTTGACTTTATGTGCCCTTGGGGCAGTGTATGGGTCTTTGTCTCATCGATCAGACTACTACAGCACCTGTTAACCGTAATTAATCTGTTCCAGCGTGTGTCGGGAATTTAGCAGCTAAAATATAATTCCAAGTTTCAACTGAGTTTCGGTTTTATGGGGTATTTTTAAGTGTAAAATTGAAATTTGGGATCAAAAATTGTTCTGGTGTTCAGAGTTGAGGGGTTTCGGTGTACTAGTGAAAAAATGATGATATTAAAGAAGGAAAATTTTGGGACTAAAAAAAAATACGGTCTTGAGGGGATTCCGGTATCCTGAGGGTTCGGTTTTGAGGAGTTTCTGTGTATATAGAATATGCTAAAATTTGTAGATTACTTATCTGGGAAAAAGTTTGACGATAGATCCTATCTAAATAGGAATATGGAGGTATTGCACTTGTTTTCTCACTTGCATATCCATGGTGTGACATAAGTAATAGTGCAGAACAGAATTCTTAACAAAATCAATCACAAAAATCTTAATCAAGTAATTGGTCATTTCATTGAAAGTGACCAGTGCTCTTACAGTTTGATCAATGAGAACTGTCACTAATTGCTACCAGCATTTTGAGTTATACATTTTTCCTGGGAGTAATCCTACTTCTGACACCTGAAAATGACACAGGCTAACTAACATGGTATTAGAGGAAATCAAGTGGACTGAATTCCAAATAGTTGTCAATACATTTCTACTGCTATTTATTTGTCTTACATACAAATTCATGAATTAAGCATTTAAAAATTTTGAAGGATCAAACATTTTTTCAGCAGTCTGGATACAGAAATTGTTCCTAATTTCATTATAGTGCGTACTAGAAATTCAGTGATTCACTCCGAGACCATAGGACAACAGGCGAATCAATATGCATTTAGATGATATGGAGTGTGTGCTGTCAGTAATGTTTACTGGACTATCATGTTGTCAATCAATACTCAGTTTTATCCTACTGTTACAAAGAATATACTTGAGTAATGGATTATGCAACTTTTTTTGGTGCAAGTACATTTTTGTGTTTAACTCTGGTAATACATGTACATGCCATAGGCTGACGTGATGCATATGTACATTCATTAGGGACAACAATTTCCAATTATGTTTACTAGCCCGGCAAGGATGATGGGGGGAAATGGTAAAAAAAAAATCAAATATTTGTTGTTATTTCTATGTGAAAATGGCCTACTTACATGACATTTCACATGCCCAGCAATCAATTTTAGTCGTCTGCACTAGTTAGGCTTGGGAATTGTCTTCCCCTGATTTAGATGAAAATTAAAATGTCATTCATATTGCACTGGGGAATTTGGCTGTAATATTTCGGATTTATATGATGGCACCCTGACATTTTACAAATTTAGGAATGACTAATGTGTAGTCATTCCCTCCAAAGTGTATGATAGTTGTTGACACTGGTATAATTTGAAAAGCATGATTTTATTCATCGATTGAACATCAGCTGTTACATTTGGTGTTTTCCCTATGTGACAATATTTGTTAAGAGTTGATGTCATTACACATTATTTTTAAAACTGTTCAGGCTGATCATTTATGTTGACAGAAATAATACACTTTGATCGAACATTTCCTATCTGCTGACAAACAGTTAATTGAACCTGACATTGATTAGCAAAATTGGATGTAAATAATATATGATTGTTGCACTTTCTCCAATAAATGTAGTTTAATATGGTTTAAACCAAATTATATGATTATGCTCTAATACATTTTCATTTTACTTATGTTGCTGTATATGTGTATATCTCTCTCTCTCTCTCTATCTACATGAAAAAAGTAAATATGTCTATGTGGCAGTTCATACATGGAAACATTTGTAAATTCAACATATCAGTAATATATTCATCCTATATTCCTTCAAGCACTTTCACATCATCATCATGGATATATACAAGCTTTAAATTTAACATGAATTTCTTTATAACCAGAAGGACTAGCAGATTGAGAATTTTATAAGTCCTTCTGAATCTAGACTAGTCTGTCACACAAAACAATGCATACATGTGACAGAACCAGGACATCAAACCAGTAGATTTACAAATTTTGATCAGTAGATTGGCTTCTAAACCAGTAGATTTTTTATCAACATAAATGTTATGTGTTTTAAGGGGACTGAAAAGAAAACAAGTGGATTTTTTACATGCAGTGTTATATGTATTCTCTTTATTCTATAATAAAACCATTCTATAATAAAACTGAAACTTTTGAACATGAATCAGAGTCTAATGGAAAATGTTACACTAATAATGAATGAATACATGTCAGTGTATTGTCAATAATAATGAATGTTTACCATTGATATCCTGGTGGGATTTGTTTATCCCACTGGGATCCCAGTTGATTCCTGACGAAATTTTCTCTGGGACTTTATTTGAATTTTGAAGAACTGCAAATTAATTTAGTGTGACCCAAGACTTTCTTGGGGAACCGCCTATGGCTAGTGGCTGCTTAAAACCAGGTCAGGGTGGCTTAATAGACATTGCTAAAATCTCTTCTTGGGTCATGGGAGTTAAAAAAAAAATGGGGCAGTTTAAGATGGGCAATTGTTTATTAAAGGTAACATTTTGTAACATGTTTTATTAAATCTTTTTATCATGACCATAATTTGTGTGTGTGTGTGTGTGAGAGAGAGAGAGAGAGAGAGAGAGAGCGAGAGAGAGAGAGAGAGGGAGCATACTTGTGATACTAGTATGTCTGGAAAATATAAAGGAAATTCACAGTTAATTTTAGGAGGTTTCCAGTGTTTCTCACTGTTTTCTCCCCAGTTTCTGAGTTTCAATTAGGAGTCTTCCTTATGTTCAGGTAGATATCATATTTTTATGACAGAGAAAGACTTGACCTTGACACAAGAATGGTATACAGCAAGGGTACGGACAATTAACTTGGGTAGTAGTTGAACTAGAAGTAGAACAAGTTTATCCAGTTGCATTATAGGCACTGTATTTTTCTTTTATTCTTTTCAACTAGAGGTGAACTTTTGCTCGAGTACTGTTGGTTGAAACACACTCATATAAATGCATGCTTGCCATTATCATCAAGTCGCTGTCCCATATACTTTATGTTGGATGTATTTTAATAATTGTGAATAATGTATAAAATGTTTTAACAAAAGGGTCACCAAAATGAGAATAATTTTAACTGACAATTAACTGAAGAAAGATGGACTCAAAATCACATACATTTGGTACGCTATATACATTTACTGCACCCATACAAATGTATACTAGCCATTATTGTAAGTCAACTTCCCATTTATTTTATGATTTATATATTTTGATACTGTATATAGTCACTTATAAGTCACATCCAACCGCAAACAACATAGACCGTGATCTGCCATCGCATAATGCACTGGCAGAACAGTGTCTGTGTTGTATATTCTACTGATTACTCTTAACAAACTGCATAGGCCTAGGTCTGACAGCAATAGAAAATATGGGCCTGTGCAGTTTGCAGTTGGATCTGATCAATACGCAAGTTTATACAGTAAATTTTGAACTAACAAACCAGTTATCCTACCAATTATCGCCTTGATGGAGAGGTAAAGTGACCATAGATTTAGGTAAAAAATTAGAGTTGTTTACTAAGGCAGGCTTTACTATACACACATCAGTGGACAATTATTAACCATATTGTTTCTTCTCCATATCAGTAACATTTTTTCAGTCACATTTTTTATTGTAGACTTGCATGTATACACTGTTGTTATTTGTGTACCTGAAAAAGGTGTACCAAAAATTGAAGAAATTTTTTTGACCATGTCAGACAATTTGATATTTTTTTTAACCCCTGTATGTGACAGGTGAGGTGGCAGTATTACTGTGGTATGTTGTACACAGAACCACAAAAATAGGATAAGTAATAACAGTGAATACATAATTGGTTCTCATTAGACAAGAATGAAAACCAGTTGAAATAAAATAAGTTGCAATGTTAAACCTAAATGGGGCTAATTTAATCAGAGATCTGTGACCATATTCACATTTTACTATCAGCTTGCAATAGTTCTCCTAATCAGTCTAGTGTAGCACAGAAACATGGATGAACCCATCACAAAAAAATCTGTAAAAGGGCAGATATAAAAAAGTTTAAATGATTCAGAGTTTCATTACCATCTCTACCATTCTGTTCTGGGTTGGGTTTGGAGAATTCATGTTTTCATGAAATAAGCAAAAATTGTAGCTTAAATGTTTATGTAGGTAGACTTAATTAATTAATTTCGTAGCTGTTTTGGTTGTAAATCAACAGGTTTTTGGCTGCATCATTATGTGGGAGTTGCATATGGAAGCAGGCCTGTTTATATTGACAAAGTGCCAACCACAAGCCTATGCAACCTGTTCCCACCTCATTCAGTAAGATTCCAGCATTAATTAAGTGAACCCAAACCAAACCGACAACCACAACTCGACCTTTTCTGCACCTTGTGCCAATCCAGATCAAGCTTTAATACAAAGTACACCTGATTACACATTTAATATTTTATTTTCTGCAGAGAACCATGCATTGGTAATAATTCCATTGAAAATGTGCAGAGAAAGAATACCTTTTAATGATCCCAGTATAGATCACGATGTATTTGAATTCGGTGCCAAAAAATTAATCTAAAATAACGTTGGGAAAGATATAGCACAATTACATTTCATTGTGCATATGTATATTTGTCATTGTTACTAAGTGGTGTCTGTATAAATTGATAACCTCTAGAATGTTCTTTCCTCGATTTCATTCAGATCTGAATACTTCATTTCTTACTAATAAACTCACACAAACTTACAAAACTCTATTTACATATGTAAATATCTTGCACCACATATTTAAGTATACATAACGGGGATAGAGTTTATTGTTTTCCAAAGAACTAATTGATTTTCATCTGCTGGTAGATTGATTACATGACGATTAGCTGACAATATGCCCAAACCAGGTGTACATGAAGGCATGTTGTGAAGAAAAAGTGCTTAGACAATTTTTTCTTCAAGAAAACTATGTCTCATCAGATTAATTTAATTTAATAAATCAAACTCTCATTTACTTTGGCATTAACACTTTGTAGTAATTTAAAAGAGAGTCAGGAGATAATGGTGAGTTGGTTGTACAAATTTGGAAGCCATGCCATGACCGTGTTTTATTTAAATTCATGTTATAATGAAGTGCGTTTGGTGGGGTTTCTTGTATTATTGGATTTCAACTAATTTCGGTATGCAGCTTTACACGGATGAGACCTTGGCTGAGCTGGATTGTCTGTATTGCTGATTTAGATTTTCAGCATGTTGTATTTTCGTTTAGCAGAGTTATGTCTCCTGATTGCAGGACTTTTTTTTGTGTGAATTTTAACCAAATATGGTATGTGACTCTGTTTGATACTACGATACAGCAGCTCTCTAAACACCGAGAATTATATCATTCTTGGTGATTTAAACATGGACACCCAAAATGTGGTTAACATATCTTCTCACATGCTACTCAGACAGATAGTGAAAAAGTGAAATGTACCATCCACTTTCATCAGGGTCACCAGATGTTTTAAGGATTTTATTTATGTTACCTTTATCTTTTATTTTGTATATATATTCCCGAATTTTAACATCTTTACATTTTATATTTTATGTTGTTGTACATCATGCTTACATTTATTTGGAAGGGTTTATCTTCCTAAATTTGTGTGCAATTCATTTTGGAATTTTTTAAACTTTACCTTTAGTTGTCAGCATATAGTGACTATGGTGCTAAATTGCCGTAAAATGCTACTACATACATACATCATCAGGGTCTATTCTGGGATGTGAGATTGTGGGATCCAAACTAATTTCTAAGAAGACTCACACTAAAATGTGAACTGAATGTACAGAAATGACACATATTATTTACAAGCTATACCTTTGTTTACTTCAATAAATCCCCCCCCCCTTAATTAGACCCCTCATTTTTGCACATTTGAGAATGGGATTTGCTGGTTAATGACCAGGGTAAGGTCAGTTCAGCATATATCTGTCTACTGCATTGTCTACCAAACTGGCCATTCCAGGCCATACTGTCTGAATTGGAGATTAATAGGTACCAGCTGCAGAGTATTAAACTGGATGTAGAAGTTATGACTTAAGATGTAATTAAACATCATAATTTTATCTTGTCCCAATGATACAGTCAACTCAAGGGGAGTTAATGATAAATCCCAGATGAACAACTTTCTGACATGGAATAAGAACAGATTTTCATCATTGATTTGGAACCCAACCTTTTGTAAGAAGTTAAAAGCAATTTGGCATCATTCAAACACTTGCTGATTGTCTGTGCCAGAACCAAGGAGTCATCTATATAATAAAAACAAATTACACCATTGGATCTCACAAAAGCAAACACAGGCTTCTGAATTGTGTTGAAAATTTTGAGACGATGCTAGACCAAATGGAAAAACACAAAATTGATACATTTGACCTCTTCAAACAAATATCAAATATTTCCTGAAAGGTTTGAAAATAGGAATGTTGAAGTAAGCATCTTTCAAATCATTTGACTCAAAAAAGTCTCCTTTGTGGATAGAATCTAATATAGTGTCAATGGTTTCCATTTTGAAACAGTAAAATTCAACAAATCTGTTCAGAGATCTCAGATTTATAACAAGTCTAAACTTCCCATTTTTCTTTTCTGAAAAAAATAAGTTGGATATTAACTGGCCAGCTTCATGCTGAGTTGGTTCAGATTACCTGTTTTCTTAATAGTTCATGAATTTCCGTATCCACTTGTTCACACTCAGATGGTGAAATATTGATAGGTTTTGGAATAAGTTGTTGTTTTGGCTCTTCTAAAAATTCAGTCTTGTAGCCTGAAGCTATTTGTAATATCTAAGGGTCATCTGTCAGTTTTTTCCATTCATCTGGACAGCAAGACGTTTGACCCGTTGAGATACTAACATGCACCTGATCTATTTTTGGGTCTGGAATGTCCGATAGGGGGGTAGCTGCTGCCTTGCACCATAATTATTCCTGTTCTGACCTCTGTGGCATCGGTTTAGATTGTGTTTGCCATGCCTGACTCTGGCACCTAAAAAATCGTTGGACCCAAACTGTCCCTGAGGAACAAATCTTTGTTATTAAAGTTTTGATAAGGCCTCTTCTTAATTGCGTTGTATATATCCTCTACAGCTTTCATGTGTTTTAGGAGCTCATCCCCAAACAAACCACTCTCTGATATAGGTACATCAGCATCACACAGAGAATGATGAGATGGTTTGAGGGCTTTGCACATGAAATAACGCCTTTGAAGAGACAACTCCCTAAAAGCACCCCCAAGAATTGTCAAAACTTGTATGATAGCCATCTCTGTTTGAGACATTGACAAAGTTTTCTGTTGCAAACCCAATTCCAAACCAAAATTTGGTATAACACCAAGCCCAATAAGTTTCTGGATATATTGAAGAGATTTATCCTGTTGCTGCACCATAGCAGACAACATTCTCCAAATTGTATGATTGGTTCTTGATGGGATGATACATTTACAAATTGGTGGATTTACAGTTTGGTGGGATGATAAATTTACAATTTGGTGGGATGATACATTTACAATTTGGCGGGATGATACATTTACAATTTGCAGACTAAGATTTTATTATCCTGAACATATTTGGACAGATTGGCCTTGCTTTTAAGCACAATGGATACAACAGATTGTACAGAATCATCAATCAAGGGTCCAAACACCTCCTTGTCATTAAAAATGGGGGAAGTTTCAACCTTGGGGCTTCATCCCCCTCTTGCAAGCAGTTTTTCTTAAACTGCAGTGTGTTTGGATCAAACTCACCAAGTTCTACGAAATGCTCGTCAAATTCAGAACCAAACATTTCACCAAGATCAATTTCTTGGCCGCAATTAGCATCGGACACTAGAGCGGTAGATGTAGATGACACTGGAGCTACATTCTGCTTTAACCTTGTTTCTAAAGTCATTATAGCCTCCTGCAGCACTGTAAGTTGTTGTTTTGTCGTCAGCCACTTTTTCTTACCTGTTTTTTTCCGTTGTCTTTACATGTTTTGGTGTGTCCTCAACTGCAGCCGAATCACCCATGTTTTGAAAACCCCTTTGCTATTTTTAGGATAACTAGAGGCACCTTCCAATTGTGATTGCGCAGATATGGATTCATTGGGCACAACACCTACATGTTGACCCCATCTCTGCAATTTTCTTCGGCAGAGTAAACAATGTTTCAACTGGTGAAATGTGTGAAAAGACATTTATTGAGCAGGAAGGCACCACCTCCTTTTGGCTACTTATTTCAACAGCTTCTTCTCTCACAGCGAAAGGTACCCTAAAAATTGTTGTCAGCATCCAAATCATAAAGAATCAAAGAGTCAGAATTATTCATATAGGATAGAAAGAAGACCAAACACATGAGTAAAAACGATGGTTGCAAGAGGCAAAATAACAAAAAAGGTAAGAAAAAATTTAAATTATAGTGAAACTTCAAATTTAAATACGTGCTCAATTCTCGGGTATCACAACAGCTACCTGTCCGTGTACACCTGTAGTGCTAAACTGAATGAGGACCTGGCACTGACACTGGCAACCCTGGGTTTTATACATGCAAGTACAAAGGGCAGGTCAAAGGTGACATTTTCTTTCATTCTCTTTCGAGCAGCATGTGCAGATAGTGTCTGAACTGAAATGCCAATTATACCCTGAACAGCTTTGCTGATATGGGAAAGAATGACCAGGGCATGGTCAGTTCCATATATATCTGTCTACTGCACCATCTACAGACCAGAAATGTCAGAATTGGAGATTAATAGGTACCAGCTGCAGAAGCTAGTAAGCTATCTGAGTATTAAATTGTATGTAAAAGTTATGACTTCAGATGTAATTAAATGTCATAACACAAGAGCAGCCTTTCACTAACAATTATCTTTACTTCCTATATAATACACATTAACATTAATTTCCATGTAATCTATTGATATTTACCACCATTGTAAAGAAATTTAATGTTGAAATTTTAAAAGCTTTCATTCTGATCTGATAGCAAAAGTATTTTGATGGGTTTCCATATTTGAGGCATATTTTAATGAGTAGATTATTTTTTTATTTAAGAAAATTAAATATGCTTTTTATATTTTCATATTTGAAACAAAATCTGATATTGATTTAAATCCACACATTTGTTCTGTGTTTTTTTAGTGGGTACAATTCTCTGCAATTTAAAAATGAGTAAAAAAGTAAAAAGGAAAATAAATTGACTGCCCAACTACGATAAAAATCAAATACTTGTCCTTCTGTCCAATAACTAAAAACTGAAATAAAAATTCTGGGGTCCTTGTTCTTCTGTCCATCAGCAGCAGCAGTCAAGTATTATTGAATTTAGTAGCAAAAGAACTTTCTATAATAATAATAATAATAATAATAATAACGACTTTATTTAAAGAAGCTTACATGTTGTAGTTAGTTGCATGGAACTAATCCTCCTTGTGGCCCTCTATTATATGCATATTTACATACACAGTACATGTACATAGTTGTACACACAATAATGATAATAATAATACCCAAAAAATATATAAAAAACCCGTTGATAATATGCTGTATACATTGTGTATATACAGTACAAAAATAGTGAGACAACAAAGTCGAAGGTTTGAGAATTTATACTTTAAGTTGTAATGTATTCGTCAAATCGAACAGGTTCCACTTTTCATTCATCGAGTTAGATTATACTTAAATGCATTTATATTTGTACTTTCTCTAATTTCCTTTGGGATTCTGTTCCAAATTAGTGACCCCGAACCCTGAAAACTTTTCTTAAAGAGTTCTTTATTTGGTTTTGGAATAGAAAGGTGGTTAGCGGAAATTGATCTTAAATTGGGAGTGTTGCCTTGTTTTCTGGCCTGAAATAGTTCCTTGAGACATAATGGGGCCATATTATTTTAAACTTTGTTCATAAGTCTAGCCTTTCTAAAAAATATTTGTTCACATACTGTTAACATTTTAATATCATACATTGCATTTGGGATGTTTTCAGCATTATCTGGGATGAGTCTGCAAGCTACTTTTTGCAAGCGGAATAATTTGCAAATATTCTTGTCAGAAGTGTTTCCCCACAAAACATTACAGTACTGGTAGTCTAGGTATGGTTGTATATAGCTTTTGTTATATAATTACCTATGTTTAGTTGATAGATATGGCTTTATCTTGCTTAATAACCAGAGACATGAATTGACTTTATGACATATCACTTGAATATGTTCATTCCATTGCAAATTGTTGGCAACCATCAGACCAAGGATTTTGTCATGGTTAACCATTTGTAGACAAATTTCATTCAACTTAAGATTCAAATTGTTATTTTCCAATTTTGCTCTTTTTAGTTGGGTAATAATCATTAGTACTTTAGTCTTGTCTGTGTTTACTTTCATGCCATTTTCCTTACACCAGGAATCTAATTCTGATTTTAGCTGTTTGAAATCTGATACAGTGTGTCATCTGCATATAAGTTGGTAGATGAAATACAGTTGCCTATTTTCAGTGAAAATGAGAAAATGGAGTGGGCCCAGGATTGATCCCTGTGGTACTCCACATGTAATTGGTTCTTCTTTAGAAAAACTGCCATTTATTTTGACACACTGTTTTCTCATTGTTAGATATGATGTAAACCAATCAATCATTGAATTGTCACATTGATAAATGTTCAATCTGTTGATAAGAATATCATGATCAACAGGGTCAAAAGCTTTCTAAGATCAATTAGTATGGATTGATTTAATTTTCCTTGATCTTAAGCAGTAATCCATCTATCTATCATGGAGGCCAAGGCTGTCTCACTGGAGTGGTTTCTGATTGGTGCTGATTGGTGTTGATGTATTAAGTCATAGTTTGATGTCGATGTATTAAGTCATAGTTTGATAGGACATCAAAAGATTGTCATGAACATGTTTTCAAGTAGTTTGGACAGAGTTTGTAATATAGAAATGGATCTGCAGTTATTGACATCTTTGCTACCAGACTTGTGAATGAGGGTAACTTGCCATTTCCATGTCTGGGGAAACACTGAGGTGGATATGCTTAGATTACATATGTAAGCTATGCTATCAAATATTATTTTTGCAGCAGCTTTCAGGAGACATGGTCCAATATTATCTAGGCCTGCTGATTTTGTTGTTGCAACAGTTTGCAAAAACTTTTAAATCTTTTTCATTTGGTATTGCAGAGATAAAAAAGTTTGTCAGCTGGAATTTTTTCTGAACAAAAATGTCTTAGTTCATCGTGATTGGAGTTTACAATGGGTTCCTTAATTTTTGAAGCTATGCTGACAAAAATTCATTTAATGTATTTGCTATTTTAACATCCTCATCAATATTCTGACCTTCCTGGCTAAGTTGTTGGATTTGGGATGACCTTGTGGACCATTTACCTGCACCTAGCTTGTTAAAAACTTTCCACACAGAATTCTTTTTGCAATTATTTTATAAAGCCAACTGATACTAATTCTTCTTTACCCCATCAATCATTTTGGTTACTTTATTTCTCCATGTTTTGTAATGTGCTTGTTGACCAACAGATTTGAAAGAATCACGGGTTTTCATGGCGTCTAGAATATCTGGAGTTAACCAATCAGGATGGAAGTCCAGTTTACTTTACATGTTTTCAAAGGTACATGTTTATCGATCACTTGCATAAAAAGTTGGGTCCATACAGCATCTGTATTAAGTATTCACACACTAAATTTTGAGTACTGCAATCATTGAAAGTGTACGTTATCATGACCCTCTGCCCTTTGGACTGAATTCTCTAAATAAAAAAAAATATATATATATATATATATATATTTAAAAATATGAACTGTGACAAAGTGCTTCACATTAATCTGAACACTCGCATGCACACACTCTACTTCACCCGTTTTATCTTTATAAGAAAATCAGTCAGTACAGTGTATTAGCAAAATATTATCAAAGAAAATATGCTTAACTTCCTGTATAAACATTCTGCTATACTAGATGTCGTTCTATATAAGTATACTCTTATATATGAACAAAACATATATTTATATAAAAACAAAATGTAAGATAAGTTTGAATTAAAGTTCCTCTGGGAATTACCAAAAGGGAAGATAAAATGTCAGTGAACCTTTTTCTTTTGACTTTTAAAACTCTGTGTAGTACTTCCTTCGAAAACTGCTACCTAGTATGATTACTAGGAATTTCCCATACACAGAGCATAAATGTGTTTGATTTCAAAATTTTCGGCAGTATCACACCTAGTAGTTTAAAACTGTGTAAAATGGATATACTTCCTTTGAAAATTGCTACCTAGTAGTTTAAAACTCTGTGTAAAATTTATATACTTCCTTTGAAAATTGCTACCTAGTAGTTTAAAACTCTGTGTAAAATGGATATACTTCCTTTGAAAATTGCTACCTAGTAGTTTAAAACTGTGTAAAATGGATATACTTCCTTTGAAAGTTGCTACCTAGTAGTTTAAAACTGTAAAATGGATATACTTCCTTTGAAAATTGCTTCCTAGTAGTTTAAAACCCTGTAAAATGGATATACTTCCTTTGAAAATTGCTTCCTAGTAGTTTAAAACTGTGTAAAATGGTTATACTTCCTTTGAAAATTGCTTCCTAGTAGTTTAAAACCCTGTAAAATGGATATATTTCCTTTGAAAATTGCTACCTAGTAGTTTAAAACCGTGTAAAATGGATATACTTCCTTTGAAAATTGCTACCTAATAGTTTAAAACCGTGTAAAATGGATATACTTCCTTTGAAAATTTCTACCTAGTAGTTTAAAACTGTGTAAAATGGATATACATGTACTTCCTTTGAAAATTGCTATCTAGTATTTTAATATCAAATGACACAAAAACTTTACTGTTAGTTCACTCCAAAATCTCTTAAATTTGTTACCTATAAGAAACATAGCAGTCAATAAATTGAGCTAAAATAAAAAGGTAAATTTATGAGAAATAAATAAAATGCTTGAAATTTGTCAAACTTAGCAGACCACAACGCATTTTAAAAAATCATGTGAGGCATACATGTATATACATTTTCTCCATTTATAAATGTCACAAACCAAATAATTTGATGGCAGTATCAATACTGACTGCCCATGACTATTAAAATAAATTGAAGTCGGCACAATATTGAACTGACCATCAATAGTGACTTATTTTGTTTAAGTTGTGGGACGTATATTTTTGGTGCAAGTTAATCATTTGAATCAAACAAGATTGTTCTTTCAAACAAAGTTACTTCAGTATTTTATATTTTAAATAGGTTTCTACTTTTCTTTGTATAAAGAAATAATTTCCCTAAATTTCAGCATTTATTTTCTTGGAAACAGTATTTATTTCCAGACCTTGCAGTGAGAAACATAATCACCAAGTGTGCGATAGATTTAGTTAGAGGGACGTATTAAATCATGAAATTCACTTTTCTTGCACATGTTCATCTTCATTATCGGCTATGCTTGAATGATAATCAGATTTTCAAGAAATATGAAAGTCAGTGAGTCAGTCTTGGACATAGCATTATATTTATTTTTTAAATTTTAATAACATGTACAAAACTGACAATAATTGTAATATCACAGATATGTACATATTGTAACTAATTCCATGGTATAGAAAAACTCAGAGATATCAATGACTACAAACATTAATACTCATAATGCATTATACAAGCCATACATTTGCAGTTGGCACCTATAATATAAGATTTTGTCAGTTCTAGTCTGGATTGGGGGAGTGTACTGGCTGGAGTCATTCACCAGCCGATTTTTAAAAGCAGACATTTGGGGGAATCTCTACAAGTTCCTGTTAAGAAGGAGCTTGTACCATGAATGTCCTTAATTAAGGACCAGTTCTAGAACAGATGTTGTATGTAAGATTAATTGGAGGTTATTTCAGTTGCCATCTGTCTCCAATTTCAGGCTTGATCTGGTTTTTATTTTCAACCTGATAATTTTGTGTGCCTGTGTACTGATGCAAAATATTATGTGTATATCTGATATTTTTTAAAAAACTGATGCAAATATTTCTCAAAAAAATTATGGACTTCATGATAACGAAGAGAAAATATAATCCTGGTGTGAGACCTTCAGCAACAAATAATCAAGACAGGACATTTTTACATGCATGTTTGCCTTGATTATTGCTTGACTTTACTGGATGCAGGTACAAACTGCAGCCTAGACTCCACATCACTTGGGTTTGGTACATACATAAATTACTCTATGAATAGCAATGGAACAATTTGGCCTGCACCTATTGGATAGATCTCCATCTTTCTTCATGTACACACCATATAACCTGTTGCTTAGCAGGGTTAAACAATATCATGGCTTCACCTTGTAGTGGATTGTGTTTACACAGCATTCTTGAGGAATTCCAAAAGTTCTTGAATGGATGGCTTGGGAATCTTTGTATTAGTACACATTCAGAACTAGTTAGGGTTTGAGTCATTACTATGTACTTACTTTAATGATTGTGTGCTAGTAAGATGATGAATTTGGGTAACAGTTCTTGAATTGCCTTTTGTAATTTGCTATAGGTTATTGGAATGTTTTGGATTATTTGGTTGGATCAATGCAGGAATATTTCGGTGTTAGAAGCAAATATTTTGAAGAACTTTGTTGAAATGGACACCTTGTAGATTTGGAGAACTGGAGTGTGGTTGTTATTTTGGATGTGAAATCTGGACATGTTGATTTTTCATTTTATTCTTAAGTTGAACTTAGAATTTTGCATACTTTCATTATACATGTAATATACAGTGGTATACGTTTATAGCTTGATTATACATGTACATGTATACAGTGGTTGGGAATTTCAAGCTTTTGAAAGGGTACGGTTTGATTTGGAAAGAGTTTATAAAACTCTTATGGAGACTCTTGTTCTATGTTCGTACAAGAGCAGATCTCTACATTTATTTCTTATCAGTTAAGTTTTTTAACTTAAATATATTACCCATTATATGAGTTTGATAATACCTTGCATAGTGATTACTGAATTCAAAGTGACAAGAGTTTCAAAGGATCTGCTAGACACACAAAGGATATTACTTAAATTCTTAACAGTAACCTGATAGAAGTTGGCTCATTGCACAAAAAGGGAAACAAAGTGAGACTTGCTCATTGTGCAATTATTATCACGTCTTGTGGCTTTCCAGACAGTAATTATACTTACCAAAAGTGGATATAGATTATTGCCATGCTTACTGGAATTAATCAGCAGTAGTGATGACCAGGAAGAAAGAAAAGTTTGCAGAATTAAAGAGCCAGGAGAGCATTGTGAGTATTATTTAGTATTTTTGTAGCACTTTGAGGGTTTTGTTAGTATTTACTGAGTATTATTTGAGTATTTTTGTAGCACTTTGAGGGTTTTGTTAGTATTTACTGAGTATTATTTGAGTATTTTTGTAGCACTTTGAGGGTTTTGTTAGTATTTACTGAGTACTATTTGAGTATTTTTGTAGCACTTTGAGGGTTTTGTTAGTATTTACTAAGTATTATTTGAGTATTTTTGTAGCACTTTGAGGGTTTTGTTAGTATTTACTGAGTATTATTTGAGTATTTTTGTAGCACTTTGAGGGTTTTGTTATTTACTGAGTACCAAGAATGAACTCTTTGATTACGATAGGATTATCAAATCCAGTTGTAGAAACTGTACAATTTAAATGTTTCGATTACTGGTCAAAATGTCAAGTGATCATACTGTGTAGTTCTTTGTCCATGGTGCATCGTCCATTGTCCGTCATGCATCATCCAAGCACAGCTATTAATTACAACTTCTCAAAAACTACAGGACCAATTTGCACATTATTTTACATGGAGCATTCTCATGACGAGACCTTTTAATTTACAATCAGTGATGATCTGTCAGCCAATATGGACACCTTTACTAAAAACAGAATAACCTTTAAACAATTTCTTGTCAAAAACCACTTAACAGAATTTGACCAAATGTGAGAAAGCATCTTGGCATGAAGCTATTTTTAATTGTTCAAATGATGCCAACCCTCCATCAAATATGGCTGCCTTTACTAAACTAGACAAACCTTTAAATAACATCATCTTATAACTGCTGAACAGAATTTGACCAAGTTTGACAGAAACATTGTGGTAGTGGGTTTTTAAATTTAATTTTACAAATGTTACCAATCTGCCATCAAACATGGCTGCCATTTCTAAAAATCGAAAAACCTTTAATAACTTCTAAAATGCCACTGAACAGAATTTGTCCAAATGTGTCAATAGAAGACATCAGCGGCACAATGTACATCATGATACATAGAAAAAGAAATGATGTGTATTGTTTTGGAGACTTGACAGGATGCACATTGTGATATTGAACTTGAAATTCAATATGCATCATAATGCAGCAGATTTTAGAGTCTGCAAGCATTGCCAACATCTTGGTGACCAAAACTACCATATATACTCACGTATAAACCGGGTCCAAATGCAAACAACATAGACCCTGATCTGCTGTCGCATAATGCGCCAGCAGATCAGGGTCTAGTTTGTTCAACTGATTAGTCCTTACAAACTGCATAGACCCAGATCTGCCAGTGCATTATGCGCTGGCAGATCTGGGTCTATGCAGTTTGCAGTTGGTATAGGCTTATATGCAAGTATATACGGTACTGGAAATTTCAAGACGCTAGACAGGTTCATGATCTTTAGAGAGCAGGCCATACTCCACACAATGATGTACATGCATTTTCATACCTCATTTACTGTTATTTGGATGTATTTACTGTTATTTGGATGTATTTACTGTTATTTGGATATATTTACTGTTATTTGGATGTATTTACTGTTATTTGATGTATTTACTGTTACAGTAAAACCTGTCATGAGAGACCGCCCCTTCTGCCAGCAAAAAGCGGTCTCTCAAGACGGGTGGTCTCTCATAACAGGTTTGTACAAAAAGACCAGTTTCCAGGCTCGAAATTCAGCACTGTTTAAGAGGGAAAAATAAGCACAATCATTTACATTTATTGTATTCTTTGTTCATAGTTCTTGTTAAAATATTGTATGCATTAATCTGAAAATAATTTTAAATAGTAATAAAGATATACATCTATCATTAAACATGAATCACATTTATATTTGAAGATCACACGTACATGTACTAGTATTAGCATACGAGTTTGTTTCTAATTGACTCCTTAAATTTGAGTTTTACCGACGTTTCAAGTGGCTGCTATGTTGCAAACGGTCTCCCATTTTTCACTTCTTGCAATTACATTAATTCTTTCCTCCAATGTTAGAATTTGTCTCTTTTTCATTGGAGGTTCTGCCATTGTTATTAAAGTGCTAGGTGTTAATGTTATAAGGGATCAATTGTAATAATGACTGTAGCAGTTCTGATCAAGCTTTGGTGAAATATGGAATACATATACAATGTATATGTACCAATGAATGAAATAAAAAGACACAATTAATTTATCCAGAAACAGAATAAATTTGTTTAGAGACAAAAGTCAAAGACTTTATTCACCGATGATACAAAGGGATTAACTCTATAAACAGAGGGTGTAAACAGCTACACTAAGGTGAACAGATGACGGTTTGGTGTATGGGTTGTAATCTCTGTAACATCAAAAACACCCCAACAAACAACACAAGCCTTTCACAATGACAATCGAATCCAGAAAACGATTCTCACCTACTGGTATTAAAGACAAAGACAAAGACCTCATTCATCCCAGGCATTATGGATTAACTCCAAAGATAAATGATGTATGCGACCGCTATATTGACTTTGGCACTACAATGGTAGTTAGTGACATGTACTTTAGTCTGGTTTACAGTCTAGAACAAAGGAAACTACATGCATGACCTGCAAAAGTTAGGAAACCGGTAGCCAGTCTAATTTGTTTTTATATTTTTTTTTTTAGAACAGTCTTTACTTTGGAAGCGGTCGTTGTTACAAAGGATAAAATAAACGTTAGTGGTGTTTTTTCTCAGTTCTCACGATAGGGTCGTTCATTGCAGTATTATTTTAGAACAAGCTGCCATGCGAGGGAAATCCTATGGATCATACTTTTATTCTCGCAGAAATAGCCGAGATATTTCCGAATGAGTAATCGGCATTTACTCTAGTCTGGTTTACAATCTATAACATATGACACTACATGCATGACCTGTACAATTCAAGAAACCGGTAGCCAGCCTAATTTGTTTTTAAGTTTTTGATTTTGTTTTTAATGTCTTTGCTTCTTAAGCGGTCGTGGTTACAAAGGGTTAAATAAAGGTCAGTTATTTTTATCTCTGTTTTTGTGATGCAGTCGTTCATAGCAATGTCGAAATGCATATTTTGCCAAGAAATCGCGGTCGTTGATCGCGTTCTGCAGGTGGTTGCTCTCGACAGTGCGTTTATATAATAAAATCGATCCGTGCATTACGATTGTGGTCGCTCATGACAGGTGGTCGCTCATAGCAGAGGTCGCTCATGACAGGTTTTACTGTATTTGGATGTATTTACTGTTTGTCATTGCTCTGATTATAAATCATTCTCTGTTCGTAGAAAAAGAGGAGTGAAGAATTTTGCTTTTTTGGGGGGGATAATTTCTGTGATTTGCGATATTTTATGAGATGTATTGAAGCATGGTCTCAGTTCTGATGTACACTTATTGCAATGAATCAGAAATTACTGACTTCAGCCAATGTATGCATCAGCAGAAAGAAACACAATGATACCGATGTGAATTGATGAATCATTATACGGTCCAAAACACTGCAGCAAGGATCATTCTTAGAGCACGAAGAATGGATCATACCAGCCCACTTATTCACAAATTCCACTGGCTACCTGTTCGCAGTAGAATCAAGCACAAAATCACTTCTCTGTGTTATACTTCGTTGACTGCTTCTGGTCCGAAATACCTCTCTGATCTCATCCACGTGTACATGCCTGCTAGAAGCTTGCGCTCATAAACGGACACTAGTAAACTACATATTCCCAAGATTAAAACTAAGTTATATCGACAACGTTCATTTGCATATCAGGGCGCAGCTACTTGGAATGAACTGCCTCTTGATCTCAGACACAAAGAGACCATGATCACATTCAAGAGTGCTCTCAAGACACATCTTTTCCATCAGCAAGAATAAATTTGTCATTTAACTATTGGCCATTAGTGTTAGATTGAAACTGTATTGCAAATTCATGTTTCATGTTGTTTTGTGTGTAATAATTCATTTGTCTTTGATATTGTTTGTGAGATATTTTCATGTTTTTATATTTTTATATGTTGTCTGTATGCAAACTGGGTTGTTTTTTTTTAATGCCCTTATGTGTTAACATTATGTTGTAAAGTGCTTAGAGCTTTTTAAAAGAATAAGCGCTCTATTAAGTCATCATTATTATTTTATTATTATTATTATCCACAATCTTGACAAAAACGTCCTCACTTGAAGGTCTTCATCATATATATAAATAATGCTGATCTGCCATCAGATATGGTCACTGTTACTAAAAATAGAGAAACATTTACACGATTTAAAAAAAAAAAAACTGCTCAACAGAATTTGGCTAGCTTTGACAGAAGGCATCCTGAAAAAAAAAAGGCTTAACAGAATTTGACTAACTTTGACAGAAAGCATTCTGGCATTGAAGCATTTCATTATTGGACAAATGATGCTGATTTGCTAATCAAATATGGATGAAGATATAAAAAGTGGAAAAACCCTGAAACAGTTGTTTTCATAACATGCAATCAACACTTTGGAAGAAATTTTTGACAGAAAGCATCACATACTGACCCAGATTTCTTGTCCAACTAGGTGAGCAATCTCAGACCCACTTGGACCTCATGTTTTTTTTAAAATGCTTTTTCATCAGTATGGATTTAAATTATTCATTTTATGTTTAAGACATGACAACATCATTGTGATCAATAATTATGGTATTTGGCTCGATTACAACCATATCTGGTTAAGGAGGGGGTGTGGAAGTGGGAGAAAAACATAACAAATTTGCAGTATGGAGTTACCAGCTATACTTGAATAAAGCATTTTCAAAGTCTTGGATAACTTGTTGATCAGCTTCATGGCTTTCGACAAGAGCGTTGTAAAGAGTCAGGAGTGTGTGCAATTCGCAGAGTTTAGCACATTGGGATATACACATGTACTTGTATTGATAATTTTATTATCAGTGGTACAGGAGCCAGTTTTTCTTGTTTTTTTATCCTTGCCTGCAAAGTGCAGCTAGATAATACACATAGGTAAAGGTAAAATGATACATACAGTACTCACTATATAGCCCTTCGTTAGGCAAAAAAAATAAAAATATGTTGCACTGGTTTTAAAATTAGGGTAGGCAGGTATTTTTTTATATTTTGTTTAACATTATATATAAATCAAATAATATTTCAAGCGCTTCAAAGTACTGGGCAAAACTGGCTCAGTTAGATGGACAAATCAATTTCGGCAATGTGATTTTTATAAATTTTTATTTTTTTTAAATGGGGGGGGGGGAAGTGCTAGGGTCAGCAATGAGAAACAGGGATGGTTGGCTGACTGGAAACACACATTTTTTTTTTGCTTTGTAAGTTTAACGATTCCTGTTGTAGGGTGAGTATGGTCATAGATCTCATTTTATTATGTCATAGTAAAATTGTTACATGTATGTATAATGTACTTCATTACAAGACAGTCTTACTGCAAGGTGGTATACTCCATGATTCCCACGGATTGCTCTATCAGGATACACAACACACCATAGAATACATATTGATTGCCTCTTAACTTTAAAGGTGGGATTGTCATACATCGTTTTTAGTTTATCATGCTAATATGTTCTATCAATTATTATTTTAAAGTTGAACACTCTTTTGAGTCAGAATATATCTTTTAAAAATAATTTATTTTAGGATTGTCTCATGCAGAAATATATAATTGTTTGATTTTATGACACATCAGCACAATTCTGCAGAGTAAAAGGTAGGTGGTATAAATACTTAATTTTATATTGATTATGATACGTATGTATAGATATTTGTATCAAAGCTTCAAATAATTTATACATTGATGCCTCAATGAATCATTTCACTCCTACACAGGTGTTACTTTTCCATTTTAGCGATGAATTTTCATGCCTATGTTACATGTGTTTATTTCTTAATGAAGAAGTGGAGTTAATGCCAGAGGCACAAAATCATTATCAATGGCCCACTCAAACATAAAAGACATCCACATGGTATGGTGTCAAAATAATTGCTGCAAAATTTTCATGTCTCCATGCCCTTCAAGTTCCTATTTGTGAAGTCGCCCTTTACCTGTAATGTGCATTATGTAGTTGAGCGTTTGACTAACAGCGACTGTTGGTATAGCTAGACTGGTGAGACTGCCTGATGCTAGCAAATTCATATTTAACATCATAATTAGTGATAACCATTCATAACACATGCAAACAGCTGTCTTATTGAGAAGTGATTTGCTAACATGTTGATGATTTTTCATGGAAAATTGTCCATATTAGGTAATGAAAATGATGCTATCCAACTGATATTGTCTAAAAAGGCTTCCCTCTTTTCACCGAGTCTGCCACAGGAACTGACTAAAATGAACTTTGTAAAATAATGTCAGTGCAGGTAATGAAGTCAGCAGTACATGCAGCATGGCTTGGTATGGCCATAGTAAGAATGTTGTCAAAGTCAATATTTTTACCTCGTACTGTACTCTCTGAGGATAAAGACAGTGCAACAAAGTATTGGTAGTTTGTAATTATCACACTGTAATTCATGAAGTGATTTTCATGTACATAACATATCATTAGATGTTTGCTTTTTAAAACAGATTTAGGTTGCTGTTTAAACCCTTTTTTAAGTAAAAGAACATATCAGCAGTAAGTATAACAAGAGTCCCTCAAAGGGACTGACGTTGTACTGGCTGAAAAGAATTTCCAGGAATTCAGTATAAGACCATTTCTCCCTTTTATCTGTGGAGTGTTGAAACCATCTTTGATATTGTTAAGGGATAACAAGATTTTCAAATTAACTGCTGTAGGGGACATATTGGATGTCAAATTGGCACCATTTTCATTTAGGACCAACCAGACAGCATAAGTCTTTTGGTGGAAACCCCATGTTGATGTCACTTTCCGTTTTGGAGGAGCAACAATAGCAAGATTTTCAACATGGTTGCCATGGTGGCTGTATTTGATATCAGATTGGCACCATTTGTGTTTAGTACAAAGTAGACATCATAAGAAGTCATTCAATGAAAGCACAATGACGATATGACCAACCATCTAGGAAAAGTTCTGATAACAAGATTTTCAAGCTGGCATTTGTGGCAGTCATTTTAGAAATCGGATCGCACAATTTTCATTTACGACCAGCTAGACATCATAAGAAGTCTTTCAATGAAAACCCCATGCTGACATGACCATTCACTCAGGAGAAATAGTGTTAAAAAATTTTCAAGATGGCCACTGTGGCAGGCATATTGAATGTCTGAATGGCACCTTTAGGACCACTTAGACATCATAAGGAGTAGTGATAACAATATTTTCAAGATGGCCACAGTTGTGACCATACTGGACAAGAGATCGACACCATTTTCATTCTGGACCAACTATACATCATAAGAAGTCTTCTGGTGAAAACCCCATGGCAGTATTACTTTTCATTCAGGAGGATTACTAATAACAAGATTTTCAAGATGGCCACATTGGAGATCAGATCGGCACCATTTTCATTTAGGAGCAACTAGGCATAGTAAGAAGTCTTCTGGAGAAAACTCCATGGCAATATTACATTTGTTCAGGAGAAGTAGTGATAACAATATTTTCACAATGGTTATTTGTGGCAGCCATATTGGACATCAGATCTGCACCATTTTCATTTAAGACCAACTAGACATCATAAGAAGTCTTTTAGTGAAAACCCAATGTCAATATGACTTTCCATTCCGGAGGAGTGGCAATAACAAGATTTTCAACATTGCTGCTGTGGTGGCCATATTGGATATCAGATTTGCACCATTTTCATTTTGGACCAACTAGACATAATAAGTCTTCTGGTGAAAACCCCACTTGCCTTTCAGGAGGAGTAGCGATAACAAGATTTTCAAGCTGGCCACTATGGTGGCCATATTGGATGTCCAAACAGCACCATTTTTATTTTGGATTAACTAGACAATGGGATTAATGTGTGTGTAAAGTTTCATGGCAATCCTCCAAATAGTTTAGCAGGAGTAGTGATAAAAAACTTGTGCTAATGGACGGACAGACAACAGACAATGGACGGGCAACAGACCATCCCATAAGCTCTTCTGGTCTATGACCGGTAGAGCTAAAAAACCACAGTATACTGACTTGCACAAGAGTAAAGAACCTTATGTAAAATTTAATTCAGTACAAGTATTGAAGAAACATCGTGACTTCTCTACATCATTCACAGGCAATTTTATAAAATCAGATGATTTTGCAGTGTATAACTAGTATAAGTAAATGGTGGACAGTTACATTAATTGAATATGGGAATAGTGCTGATGACATCAAAGATTTGACTCAAATGAAGAAAGAATTTTTAATTTTGATTTATTTACATTCAGTATTATGAATTGCATAGTGAGAAATGAGTAAGGAACAAAAATCATTTATTCCTATTAAAAGAAAAAAGAAACCATGCAAAGTATTGACCTATCAAAATCTGACATGGCCCCTTCAGAAGATACTAAGGAGCCACTGGTCTCATATTTCAGAATTCTAGATTGATCCAAGGGAGTTAACCTAAGAAAAATGCCAAATTGAAATTAAAGGAGGTACAAGATCAGTTTTCAGTATTTTTTAACATTCAAAAATTATTGCTTAAATTAAACATTAAAAGTATTGCTTAAATTAAACATTAAAAGTATTGAAAATGAAAAATTGTGAAAAAGGCACATGTACAACATTAGTCAAATAAATTTAACAAATACCATCGAGACATCTTCAACGGTTTGGAGTTGTGCCCTGGAAATGAAAGTCTGAGTAATGGATGGATGGATGGATGAAAAAACTGACAACAGCATTAAAATATTGAAACTAATTAATTGTGAATAGCAAAAAGCACATCTACACCACTAGTCTAATACATGTACATCTTGTTATTGCTGAAGAATATCAGAGATGGTTTCAACACTCTACAGTTAAAATGAAGAAATGGTGTTACATGTCTTTTGAATTCCTGGAAACTCGTTTCACCCAATAGAGTATCAGTCCTTTCAAAGGACTCTTGCTTTGAAAAGGGAATATAATTTTTAATAGTGTTCAGTATTCTAGTTTGAAGACTTGTATCTGCTTGGTAAATATACTACAAAGATTCCAATGCTTTAAAACAGCAGAACTTTAATTCAATGTGAAACTAACTAACAGTGCCTTATGATCATGGTGTACCTTTATTACAGTATCACCTGTAAGTAACAAACATAATTATTTGAATGCAGCATACATTTATATTGTGTTATATGAATAAATTGTTAATTGAGGACATGTTATAAAAGAGCTCTTTTTATGCCAAAAACACAACAACAGCAACACTACATGTATACACAAACCCTTTAAATATAAGTTTGTAATCGGCTATAGAGGTATATCTTGATATAAATTGCAACAAAAATTATGTATGATGAGGGATAGGAGGTTAGAAACCATAAGCCTGTGTGTTCAGAATTTCCGAAAATGCTTGCTTTGTGATGAAAAACTCCGAATTGTTGGGATGGGGACAGCAAAATTTTATGGTTGGAATCATTCCTGTAAATGTTGTATTTTTAATGGTTTCATCTGTTCATCCATCATTTACACTTTCGATTCTGGAGCATAACTCTTAAAACAATTAAAAATATCTGTCAAATTTGGTACACATATTAGACTAGTCATGTCGAAGTGCCTTTTGCTGTTCACAGTTCTTCAGTTTCAATATTTTTAATGTTTTCATACTTTTGTTCATCTATCCTTCAAACTTTTGTTTACAGAGCACAAGTCCGAAACCATTCAGGATATCTCTGTGAAACTTGGTACACATATTAGACTAGTACCATAGATCAGATGTGCTTTTTGCTACATGTACTCAAAATTTTTCTATTTAATATATTAATGTTTTTGTGCATTTATCCATCTGTACGTGTATATCATTCACACTTTCATTTCAAGAGCAAAGCTTGTGATGCCTATCATTTCCTTGTACACATGTACTCTGTAAATACAAATGCCACTATGTGAAATTTTCAACAAATATATATAACTCCTGTCTTCATGTTTGTTTTGATGAAGTTTAAGTGCATTGTAGGGTAGAATTTTGTGATAATTAAATATTTAGCAGAGGGTAGTGGTAGATTACTAACACAGCAATTCTCTTGGAAAGTACACAAGTTGTGGCTCTAGTACATGTATATATATATGCAGCTTTTTCTGGAGGATGGACATACATGTACATCAAGCACAAAAAAAACTAGGCAAGTACAGAGGCAGTGTTGCACATTGAGCATGGGTTCGTGGGTTTCCTGCAATTTTTTGTCCTGTGTCCCCCAAATCTTGATCCTGTGCACACCCCTGAGCACGCTTTTTTGTCAGGAAAAAAATAAAAAAAATATGCCTAGAACTTTTCTTTAGTGGATGCCCATCTACGTCTATGTTGGAGCTAGCAATGGCCAAAGTTGCTAAAGGTGATAAAAACTGTAAGATGGCAATGAATATCCATTTCAAAACAATGTATTTGGTAATGAAAACATTCAAGGTTTGTGGTTGTCGGCTAAGTCGCTTCTACAGCTTCTAGTGTAACCTATTTTCGAGGTTAAAGTCATATCTGCGGCAAGGAAGATTTAATTTATTCTGAGGCTGAATTAATGATAAAATATAATAATTGATTCAAATACACAACTTTATGTTTTAGTTAATTATAAATTAATTTGAAAAGAAAAATAATTAAGAAAACATGGATATTTATTATAATAAATGCAGGTAGATAAGGAGTAAACACAAAGTTAAATGAGTGAGATCCGGAAAGGAAAATTCCATAGTGCACTGTAGCTCATTTCAGGTTAACCAGATATTCAAAAATGTTAATGTTTTCATGAGCTACATGTATTTGATCACACGATAAAATGTTGATTGCAATAATTTAATTGTCCAAGGAAATATAACTTACGGTAGCAAACTGTAAAAGCAAGCAAGATTATCTCATTTTTTGGCACTTCTGCTGCATTAATGTATTACAATTTTCCTTTGTCCCATTGAAATGTTGTGTGTACCCCAAATTTGGAAGGTGAGGGATATAGTGTCCCCTGCCCTTGGGATCCTGTGTGCAACACTACAGAGGTAACTCTGGATTTGCAGAGGTAACTCTGGATTCAAAATTTAGGCTAGGTTTCTTATCCCCCCTGTCTTAATAGGGCAATGTGATGGGAAAATGGGAAGATGGTTTGGTTTGGTTTTATGGGTTTAACGCCGTTTTTCAGCACATGATAGGCTATACATGGCGGCCAGTATATTCTCCCTATTTGTTTACACACAAAAATGAAGTAATTTAATGTTTTCAGACAGTAAAAAAGAAAAATTATTTCTTCTGTCTGAATACATACAGAAAATATGGTAATCTGAAACAAGACAAAAAATGATGTACATTTGCATTACACTGAGCACATATAGACTGATGTACATTTGCATTACACTGAGCACATATAGACTGATGTACATTTGCATTACACTGAGCACATATAGACTGATCAATTCCCTGTTTTATGGTCATTTTCAAATGGGTGATTTTTTTTTGTGGGGAATGTTACTGTGAAAAATAAAACATAATCTCTATCTCTCTCTTTTTCTCACTTAAAGGGAAGCCATGGTAGCTCAGTTGGTTGAGCATGAGACTCACAATCCAAAGGTCATGGGTTTGATACACAACCAGGACAGCCTGCGTCAGCTGCCTCTGTGTGGCCTTTCATGATATAATCAGTAATATGTTAAAAGTGCCTTTAAAAAAACTCAACCCAACCCATTCTCTCATAAAAAGTTATCTGTCATTATTATGTCTTCATTCAAAGTTATTGAGCAGCGGCATATTGAATCCATAATGTAATAAATGCATGTTGCATGTGTTTCACATAAGGTGTAAATCCGTAACTTATTTTAGTGCATCAAATAGAACCAAGTCATTCATACTGCCTTCAGATATTTTCGATAACTACAAATAGGAGAGAAATGTTGAATTTCTCTATTAAAGCTAATCATTTTGAACATCTGAACATTGTAATTTAATTTTTTCTTTCTATACCCTTTTACCTCTAAAAGAGATTATGGAACCAGGCACTAGGAACATTCAGATACACACCCAAGACATAGCATGCTTTTCAAGCTGTAATAAGGCAAAATAACCAAGAGGGTACAGCCTGATGATTGCCATGTTACCAGTATTTGTATTTCTTTAAAGAATGAAAAGGGTTGTGAAATTTTATCTAAAATGTAAATGTGGAAAAGGGGCGTTTGATAATCATTGTAGGAAATGTTGCCTGTTTTATTCATTTTTGTTGAGTACCGGTATACTAATAAACCACCATTTCCCATAAATTAGGATTGCTGACTTTTATTGATAGTTTTCCATTTAAAAAAAAAATTAATATTGGAATGAAAGTCACATTTACCATTGAGCTAAATAACCATTCTACATGTAAGTAAAATGCATTTCATCGGTAAATATTTTTATTGGAACAATAATCACCATTTTCAGAGCATGGTGGCTCATTGGTTAGTGTGTGGGACCCATGACTGAAAGGGTGTGGGGTTCGAAAACTACTATTAGGTCAGCCAGGGGTGGCTACCATGGTGTGTCCTTCGGGAAGGAACTTTACTCAGGTTGCCACAGCTCTAAATAACATACTTGTATTCCTTTGGTGTAAAACAGCAAACCGAACCAAGCTATGTTCAGATAGAAGACTTTTCTAATGTGTTAAGAAGAAAAATGAAAAGCAACATTTTATTGATATCGAATTACCCATTCTACTGAAGAATGGATCATTGTTATAATCTTCTCTGGCAGACATATTGACAAATAATCTTAAAAAATATATCATGCCACATCTAGAATATTGCTGTTTTATCTGGGGTAATAGTGATACAGAAAATCAAGAAAGACTACGGAAATTTCAAAAAAGAGCAGCTAGAGTTATTCTTGATGTTGATTTAGATACACCATCAACAAATCTTTCTAAAACCTTAAGTGGCTTCCATATCAGCAGAGAACTCAGCTTCAAAAGGGTTTAATAGTCTACAAATTCTTACACAGGTTGGCTCCTGATTATCTTCAATGTAATTTTAAATTTGTGGAAAATGTACATACTTATGAACTAAGATCCATCTCAAATTTTTTTTTTATTATTTACCTAAACCAAATTCAGAGTTTTATAAAAAGGGTTTTACTTTTTCTGGAGCCAAACTATGGAATTCCATTCCACCCTATATAAGGTCAGCTGACTCATCCCAAGGTTTTAAGAAACTTCTTAATCAACATCTACAGAAACAATCATATGTATGATTTTGTGTAATTCAGGACTCCTCTTCTTTCAAACAATGTTCTTTCATGTACTCACCTGTAAAGTTTTGCACAGTTTCAGTACTAATCTTTGTATGAATCCTGTATGTACTCATCTTTAATGCCTTGTACATATTTTGTAGTAGCAGTAGATCAATTATATAGTTTTAATAGCATTGTTGTCTAATGACACCACAAATTGTACAAATTGTACAACATAGATGTATACATATATACATGTAATGGTAGAAGGCCTCACGGAAGATTGGCCAGTTGACCAGATGAGCTTCTTTAAATAAAGTCATTATTATTATTATTATTTTTATTAAATTGTATGATGTGGTTTTTTTTCCATTCTTGATTATTATTATTATTATTATTGTTATGATTAAATTGTATGATGTGTTTTTTTTTCCATTCTTGATCTGGCATCACATCTGTATATCATTGAACCCTGTAGTTTGTGGCAGTGTATATTATTGATCAGGTTTGTTAACTGTGGATGTGAATTCCCACAGCCAGCATTGAAGAGTGAAGCTAGAAAACAGCCATCTTAGAACATCAATAACATCATTATCATCAAACCACTAGGACAGAGTTTAAGTTGTAGTCAATATTTTAGCGCAAAATTGGAAACCATTTTGAAAGGGGGAGTTTCAAGAATTGAGTAATTCAATCTTCCTTTATTATTCAGAATGAAAATTGAAGGATTTTTTTGTATGCTGTCTACTTCTCATGTGAAAAGACAATGAAATGAATTTGCAACATTATTCTCTGTTGCAGACAGATGATGGAGGAATTTTAGACATATGGACGTGTTGGATATGACACATGCATACTATTCCTCATGGGCAGGTCCAAAGAACTTGCATCAGAAATAATGTATGACCTTCATATAGGCAAGATGGGACGTCTGCGGAAAATTCTCTCGGGGCTCAGTGATATAGATTCACTGGTAATTAGTTATTTATGTGTTTATCTCGGGTATCATGTTTGTATTCAGCTTTCACCAAATTATAGTTGTAAAACCATTGATCATCATCAGAGAAAAACATGGTCAGCATACATGTACCTACTCATGGTCAGTTTTAGTCATAGGTCAGTGTGTAGGTCATCACCCTTTTTCTTATAGTTTCAGTCTTTTAATTAACTTCTGACTTTTAATGATTACCAACAAATGCTTTTTTGAACCAGCAAATGTGGCTTTTTTTCTCAGACTATATGACTGATAATACTATTCAGACATGGTACCAAATCAAGTTTTGAAAATAGCTGTGGAGAATTGAAGTACTAGCTCGTGATTGAAATTTGCAGTTGTCCATTTAACCAGGGGCAGTTTAGATGTTGTCTTTTAAGTGAAGACATGAATCATCATGGCAGAAGAGCATGTTTGACTGAATAAAATTCATGTACAACTATCAGTTTAATCCTTTTAATTTGACATTGTAAACCAGTCAAGTTTTAGTCCTGATCGGTATACATTGCCAAGATACCAAATTTACTTGTGATCATGCTTACTGTATGTTTTCTTCAGGATTCCAAGAAAAACATCACTAAGGGCTCAATGGGTTGAGTTTATGGGCCCCTTTTGCACTTTCAGGAGCCCCACCTATTATTTATTTACTTTTTATTACATCACCACAATCATGAACATTTACATTAAGTTCCTTTTAATTACCATAGTATGTTCACACTATTAGATCTCTTTGATACTAAATTAGTGTTCAGTTATTATCACATTCTTATTCAGTATAACAATTTTCACGGTACAGATACATTAAAATTGAAATAACTGTGTCTTTAAATACAGTAGCTCTGTCATGTGTATTTTCTATTTAATTCATGCACAGTTGTTAGGAAAATTAAATCTTAATTTTTCATATGGTCAGTGAAGCCAGCTGTTTTATTTGGGATATAAGTAGTGTGATTATTCCATTTCCTTGTGAATTCTTTACCTTTGATCAGCCAAACTATTACTTCCGGTACTAGTATCAGATGCTGAGGGAAAGTCCACATTGTCATCGTCATTAATTTCAGTTAAATCGTTTTCTACAATCTTTGAATTCATTGGAGTTGAATTTAGATCAGATCATCATTTTCACCTTCAGTGACTCAGGTATTCAGGAGTGAGACATTCTTTCATTTTTTACACTTCACTTGCTTAAGGCTTTATCACAGCATGAAGTAATCTTGATCAACAAGATGCATGTCTGAGTGATAAAATCATGTGTCTTGATCACTTAGTAGACTTGCCTAATAGTCGGGACATAGAGCACAAGATAGCAAATGATGCAGGTATTTTTTTTATGCCTTTTCCGATGCATTGCTGATCACATGCGCCCTTTTTAATTTGACCGTGAAAAAAGTCCAAGGGTGCAGGCTGGAAAAAAACACTGTACTTTAATGTTAAATCCATGCTCCCCACTATCGTAAAGTTTTGGGAAATATTGACTGAAGATATCTTTCATTATAAGGCTATCTGCTTTCTTGTAATTATAGTGATATAGTCAACGTCTTTCAATGGGTCAGAGCTGCCATTATCATTTTTTTGGTCATTGTTGACTGTGGTCAGTACATGTTGCAAACTTGTCGGTCACATGCTAATACAACTCATCCACCTGAGGTATTAGGAAGTACACATATAAAAACCTATTGTTATCAAATGCTTGGGAGAATTTGGTGTTCATTGGGTACAGGTTAACAAAATCAGACTGTATCATAATCATGGGTATCAGATTTCTTGCAACTTTATAATATAGAGACAGAACTCTAAATAAACAATGTATTTGTGTATTTTATGCAGATAGTTTGCCTAAAAATGCATAAAGAAGCCTTTTTTAATGTTCAGGTAATGCAAGAATATTTAATTTTAAGTATTCAGTTCAAAGTATTCAGTTCAAAGTGTTTAGCGTATTTGCTCCTGCCATAAGCACAGTCCATGTTATATTCTGGCACATTCAATCAATATAAACTATGCTACGAGTTCACATTCCAGATGTTCCATCATGTTTGAAATACTTGATCACTATGAGACAAATGACTCAGCAATTTTAATAGCAGCAATAAGTTTCCCATCGCTATTACGCAGCTTATTACTGTGCAGAAACAGTAATGTTTTTTAAGGATGCCATGTTAATGGTTGTCATTCATAAAATGTGACCAGAGAAAAATTGCTTGTTGCGAGTTTAAACCATATTTGGTTCTCCTTTCAGCTTTATTTCATCTAGTGTTACATTCATCCATCCATGCAAGCAGTGGCCAAGACACACTGGCATTCACTTTCTGTCGCAATGGCTTTATCAGCGGAACTTCTACACATCAACTGTGACATTGTGCAGGACTCCTCAAAGGTCTTACTTAAGCATAGTAAAGACCTTCTAAGGGCTGCTCCATTGGAAGCTGAGAGCCTCTTCAGAGGACTCATCCCCACTGTGGCTTCACAAGATGTGAAGGATTATCAACATAGATCCTTCTCAACTGCTCCTGGCCCATCGCAATCGGCCAGGAAGTGTACTAATGCAAATCACCCCCAGGGACCACCTGCTAAATTCTTGAAACAGATGCAGCCCCGGTCCAATGCAAATCCTCAAATGAGACCTCCTCGAGCCTGTAGGAGGAAGTTCTCCAACCCACCTTCCTTTTGCAAGGAAGGAGGGGTGAGGGACAGCCCTAGGGACTCTCACCATCTCCTGCCATGCATTCCTCTCCCAAACATCCCTGTAGGTGCTCGTCTAGGCCTCTTTTCGGTAGCTTGGTCAAGCATCACGGATGATGGGTGGGTACTTTCTATTGTGAACGAGGGTTACCGACTTCAGATTCAGGAACAACCCCCTCTATCAAGGACCTCTGTGTTCTTTCACCAGTCCAGTCTGGTGAAATTAAGGGAAGAGGTGCACACCCTTTTGCAGACAGGGGCTGTCGAGAGGGTCCTGGACAATCAGTCTCCTGCATTCTACTTCCGAATCTTCCTGGTCACCAAGAAAAGCAGGAAATTTTGTATCATTATCAATCTCTCCTCATTAAACTGGTTTCTCCTTGAGGAACATTTCAAGATGGAGACTACGTCCTCAATCCGGAATGCGGTGCATCCATCAGATTGGGTGGTCTCCATTGACCTTCATGATGCCTATTTGCACATCCTGATTTTTCGTCCACATTGGAAATACAGTTTGCTTGGACCAGGAAGTCTTTCAATTCTGGGTTCTGTCATTCGGAATTGCTTCCACACCCAGGGTCTTCACCCGAGTTATGGGAGTAGTAGCGTCCTATCTCCGATTCTCCAGTATTTCGATGACTGGCTGATCCACAATGTTCAGGTTCAGTCCCTCCATTAGGATTAGAGCCCCTTTCCTCACTATGGGGAAAGCCTATGGTGGACTTGTTTGCGACCAGGCTCAACAACACACTTCACTTTTATGTCTCTCCAGTCCTGGACCAGATAGCATGGGCAGTAGATGCATTCAGCTTCCAGTGGGATCACCTGTTCGCGTACACTTTCCAACTCTTCCGACTGCTACATCAAGTTCTGCTAAAAGTCAGAATTTCACTGCTCATATCATTCTCATAGCCCCATTATGGCCTTAACAATCATGGTTCAGTGATCTTCTAGACCTGTTGATAGATCAACCCAGGTCTCTACCTCACAGGTGGGATCTTCTGTCGCAACAAGGGGGCTCCCTCCTACACATCAACCCACACATTCTCCACCTTCACGTTTGGCTCATCTCAGGCAATCTATCCACCAGATCAAGTTTTCAGGCCGGTTTGCCAGTTGCATCATTCAGGCCAGGAGAGCTTCAACATCTAAGGTCTATGATACCAGGTGGAGAATCTTCTGTGATTAGTGCAGTAGAAAACACGTTGATCCTATCCGTCCCTCTGTAACTTCCATTGCTGATTTACTTTTGTTCCTTTTCAAGAACAAAAGATGTTCAGTTTCAACTATCAAGGACTGTAGAGCTGCCATTTCCAGCACACTTAAATGCTCTAAGTGCTTAGCAATTGGTTCAGATTCTCACCTTGATGATCTCAGTAATTATTTTGAACTGCAGAGATCTGTCTTCTGTTCTCTTATGCCCAGATGAAATCTAGTGTTTTATGGTCCTTAACCAAAACCCCCAATGAACCATTGAGTGAGGCTTTCTTTCAGGACCTCACACTCAAGACTGTGTTTTTACTCACTTTGGCATCTGCGAGAAGATGCAGTGAGATTAATGCATTGTCTGTTGACAGTGGCTGTCTCCGGTTTAATGGCAATTACAATTCCATTTCCCTCCTTTGTCAGCTGGGATTTTTAGCCAAAAATCAGTTACCTTCGGTGGCTCCATCACCTATAGAGATTCCCAGTCTCAGTCGAATCTGTGCTGGAGATGATCAAGATAGGCTTTTATGCCCAGTTCATGCACTGCGTTTCTATCTAAATGCTTTGAAAAGGGAAGATTGGCACCACAATCAAAAGAGTTTATCAGTCCAATACCAATAGAGACCTCTCTTTTATGAAACTAAAAGCCTATGAGGTTCAAGCCGTCGCTGCCTCATAGGCCTATCTAAATCACTTTTCCTTGGAGGACATCATGAAGGCAGCATTTTGGCGATCCCAAACTACCTTCTCCTTCTGCTACCTCCGCTCGTTAGCACAACAAAGTGCAGGCTTTTTTTTCTCTGGGACCCACTGTTGCGGCACAACATGTGGCTCTGAGGGAGACCAACAATTTGTAAAGTGAATCTCTCCCTCAGATTGTGAATACTTTCCATTTTTCTCTGTTTTTGATCAGTTTACACCTCAGTTTACACCTCAGTCTACACACCTGTCTGACAAATTCAGCTGCATAATTGCAATGTGTAACATATTGCCGCTATTAAAATGTATTTTTTTTGGGGGGGGGTAAAACTAATTTTAATTATGCAATACTTACTCATTGCTATTACTGAATGCCCTCCTCCCACCCTACTCTGATGTCCTGGCATAATGTTGTCTGTGAAAAAGATGACTGTTTCTGCACAGGTGCAGAGAGGTGCACAAGTGCACTGCGTCTTACTTGACAATTCTCCACTCTGGGGGAGGATGTATTCACATTGAACGGACAAGGTTTTTCAACATGAAAAAGTAATAAGCTATGTTATCGCAATGGGTAAGTATTGCATAATGAAAATTAGTTTACCCCCCCCCCCCCCCAAAAAAAACAAACTTAATTTTTGTTAGAGTCGTTGTCCTTTCTGTCTCGTAGCTAAAAGTAAAGACACAATCTCATTAATGTAACTAGTCCTGAAGTTTTTGATAGATGGTCATGAAACTTAGTAAATATTATGGTTATCAACTTGAAGGTGCACATATTGATATATCACTTTGCTCTGGCAATATTTGGTAGAGTTATTGCTCTTTCTAACACAGCTGCCATGAGGTGGTGCATACTCTGTTATGTTCTGTCCATCAATCTGTTGCCAATTTTGTTTCTGCACAATAACTCAAGTTCTCCACTATCAACAGTTACCAAATTTTGTGGATATCTTCACACGGAGTAAGAAAGAACTCTTTTGATTTTGGGGATAAAAGGTCAGAGGTCAAGGTCACTGTGACTGAAAGAAGATACATTTTTCCAACACACAATTACTTGATTTCTCCACTATATTCAGGGTAAGGAAACACCCTTTTGATTTTGTTCTAAAAAGGTAAAATGTCAAGGTCACTGAGACTGAAAGACTAAAAATGGTTGCCACAGAGTAACATTAGTTCTACATTGCATACCTGGACCAAATTTTGTGGACAGCTTGCACTTATGGTAAGGAAGAAGCATATAGATTTTGAGGTCAAAAGGTCAAAGGTCAAGATCACTATGACTGAAAGAGGAAGAATGGTGTCCTTCAATAACATTAGTTCCACATCACAGACCAGGGTCAAACTTTGTGGATGGCTTACATTTGGGGTAAGACAGAAGTCGATTGAGTTGGGGGTCAAAAGGTCAAAATTCAGGGTCATTGTAACTGAAAGAACGAAAGTAGTTTCTGCACACAACTTTCAGTTATCTTCATAGAGGACAATAAAACATGAAAACATGTTTTTGCAGCTTCTCCTGAAAGGATGGTCATTTCAGCATGGGGTTTTCATGAAAAGTCTACTTATGATGTCCAGTTTGTTCTAAATGAAAACATTGCCAATCTGACATCCAATATGTTCACCACAGCAGTTTATTTGAAACCCTTGTTTTTGCAGAAGAACATCAGAGATAGTTTCAACACTCAGCTGTTTAAAGGAAGAAAAGGCTTCTCTTGAATTCTTGGAAATTCTTTTCAATTAGTAGAGTGTCTGTTCCTTAGAGGGACTCTTGTTTAAATATGTTATTACCCACAGAAACTATTTTCTATATACATGACCAGGTACATTATAGTATTATAATATTGTAATATAATATAATATAATATAATATAATATAATATAATATAATATAATATAATATTGTAGTATTATCCACAACGAAGTTGTTTAACAAACGTTTTGAGATCTAATGAATTGTAAAACTTTGTTCTCCCAATTTTCAACAACTTGAATAATGTTGAGGCTATTTCCAGTGATAAGCAAGCAATTCCCCCACCATCTGAAAAGTGGGATTAGTCGGTCTCTGCTGTCTTATCATTGTAGAACTGCAGTTGTGTCCAGGTTCATAAATAAATTTCTTTTAAAACGATGTCCAAAAAGTACAAGGCATGAAAAAATTGTGTTGTCAAAAAAGTGTTGGTGTCCATGTACAAACTGTGCCCAAAGACGTACAGAAAATATGATAATTAAAGTTATAGACTGTCAGACAGAGGTGAGATGTTAGTGATCTGTAAAGGCGAGCACCTTAGACCACTCGGCCGCCTGGGGCCCTACTGGTTCAGCTTGATTTTAGTAGTCTAGAGACAGCACCTTAATATGAAAATACCAGCTTTTAGACTTCATGTTTACTTGTTTATGGGTCATCAGTAGTTATTCTTCTTTGTGAAATTAATTTTTTTTCTTCATATTTATGTTTTGAAATATATAGAACAAAGTCCAGATATCATGTAATGGCTTATTGGGCTACCTGATTTCAAAACAAGTCATGATATAATATAGTGGCCTGTTGGGCTACCTGATTTCAAATCATGTCAGGTAATCATGTAATGGCCTATTTAGGGTACCTGATTTCAAATCATGTCAGGAAATCATGTAATGGCCTATTTAGGGTACCTGATTTCAAATCATGTCAGGTAATCATGTAATGGCCTATTTAGGGTACCTGATTTCAAATCATGTCAGGTAATCATGTAATGGCCTATTTAGGGTACCTGATTTCAAATCGTGTCAGGTAATCATGTAGTGGCCTATTTAGGGTACCTGATTTCAAATCATGTCAGGTAATCATGTAGTGGCCTATTTAGGGTACCTGATTTCAAATCATGTCAGGTAATCATGTAGTGGCCTATTTAGGGTACCTGATTTAAAATCATGTCAGGTAATCATGTAATGGCCTATTTAGGGTACCTGATTTCAAATCATGTCAGGAAATCATGTAGTGGCCTATTTAGGGTACCTGATTTCAAAATATAGTATGTACATGTAGCCCAGACCCTGCTCCATGAAATGCTTGCAAATTAGAAAATTTAGTCGAGCTCAGAAATCAAACCTATATTCCTCACATTCTGCTGCTTCCTATACCCACCCCGTTCCCCTTTTTTCTTCTGCCATCTGGCACTCAAGATTTGCCTCTCAGTCAATGCTTGATAGACTTTTCTGTCTGTTCCCAGACCGAGTTGTGTCCTTGGGCAAGACACTTTACACTCATTGTTAAACAAGACTAACCAAAGCCTCTTGGCAAAATACTTTAAAGCAGCCTCATCCAAACCAAAAATGTGGTGTTTCTGTCATGCACAACAATCATTGTAATTCTGTGCAAAATTCTACTACAAATAGGTTCCTCAATGTGGTATACGTGTTGTGTGAAGCGTCCGGCCCCAAATATTGATTTGATATTTAAGTTGGTAAACAAGTCCAATACTTGGAGAGGTGTTGATTAAAGCAGTGGTTTAACCACAGCTACACAATCAAAACTGGGGCTAAATCTCATATTATCCTTCAGTGCAGAAGTGAGCTGATTTTGTCTTGATTTGAGTTTTATATGTGGAGATCTGTGCTGTTTGGGCTTTCTTTACAGTGTTTCTTGTAGAGGATTGGGATGAATTTATGGAAGAAACATGGCTAGAAAATCATTCAATAGCACCAGGCTGTTGGGAAAGTTTCAATGAGGGTTTTGAAGTAGAGCATGCATGTTAATTCAGGAAAAATGGATCTAGCAGAGGAAGTACAATAGCTGTGTAATGGATTGTTAATTAAATTGATTTGGTGTTGAGCTTATTTGCAGTTTCTGAAGTCTGTTCAGATGGATTATAGTCTTTGATGAGGCACTACTTTCATGTTGGATAATGTATAGTCAGTGAATCATCATTGAACCTTTAATTAAGCAAGTATGCAAATTTTTTGAGAGTTTGGTTTGGCTTGGTGTTTTACAACACAGGAATACAGGAAGTTTTTATCACGATTAGGTAATAAGAGTAAAGTGCCTTGCCAGGGACACACCATGGTAGCTGCAGTGGTGTAGCGAGTGGGGGGGGGGGGGGGCGGCAAATGGGCGGTGGCCATGGGTGCCACTTTCTAGGGGGCGGCAATTTGGTAAGAGTACCGTATGTATCAGAAATAATATGAATGGAGTGGGGGCGTAATTTTGGTAGTTGGCCCTGGGCGGCACTTTGCCTCACCATGCCACTGAGTAGCTGACCTGGGCTGATCAGATGGTAGGATTCAAACCACACCCTTATCAGGTGTCTGACATTCTAACCACTGAGTCTTTGTGGCTCTGAATTCAGTACATACTGAAACAACTTTTCTTAGATATTGCTTGAGGATGGTAGAGTTGGGGATTTGTGAAGAACTTTTTTTGTAGAAAGCATGTTTATTAGAAATTTATATTGTCACAGACATGTATATTAGAAATGTATATTGTCACCGACATGGTGTTGTGATATGTGTATTATGATACAGAAATTCTGATATGATACATTTCACAATATGTTACTTTATGCTAAGTTCATTTGATAACCTGTCATGTGCATGTATTGACGCAATTGATTACTATTATAGCACTTGTTTCCCAACTTTGTGAAGAACATGTACAGTGTATTTCATTGTTGAAACTAGCTATCACTAGGTTGGTACTAGAATTTCTACAGTAGACGCAGAATTTTGCAATGAAAAATACCGATTTATTTGATTATGTGATGTACCAAAAACCAACTGCACTCTGCAGTTTAATTCAACTGTCATCAGTACCTATTCTTGACCAGTATTTTCTTTCCTAATTCCCTTCTTTCACTAATATTTTTCTTTACAAACTAACAGTTTGATTTGCTGATAAATATGCAATATACTAGCAGACATCAGTTACTTCAGGGTAAAAATTGTTCAGTCCTGAAAATGTAATTTTTAGCTCTACTTGTCATGGATCAAAGAGCTTAGAGAATGGTCTTTTGTCAATCATCTGTTCGTCTGTAGCACAAATTTGTTATCGCAACACCTTCTGAATTACTTGGACGATTGCCATGAAACCTTACACATGCATTCATCCCAATGTCTAGTTGGTCCTAAATTAAAATGTTGCTGCTCAGACATCCATTATAGCCATTATAGTGGCCAGCTTGAAAATCTTGTTATAGCTACACCTCCTGAGAGGATCATAGTCATATCAACATCAGGTTTTCACAGAAACACTTCTATGAAGTCTAGTTGGTCCTAAATGAAAATGTTGTCGATCTGATATCCAGTTTGGCTCCCATGGCAGCCATATTGACAAATTTGTTAATGCTATTTTGCCAGAACAGAAAGTAATATTGACTTGAGGTTTTCACCAGCAGACTTGTTATGATGTCTAGTTAGTCCTAAATGAAAATTGTGCTGATCTGACATCCAATATGGACACCATAGTGTCCATCTTGAAAGCTTTGCTATCGCTGCTCCTCCTAGATGGATGTTCATTTGGATATGGGGTTTTCACCAAAAGACTTCTTATGATGTCTAGTTGGTATTAAATAAAAATGATGCTGATCTGACATGCAATTGCTATTGCTACTCCTGGATGGATGATCATATCAACATGTGGTTTTCACCATAAGACCTTCTTATGATGTCTAGTTGGTCCTAAATGAAAATGATGCTGATCTGTCAACCATTATGAGAACCATAGCAGCCATATTGAAAATCTTGTAATTGCTGCTCCTAAATGGAAAGTTGTATTGACATGGGGCTTTCACCAGAAAACTTGTTATGGAGTGTGGTTGGTCCTAAATTAAAATGGTGCCAATATGACCTTCTTGAAAATCTTGTTATGGCTGGTCCTTCTGAATGCATGGTTATACCAAAAAACATCTTGTGATGTCTAGTTGGTCTTAAATGAAAATAGTCTTGATCTTACATTCATTATGGTCACCACACACCTTTATATTGATGAGACTTTTGAATGAGATGGATTTCCAGCATTCCACATAATCATTTAGAAGAGTTATGGTTCCTGATGCCCATCTTCTCCAAACTTTGGTTTTCCAACAGAAGTTCTGCTGTTTAACACCCAGCCAAGAAAATTGTAGAGAGTGGGGCCCTTGGTGATGCACCCATTGCTACTAGCTCTATCTGACTTTGCTTGGTTCGTCCAATCATGAAAAATCTTGAATTTGAGTGGTTGAATTGAAAATACCTTGAATTTTGAAAAGTTGGTTTTACCCTTGAAAAATCCTTGAATTTGCAGAAAAACTCCTTGAATTTTTCCCAGAGGAAAATACAAAATGTTAAAACTGATTAAATTATCTCGCTTTATAAATTCAGATTTGTTTTGTTTATATTTTTAAAAAAAATAATGAATAAATAAATAAAATGGAACAAAATTGGGGGGATCAAATTACTTACAAGACAGGTAGTTACCAGATGGAGTAGTGTCCTGTTGCTATAGTGGTGTGCTAATTTTTTTTTTTCTTCTACTTTTTGTACCTGTTTATGCAGTGATAAACAAAGTAACATGTGAAGGAAGTTCAATTTCCATGAGAAAGAATACCCCTTGAAAAGTTTTTCAAGTCCTTGAAACTGTTGAAAAGCAACTCTCTGAAGTTGTATGAACCATGTCTTGGGACCAAGTCAAGGGCTGTTGCTTGCATTTTTCAACTTCAGGAAGTATGTGAACACATTGACTTGTGCCTATACAAATTAATGTTTACCAGTCTGTGTTTGGTTGTACTCCAGTAAACAAGTTGATAAGCACTTGTTATAAACAAATTGATAAGCACTTGTTATTTTTTAATTGTCAAAGGTCTTGACTTAGGATTTTAGCTGCACTGGCTTGTGAGCATGGCAACACGAACAAGTAAGAATGAATTTTTATCAAACCCAGTTTGTGGGTATCTGTGAAGAATACCTTGAATGATGCCAGTCTTGTTCTAACAAAAAAATTATAGGTTAACTCATTAACCCCGGGAGATTTTTTTCATTTTCGCTTGAAATGGGGGTAGGCAACGCATTTTTGGGGTTACTTCTGAATGCAGCAAAACACATCTGCTTCAGAAAGTTTCTCGTTTGGCCGGATGCTTAGGTGTATCAGAAACATTGTTTTTGATTGGCTATTATGCTCGCACATGTGCAGAAGGGTAAAAGTTGGACTTCTTTCTTTTTTTTTTTTTCGTATTGGACCCCTGATTTTTGTGTCCTGGCCTCTTTTTACTCCAAATCTCAAACTTATCCTATTTTTTGCAAAGGTTCATCTGTCTGTGTGCAGTTCAGACCAGTCTGCTTTAGATCTAAGGCCAAAAAGTCTAAAATCCGGACACAAACTCCAGTTCCAAAACTGTAAATTTTCGACCTAAAAAAAATCGGGTCTAAAAAAATGCATTTTTTTCGCTGTACTTTTTAATGCCAGTAGAAAGTTGACATTATTTGGTATCATTGTAGAGCTACATCTGTCTACTTTCCTGCAAATCCGTCCACTTTAGTGTATCTTAAATGATGTTGATGTTACAGAGCTTGGAAGTAGGGTACAACCTCATGACCCGTAAACGTGGCGCTAGGGGTTAATGAGTTAAGCTTGTAATGTTGGCATATCTTGACATTGTCTGAAACAATTAAGTTTCATGATTTTCTGTCCATGATATCTGGTTCGAGGTCAAAGGCCATGAAAAAAAAAAATTGTACTGGCGTTACTGGCATCTGGTGTACATGTTCAAACATGTAAGAAAATATTTTTTGTTACTAAGTTTGCTTATGTTGGATTTTCTCAATAATATTTGAGATGGTTTCAATACTTGGCAATTAAAAGGAATAAAAGGACAGAAGAAGCAGATTTGTCATGGATTCTTATAAATTTTTTTCGGGCAGTAGAGCATCAGTCCCTTTAAGGGAGTTTTGTTTTGTTTTTCATTCTGATAGAAAAATGTTCGTGAAAAAATGTTTTAAGCAAAAGTCTGATCTGTAAAGAAAGTAAACCTGCATCCCAGTCAGATAAAAAAAATTGACATTTTGAGATTTCACAGAAAAACTACATCTGTGAACTATGCCGTATACCTAAATCATATGAAATAGATTGATCTAAGTTATTCTTCAAATTTACATTATATCGCCAGTTATTCTCAAATTGCACCAGCACTAAATAACCGTTTTGTGTTGCTGTGCCATAAAGCACCAAACCAAAGCAAATCACCAGCGATTGGATTGCACACAATAACATTTTCATAACAAAGAAAGTGCAAGTTGAGGCTTGATCAGCTTGGATATCACGTGCTGTATTGATTATTAATCTGCTCTCAGTATAAAACATTTATCTAGGAATTATAGTTTTCTTTACAGCATTTTTTTATAAACACTATGTATACAAATTGTGAGATTGTTATTTGATTAATATTACAAAAAGGAATGACAGATTTATATGCTAAAAGAGATTTTGTTTTGGTGTTTTATGGCACAGCAACGCATGGTTGTTATTTTGCACCTCGGCATTTGGGGCTGTGCCACTGATAAGATTTGTACTTGTGCCCATTTGGATGTGAATCTGGTATGTTAACCACTGATCCACTATGGCTCCCAATGTAAAAGTGAATGAGATACTGTACCTCAGTAACAATAACAGATAACAAAATTACCAAATAATTCTAGTCATGCAAATAGTACAAATTTGAAGTAGATGTTATTTATATCGATATATTTATAAATACATACACTGCTTATGGGTATTGGGTGTGTTTTATGGATCTAATTTGTCTGCGAAATTGTCATAAAGTATAAACGTTGTATTGGATTAGCAAGATTAGTTTAAGTTATGTTAAGACCTTTCCTTTTTGAGAAATTGATATCAGTCATTCTGAATGAATTTGTCATGAACATTTTTCTGTCGTGTTTCAAATGAGAAGTTTTACTCCAAAAATGTGCAAAAGCATGTTTGCACAGTTTAGGTAAAAGTTACAGTAAAAACTGATAATTTCCATTCTCTTCCAAAAGTGTAGTACATTGTTCTTCATGTGAGTTTGGCCTATTATGAGATGAATAAAGGAAAGGAAAGTGAAATAATTGAAATGAAGTTAAATAAAGTGAGAAAAAAAGTGAATTAAAAGGAATGAAAGCCAAGTTGAATAAATTAAAGTAAATATTACTGTAATATATGTACACATTTAGTGTGTATGCACCAGTTACTGCATGGAACTCTGGTTGATGCACAATTTTGTTTTGCAGTATTGTCAGTAGTAGCAGAGAAAAAGAAACACTTAAATACAAGGAATTCTTTTCTTGTTACCATAAAAAACATGTCACAAAATAAAAAAGTACATGTGTGGCAATTGGTTATATACAATAGCATGTATATACCATTTATGTAAGTAAGAGTATTACAATTGTATATCCTTATATAATCTAAGAATACTGTCCTTATTGTGGTATAATCTTGTTAGCTCCTCAATTAACCTGTGGTTTGTACATAAGGTTATGACCTTGTTCTAGGCTCAAAATACACCATCTGTACCATCATGTACCATAATCTTATAAACCATACTGACCTGAAAAGGTTTTTCATTCTCTTTTAACTGGCTCTGTAAATGTCTCTCTTGCTGTAAATGTGTCTGTCAGTATGTCTCTCTCACAGTTTATCAATATGTTGACCATATGTTTGATGAATCTTCCATGTGTTACTTTTATCTTTTATTTTACATACATTTTATATACATTTAACAGTATTTTAATATCAGTACGTTTTATATTTTCTCTTGTTGTTCTTCATGTTTACATTTATTTGGAAGGGTTTATCTTCATAAATTTGTGTGCAATTCATTTTACTATTTTTTGAACTTTACCTGTAGTTGGCATCATATAAGCACTCTTGTGCTGAGGTGCCATAAAACACTACATACATACATACATACATACATACATACATACATACATACGTCTATCCACATCAATGTTGTTTTTCCCAACCCCTACCCCCAATCTCTCTCTCCACATTTAAAATATGCATATGCCTAAAAAAAGGTGCAAATTTCTACTTGTCTCTTGGGACAACTTGAAAAGACTATAAAAATGTGACTTTAATGTTTTTGCTGTTTGTTTAGAAAATATACTTGTCTTTACCAATCCATCACTTGTCAGAATAAGTGGATTAATGAATTTTTGTGGACCCTGATGTATGATACTCAAAAGGGCTCCTCTGCTAATTGGAAAAGATAGTTTGCAAATGCAGGTTAATATGACAATTGAAGTTAGGGAATGGAACTGTTAGTGAACGTCATTTTCTGTAAAAATGTGTCAGATCAGTAGTAGCAGATAAGTGACAAGTAATTCAGTTTTTCCTCGAATCCTCACAGTTCCTTAGTTTCATTACATCACTTGTAACTGGTATCAATAACATCACATTCTTCTTGTTTATCTTTTTCCACTTTGGTCAGCAGCAGGACAATCTCACTATGAAAATAGTCCCCTTGTGAATATTGTTGTACATAAAGTAAATATGCATGTGCCTCAGTTGCCACATCTAAATTTTCACTAAAAGGATGAAAATTGTAAAATTCAGTGTTAACAATGTCAGAAGTAAAAAACAAAATTCCCTCGAAGGGACATGTTCTACTGGAATCCAAGATAAGACCATTTTTAACTGTCCTTAAAAACCAGACATAATTGTCATTGGGGTAGAGTCAAAGGTCATTGCTTGCATTTTTTCACTTCATTGAGCTTATGAAGATGGTGACTTGTAGATATACAAATCAGTTTTGAAGAAGACTTTGTATCTATTTGCATTCAAATGACTAAGTTCATAGTCAGCAGTCTGATAATGATTGTAAGGTCAAAGGTCTTGTCTCAGGTTTTTAACTGTACTGGCTTGTGAACATCATAACTCCAGCAAGTATGAATGGATTTGTATCAACCCAGCTTGTGGATATATCTGATGAATACCTTGATTGATGCCACTTAACAATTCCTCCCCCTCCCCACCCACTTCAAAAAAATTAAATTAATTATTGATTTAACTAGCAGTTAAAAAGAATAAGGACAGTTAGAAATGGTCTTATCTTAGATTCCAGGAAATTCTTTTCAGCCAGTAGAGTGTCAGTCCCTTTCAGGAAAAGTTGCTTTTTACATATGACATTGTTAACACTGAATATTAAAATGTTCCTCCTTGTAGTGAAAATTTATATGTAACAATTGAGGCACATGATATAAATAATTTTGATTAAACTGTTGACAACACAAAAGGGTGACCCAAAAAAGCTTAATAAAATTTTACAAGTACGAATTTGAAAAAAAGTATTTGGAAAATACTTCCTCAAATTTACTGTCAGGTTGCATCAAAAAGCTTGATTTTAACCACATTTTATTGCATTTTTGTTAAATTAACAATGTGGTCCAGTGTCTGTTTCTGTAAAACAAATCACAAATGCGGTATGAAATTCAGCATCACCTGACTTTGGTTTCTGGAATTGCTGCTTTCACAGGAGGTTATGCAAAAATGTATGTCAGGTTAAAAAAATGCAGGTCAGATCAAAACAGATAAAATGGATGTGAACAATATTTCTTCTTGAAAGTGTAAAGTAATTTTTGCCACACTTTCAGAATCATTTTCTCATGCATCACCAATATTGAAAACTCCAGACAATATAGGACTAGGAAATCCCTGGACTTACATGGAACACTTGTGGTTTTTTTTAAAGCCTTGAAATTTGGGTATAATGTATTCATATGTAGATGACCTGTTTAGATATTCAGGCCATTACAGCGATTTTTCAGTTTTTTTTAAAAACAAAAATCGAGAGAGTCAGACGTGTAATCCAAGGGTCATGGGTTTGATACCTGCCTAGACCAGCCCGAAGTGGATGCTTCGGTGTGTCCTTGGGAAAGGCACTTAGCTTCCATTTCCTAGGCATGATATAGCCAATATTGTGTTTAAAGTACCATTAACTCATTGTTCCCTGGAGATTCTTTTCATTTTAGCCTGAAATGGGGGTAGGAAACAAATTTTTTGGGTTATTTCTGAATGCATCCAAACTCATATGTTTCCAATAGATTTTCATTTAGCCGGATACTTAGGTTTATAAAAGACATTGTTTTCGACTGTCTATTTCCACTGCACATGTGCAAAAGGGGGAAAATTTAACTTTTTTGGTTTGTTTATTTTGCGTTATCAGTCCCACAATTTTGGTGTCACAGCCTTTTTTTTTTACTCCAAATGTCAAACTTATCCTACTTTTTGCAAAGGTTCATAGGTCCGTGTACAGTTTGGACCAGTCTGCTTTAGATCTAAGGCCAAAAAGTCTATAATCCAGACAAAAACTCCGGTTAGAAGCTGGTAATTTTTGGCCTAAAAATATCAGGTCTCAAAAATCATATTTTTTCCACTGTATTTTTTAACATGATTAGAATGTCTTCATTATTTGGTATCACTGTAGAACTACATCTTCTTCTCTGTAATACCACCCACTTTGGTGTATTGTAAATGATGTTGATGTTAATAGAGCTCAAAAGAAGGGTACAACCTTATGACATGTAAACGTGGCATGCAGGGAAAAAGAGTTAATTGATTCTTCGGAAATTTCTTAGAAATTGATAAGGAAAGGATATTTTTGTAAATTTTGTGCATTGTTAATGCACAAATCAATCAAAATAATCAAGGAATATTAAAATTTGGTGATGTCGTCAACATTTACCCATTAACTCAATTTCCTCTTGAGATTCTTTTCATTTTTGCCTGAAATGGGGTGTTGGAAATGCATTTTGGAATTACTTCTGAATGCATCCAGACAGATCTGTTTCTGAGAATTTTTGTTTAGCCAGATGCTTAGGTTTATAAAAGATGTTATTTTTGACTGGCTATTTCACCTGTGCATGTGCGGAAGGGTGAAAACTGAACTTCCTTTTTTTTTTTTGTATTGGACCCATGATTTTTGTGTCTCTGCCCCTTTTTACTCCAAATCTGAAACTTATCCTACTTTTTGCAAAGGTTCATAGGTCCTTGTGCTGCTTGGACTGGTCTGCTTTAGATCTAAGGCCAAAAGGTTTAAAATCCGAACATAAACTCTGGTTCTGAAACTGGTAATTTTTGGCCTAAAAAAAAATTGGGTCTATATTTTGTTTTTTGCGCAGTATTTTTTAACGTGAGTTGAAAGTATAGATTATTTGGTATCGCTGTAGAACTACATCTTTCTCCTTTTCTGTAATACCACCAGTTTTGGTTATCATAAATGATTTTGACATTAATAGAGCTCAGAAGTAGTGTACAACCTAATGATGCGTAAATGTGGCATGCGGGGATAACGAGTTAAAAAACCAACAAGAACAAGTTTTCTTTCTTTATCCTATTATGCAATAAATCTGTGAGTTTAACTTTAAATGGATCATTAAGATGGGTTTTGTGCATACTTTTTCTCCCCAAACATTTTCAAGAAAAATCTGAGAACCAAATCATCCTGTCTGTTTGTAAGTATATAATAATGAGTATATATTTATAGATTTGTTATCAGTGGCTGAACTTGCCAATGGGATGAAGAAATTAGCACAAAATCAGAAAGGGGGACTGATTTCAAACCATACAAGTTAGTCACCTATTGTTAATTTGTTGGAGAGTGGGTTTTGTCAATAGTTTTAATTTCTTAATGACAGATTTTAAGTACATGTGGTCATGGCAGTGCCTGTGCCTGCGATGGCTCACTCTGATGTTGTCCATCATCTGTTGTTTGTCGTCCATCCATTATCGCAAGTTTGTTATTGCTACTCCTCCTAAACTACTTGGAGGATTGCCTATGACATCGAATATATTCCCGCCATGGCAGCCGTCTTAAAAATCTTTTTATCACAAATCTTCTTGAACAGAAAGTCTTATTTACATGAGACTTTCACCAGAAGACTTCTTATAATGTCCAGTTGGTCTTAAATGAAAATGGTGCCGATCTGACATTCAATATAGCCGCCACAGCAGTCATCTTGAAAATCTTCTTATTGCTAGTCCTCCTGAATGGAAATTCATATCTTGAAAATATTGTTATCTCTACTCCTCTCAAAATGGATGGCTATATCAACTTGGGCTTTTTTTTTCACCAGGAGACTACTTATGATGCCTAGTTGGTCCTAAATGAAAATGGTGCCAGTCGTACATTCAATATGGCTGCCACGATGACTGTCTTAAAAATCTTGTTGTCACCACTCCCCCTAAATGGAAAATGGTGCCAGTCATACGTCCAGTAAGGCTGCCACAACAACTGTCTTAATAATATCATTGTCACTACTCCCACCAAATGAATGAATATGATATGGAGTTTTCACCAAAAGATTTCTAATGATGTCTACTTTTTCCAAAATGAAAATGGTACCAAGCTGACATCCAATATGTGTATTACAAAAGCTAATTTGAAAATCTTGTTATCGCTGAAAAATATCAGAGATGGTTTCAACACTCGACAGTTAAAAGGAAGAAATGGTCTTATCTTGAATTCCTGTAAATTCTTTTCACAGTAGAGCGTCAGTCCCTTCGAGGGACTCTTTTTTTTATATATGGCATAGATTTAAAATCATAAGGATAAAATTGAAACAGAATGTTTCTTCAAAATCAATGAAATGGTTCATTAGAACATATTATATCTCGCTATATAATAACAAAAGTTTATGTGTATATATTATAAGATGGCTAACAACTCCATGTTCAAATATATTTTTTTTGAAAAATTTAGAAGTTTTAAAAATCTAGATTTCAAAATTATTATTTTTTCTTTGAGAAAAAAAGTGTTGATTTTGATTAATTACCATATGCTATAACCTTTTTTTTTGAAAATGTATACTTTTATATACTTATTAGCTGAAAGAGAAAATCTATGATGATTATAGGGCTTTTGCTGTCTGCTCTTGATCAGTAACAACAAGTAACTGTGATTGAAATCATTCCTTTCTCTTATTTTGTCACTTTTATGGTGGGGCCAGCAGCTTCCATGAAGGAACTGCAGTTTACATTTGCTTTAGGCCGTTGTGGCCAACAGCATTTTTAACCAAGTTTCGAACACTGAATACAAGTCAGATTTATTAGAATAATTTTATCATGTGAACATATAACTGCTTTTTAAACATGCTACCGTTCTTAGCCGTGCTTGTACATTTGTCCTACAGTTGTCAAAAGTGACAGTTTTATGTGTAATGTAGTGCCAGAACAACTCTATTATTGGTCAGAAGGATAATTTATCAATTACTTTTGAATATAGGCTTGGCACACAGAAGCATATTTATGTCCATGCTTTAGTAGCTTCATCATATTATTAGTTTGTACACAGTGAACATGTAGACAAATTCCCCAAAGATTTGGGATTGGCAGGCCTGGCCTTGCCAAATTGATTCTAGAAAGTTTCTGCTCCACTGTGAACAGGCAGTGCACATGGCTTAATAGGGCTTGGTATTGATGTATATGTTTTTGGTACATGAAAGATTCCATGCTAATTCATTAACTACTAGATAGACATATAAACATATGGACTTGGTAGTTCCTGTAACTGAAATTTGGTTTTGGTGTTTTACAGCACACAAACACATACAGGTTCTATAACGCTGAGTCAATTGGAGAGTAAAAGTGCCTTGCTCAGGGACATGCTGTAGTAAACACCCTGGCTGATCTGGAGTTTAGCTTACATATATATATATTTCATGTAACCGGTTTTTGTCTTGTCCTTGTGAATGGTGAGACATAGTTATTTTGTGGTGGAGAACACATTGGCATCAACAATGTTACGGTCATTTGTTAAAGTTTTTGCAAATCACATATCTTCTGCATCAGTTTCTGTATTCAACTGAAATTTTGTTACAGTCTTACTATATGTCTAAAGTTTGTGTACTAATAACTACTAGGACTCCAGTTGTCTCACTTGCATCATCATCAAGCTAGACACAGGAGAGATACAGCTGAACACTTGTTAGGACAAGATACATTTAGGTGCTAAAATGATTGATTTAAGACAAAAGGCGAGAAAGATCGCCATGACTGCCCCACTTACTTTGTCACAAATTATGAATTATTGTCTGATGACTGTCCGACTGATTTGACATATTTCCCCTGCCCGCAAAGGAGTTTTAGAAGCTCATATGAGTAACATACATGGCTAGACCAGTGTTTGAACCTGAGACCTCCCTGATTCAGACTGGGCTATCTTCCATTTGAGGTAGCTTAGCTGAGATCCTTAGCCTGTTATTGTGAAATCCACCTCCCTTTGTTTTTCAGAGATGTTGTCCCATGTCTACATTAATTCAGTTCACCATCCAGATCCAGCGAGATACATGGGCTGCATTCATTAAGAATAGCGAATTAATTGTTTTGGGATAGTGTTATGCACTGTTACTTTGGAAGACAGCTAGCTTATACTGAACAGTCTGCCTTTGGAATTTTCAAAATTGTGGACTAATACTTGGCTTGAGTTGGCACAGCATTGAAATTTTTCCATTTTTAATATTGACGGTCTTGATTGATTAATAAACAAACATTACTTCCTTTAGAAAATGTATATTAAAAAAGTATTGTTGAGCTAACAGTTTAAATGCACATCTGGGTATTTAACGCATAAAATTCTAAGGAAATGTATTTCTCTCTCTCTCTCTCTCTCTCTCTCTCTCTCTCTCTCTCTCTCTCTTGCAAGCTAGAACTTATGTGATTGAAACAAAATGTGCATGCATTGCTTGCTTTTGTCACCTAATACCACAGACTATCAACCCATACAGTAGGATTACTAGCCTAGGGCTTCCAGATGCTATCTCTACTGAATGCAGCCCCATCCACTGTAGGGCCTGTAGATAAAAAATGTGGTCCACAGAAGAGAAAAATGCATGGTCAGACTCCTGGGAATCATACAATGTTTTCTGCAACTCTAGATGGTTACTCTTCCATCAAATTATCCAAGCCATCTGACCTCACCACGTTCCTCCATTTATTAAAAATGCTGATGACTGCTCTGACATTTAATGTATTACAAACATTCAAACTTCTTTAGTGGAGATGAAGGAATAGATCGTCTTTCTGTTAAAAAGAGTTCATAATTTTTAAATAATACAATACTTGTTTGTTATAATGCTGTCCATGTGAGCCATATGGTGAGACTGCCTTGTAATGAATTACATGATACATAAAATTTTACTACCACTTGATGAAATGGGATCCATGACAATACTTGCCTTATAATAGGAACCATGTTGTAATGAAGGACCTTATAGTCAGGGAGTGCTGTACTTGTCAAAAATATCCTTCTTGGATATTTATTTTGGCAAATATAGTATTCCTTTACCATAAAACAGATGTACATGATAACTTATAGAATAAACCACATTATAGTGAGACTGTCTTATGATACATATAATTTTAACTATGACTTAATGAAATGGGATCCATGACCATACTAGCCTTATAACAGGACCATGTTATAATGAAGGGTCTTTTAACAGGAACCATGTTACAATGAATGGCCTTATAACAGGACTGTGTTATAATGAATAGCCTTATAATAGGACCATGTTATAAAGAATGTCCTTATAACAGGACCATGTTATAATGAATGGCCTTATAACAGGACTGTATTATAATGAATGGCCTTATAACAGGACCATTTCCTACTAACAATAGTTAATTCAAATATTTGCTGGTTTCATGTTAGAATGAATGGCCTTATAACAGGATTGTATTATAATGAATGTCCTTATAACAGGACCATGTTATAAAGAATGGTCTTATAACAGAACTGTTATAATGAATTGCCTTATAACAGGACCATGTTATAAAGAATGGCCTTATAACAGGACCGTGTTATAATAAATGGCCTTATAATGAGGAAGTGCTGTACCTGTTGATCCTTATTCATGTAATCTAGAAACTGTTGTTAAAAGAAATAAACTTTAGAAAAATTAAAGAAGGTTTGTCATCTTATTTTTTAAAACATTTAACAGATTTGAAAGGGGGTAAAAATTACATGTATACACTGAAAGGCATAAGTAATGAAATAAAATAAAAGACATGGGCATAGGGGACTAGTTTTGGAATATCTCCATAATACAAATAACATAAATACTTTTGACTGGACAAATTATCAATAGTATTCATCTGATTACAGTCAAATTCTCAAATAGTTTCATTTAAGTTGTAAGTACTAGTAATTCCGGGGTTTTAAAAGTAAAAATCTTAATGGTCACAAGAAAGATGACAACAACCAACATTGACTTGTGTTTTTCAAGTCCTTCAGTCTGTTTTCATGTTGGTCTTGTTGATCAGAGGCTATAATTTCTTAGGTTCACCCTCCTGTTATAATTATGTAACAGTTGCAAAACCACTGTAAAATATTGCTTTTCCATATATATAATTCTAACAGTTTTCATTTTTTTTTCTTCTTCATTTTTTAAAAAATGTACTCCCTTATTATAATGCACCTCAGTATAAGATGGTCCCCTTTATAAGGCCAGTATGGTCATGGATCTAATTTTATTATTTTATAATAATATTACATGTATGTATAAATTACCTCATTATAAGGAGGTTTATTGAGCCACTGTTTTGAAACATGTGTGATCTAAGTTTTTGTACACAGGGGACAAAAATAAAAATATTACTTTTTATGGAACTTCGTGCTCGGGCACAGTATACCTCACTAGGCAAACATTGGAAAACAGTTTCGTTGGAGGAGGCAATAATAGATTTAGTACATCACATGATGTAATGTGATGTCATATAAAGTTGGCATGTGGCAATAATGCCCACTGAAATAGGCATAATTACCATTGCCAAGTATAGTATTCCGGAATCAAGGGGTAATGAATCCTTGTAGTTAGCCTATCAGAACTCTAGAATTTATCATGTGATGTACTAAATAACTATAGTAATCTATATATGGCAATTATAGTGTGTTCTGTACCTGTAAAATTTTCACACCTTTATCTTTGGTACATATTCACACAGAAGTGCAAATTTGGCATTTGATACATGAACAGAAAATATACCCACTCTTTTTATGGAGGAGTCCATCCTTTGTTAATACATGTCTAAATATTTATGTTTGACAGAAGCTGGATGTGTCGTCAGATCTGTGTGGATCTTTAATAATGTTCTCTGTAGTCCTATTTTTATTTGGGGTGGGTGGGGTCGTTTTAATGACACTTTTAACATTATTGGTTGTATCATGCCAAGGAAATGGAAGCTAAGTGTCGTTCCAGAGGGCCACATTGAGGCAGCTGACCTGGACTGGCCTGGGTGGGTATTGAAACCATGACTCTTGGATTACGAGTCTGACACTTTACCAACTGAGCTACTGCAGCTTCCCTGTGGTTTCTTGTGTAAACATTACATGATTGGTATTTTGTTTTCTTGTGGAAAGCATGGCTGTGTGAAGGCATGGAATTTTCTGGGATAAAAGATGAGTAGTAACTGTCCCATTGTAGTTGAGATATAGATCTAAAGTTTGAAAAATCAATTCAGTGACCTTTTAATGCTGAAAATCCTTTATTTTTTACCAGTTTAATATCTTGATTTTGAAAGAAAATTACTGTTTTACACCCACCATAAAGTGGATCATATCATGTTATAAAATTCTCTGTCCATCTGTCTGTTCCCTATTTCATTTTCAATAACACAAGTATTTCTGCACAATAACTCAAGTTCTCCACCATCTACCATTACCAGACTTTGTAAGTAGCTTGCATTTGGGGCATGGAAGAAACCTGTTGATTTCAGTCTTGAAAGGTCAAAGGCCAAAGTCACAGGGACTGGAAGAAGGAAAACTTTCTATGCAATAACTCAAATTGTATGCCAGATTCCTTGACCAAACTTTGTAAATGGTTTGCATTGGGATCAGAAAGATACCAATGGATTTTAGGGTCAAAAGGTCAAAGATCACAATCACAGCAACTCTGAAGAAAAAAAAGGTTTCATAAGCTCTTTATCACTTACTTAGACTGTACTTTGTGGATGGCTTGCATTTCATACTAGGAATACACCTATTCATTTTGGGGACAAGTCAAAGGTCAATGTCACAGGGACTGAAAGGAGGAAAAACAATTTCATCAAAACTACTTAAGTTCAGTACCACATGTCTTAATTAAGCTGGCTTGCATTTGAGGTAAGAAAGACACCTATTGATTTTGTGGATAATAGATCAGAGGTCAAGGTCAGAGGGGCTGCAAGAAGGAAAACAGTTTCCATAAAATAACTGAAGTCCTATGATACAAACCATGACCAAACCATGTAGATGGCTTGCATTTGACATGAGAAAGGTACCTCTTGCTTTTGTGGCAATAGGTCAAAGGTCAAGGTCATCAGGACTTAAAGAAGTAAAAGAGTTTGTGCAAAATAACTTGAGTCAAATCATGACACTTAAAATCACATATCACCTTAGGGAAAATGCAAGCCTTTGTGATAGTGGCATAGTACATGATTTAAATAGATACTACAATTTTTAGTACCTGAGTTAGGCTAACCAATGAAAGAGGAATCTACATGCAAGAAGTATAAAAACACTATTTGCAACATGGTGGGTGTATAATGTTTATTGTGGTTATGGTACTCTTGTTGACATTTTAACTCTTGCTGCATTGTTGAGGATGAAAGTATCATTGAAATTATGCATTTCGCGCAGATCTTTTCTCTTCTGCAAGTCAAAAGGTTAACATTAAGGAGAGAAATTGTGTTTCATTTTGGGATGTGTATGTAAGTTACCAAAAGACTTTAAAGCTTTTTCTTGAAGTCAGAGTAATTTAGTTTCATTTTCCCTGTTTGGTCTAATACATTCTTTTCCATATTGAAACTGAACAGACTTGTTGCAAGATTTTGATTCTGAATGGATGAATTCAACAAAGTTGATTTAAGAACCAGTCAGAGACTTAACTGACTCTCAGCAAGATTGTTACACTGGACATTAGGAATGGTGACATGCTCTGTCTCTGGTGCTGTCAGTGATGAAAATAAACTTTTGGAGAGTACCTCATCAACGGTAAGTTAATGGATTTTCAAGTCATCATTTACCCCTTGCTATATCAACTTTGCCAATTTAAATTCCTAGACCAGTCCAAGGATCTTTGCCTTGCATGAGTTAGCTGTCAGAGAGACATAGGTTTTACTTTCTAGCAATGACAATGAATATGTAAGTATTAAGATTTTTAAAAAAAATTTTGAGATCAAGTTATTGAAAGTCACTTGTATATGATAGTGTGGTTAGAAGGTAATATGTGTACTTGTATTCTGCCATACCCTTGTTATAGCTTAGATAATTTTCTGTCTGTTCGGAGGGGGGGGGAGAGGTTTTGAGCTCACAAAGATGTGAAGTTTTTTTTTTTTTTATCCAAGTCTTATTATTGAGAAATAGAATTCAACAATACAAAAGAAGAAGAAGACATATTGGGTCTTATAGGTCTGCATGACCACATGTTAACAAGCACTTGGGTCTTTTTTTTTTTTTTTTGTAGCATAAATAAGAATGTAAATGTTTCTGTACTCGAATGAGAAAGTCTCTGGTTTAATATTTTCTTTTCTGACAATTACTCTGTTGTTGTTTCATTTATTAAGCATGATTATTGGTCTATATATTTGAGTAAACCTTTTTCTTCTTGGTATCTTTCGCATCTTCAGTCTTTTTAGTACACCTGGCCAAAGGCCATGTGAGTTTAAGGCATGGCTCTGCATCTGTGATGGTCCATCTGTCTGTCCATTTCAGCTTGCAAGAATGGCTAATCCAGTTTTGATCAAACTTGGCAGGAATATTTCTTAGGACATGTTCGCAAACATTTTTGTGGCATCAATGTAGCTTCCATAGGAACCATATGGAAGACCTATTTTTCTCTGGAACAGCTGAGCCAATTTTGATCAAACTCGGTAGGAATTTTTCTTATAACATGCTCTGTGAAAAGTTTGTCAAGGATGCCTCTCCGAGCAATGGTGTGGCTTCTATGGCAACAACTTGGAAGGCCTATTTTCAGCTTCTTTTCTAGAACAGCTGAGTCAGTTTTGATCAAACTTGGTAGGAATGATTCTTAGGACATGCTTTATGAAAATGTTGTCCTGTGTGGTTTCCCAAGCAACAGTGTGGAAGATCTATTTTCAACTTCTTTTCTGAAACAACTCAGCCAATTTTTAGCTCTACTGCTCATAGACCAGAAGAGCTTATAGAATGATTTGTCCTCCAATGTCTGTCTGTCCGTTGGCACATATTTGTTATCACTACTCTTCCTAAACTACTTGGAGGATTGCCATGAAACTTTACACACACATTCATCTAGTCTAGTTGGTCCTAAATGAAAATGGTGCCATTAAGACATCCAATGTTGCTGCTATAGTAGCAATCTTGAAAATATTGTTATCGCTTCTTCTGAATGGATGGTCATATCAGCATGAGGTTTTCACGATAAGACTTCTTATGATGTCTAGTTTGTCCTAAATAAAAACGGAGCTGATCTGATGGTCAATATGGCTGCCACAGTGGCCATATTGAAAATCTTATTATCACTATTCCTTCAGAACAAAAAGTAATATTACCATGGGGTTTTCACCAGAAGACTTCTTGCGCTGTCTACTTGGTCATAAATGAAAATGGATCCCTCATCCAAACACTTGCTGTGCTAGATGAGGGACATTATTGGAATTAGGCTTGAGGATGAGCATGTATAAGTAGCATGTTATCCCAGATGAAATTATGTCGATAGCTGCGTCTGGAAAGCCCTTATCACTGAGGCATTTCCGGATGCTAGCACTCCAAGAAGGTTGAGAGGTCTCCCCATGGGATGTGTTTCCCCACTGTGAAGAAGCTGCAAAGGTCCTTGTGTCTTGGCAGCCTGATAGGAGAAGAAATCAAACACTGTAGTAATAATGGGAACCATGTTTGACTGGTCCAGTGGAGGACCACTATCAAAGCTTTCTCTACCTTATCTTCAATAATCTTGTTTAACACCTTCCCAATAATCTTACATGGTGGAAAGATATATGGAACATGATCTGACCAGGACATTGAAAAAGCATTTGTATGACAAGCTCCAGGATCTGGTACCCAAGAAACATATCTACTGAGCATTCAATCTAGAGGCAAAGAGATCAATACTTGGTTGTACCCATTGTCTGGATAATCGATTACAAATTTCCCTTTTTAACATCTATTCTGTAGAATCTGAAAAATGTCTAGACTGATAATCTGCTGTCAAATTATGTATCCATGGCAAATGAAAGGCGGTAATATAGATATTTCTTTTTAAACACCATTCCGAAATTTGTTTTGCAATATTATCCAAGACAAAGGAATTCGTACCACCCATATTAACATATACTATTGCAGTGGTATTATCTGATTGTATGCCGATATGTAAATACCTGCTTGATGAGAACCAGGACTTAAAAGAAAAGAAAATTGACAGTAGCTCTAAAATATTAATGCGGTAACCTGTCTCCTCAAGCGACCATCTTCCCCCGATAGATTTACTCTAAGTAACACAAATGCACCCCCCCCCCCCCCCAATCTAACATTAGATGCATCAGTTTGCAGCCAAATAGCAATGGGATCTTGGGATCTTGTCTGATTTTATTACCATTTTTAGGATCAAGATTATTGTACCAATTTAAATCAGCAATACTGATCTCAGAGAAGGAAACTAATGCATCATAACCACCTTGAAGATGCAAACCTTCCACTTTATCCCATTCTGTAGTATAAAGGGGCTTCTAACAGCTGGGAAGGCATGGACTAGAAGACCAATGAAAGAAGCTAATTCCCTGATTTGAACTCTCTTCCGTTGCAAAAGTCCAGAGGCTAACTGCTTTATTTTTTCTACCTTCTCACTTGGGAGAAACACTTTAAAGAGAACGGAATCAATCAGGTACCCAAAAAGGTTATCCTCTGAGCAGGGATCAGGCATGATTTGTCATAATTGATAGTAAAGCCCAGGGACTCTAACTTCTGCAACATTGAGTGTGCATTCTCTAAGCACATCTATCTGTCTGAATTTATATTGAACGAGTCATCAATATAATATGAACATCTGATACCCTGTGCTCTGAAAAAGGCAAAGACTGGTTTCAAAATCTTGGTGAAAACCTGTGGTGCAGAGGACAGGCCAAATGGAAGGCAGACAAATTTATTCAATGTGCCATTGCAAAAAAACTTTATATATTTTTGACTTGTTTCATGAATGGGAATACTAAAATAAGCATCCTGCAAGTCCAAAGAGGTGAAGAAGTCATCCTTTCTGAATCAACTCTAAAACAAAAGAGAAAGTCTCTTGCTTAAAGTGTTCATATTTGACAAATTTGTTCAAATGCTTCAAGTTAATAACAGGACAAAACTTGTCATTATGTTTTGGAACCAGAAAAGTATTTGAAAGAAACCAATGTCTTTTATTTACAGTCGGCACAGCAACACCTTTCGCTAAGAGTTCTAAAACCTCTGTGTCTGCCAAAACTTTTTCTGATTCTGAACAAAGTATCGGATTCGGCAATTTCTCCTGATGAGGTAATTGATAAAATTCAACCCTATACCCATGAACAGCCCCTAAACTCCATTGGTCGGCAGTCAAGACTTTCCATTCATTAAAGCAAAACATTACTTTTTGACAGTTACTCACCCCAGACTTACATGCAAAACCCTGGTTTGTCTCTAATCGGTTTGGGGGAGCTGTAGCCATGTAGCCCACCAGGCCCTGGTCTACTGGAACCTACAAAAGGCCCCCTACCTCTTCTGTTCTGGTAACCAGAAAAATTTGTAAGACTACCAGACTGGTAAGAATTATGACCCAACTTTACACCAGTTTCACATTTTTTAATTTCTTTTGAAACATCATCTCCAAGTAAGAAAGTTGATATTGGGGTTGTGATATTGCAAATGTTAGAATACTTAGTTTTTCGAAATGGTCTGAGCATATATCGTTGTAAATACACCTTTTTGCTTCAGGTGTTTGTGAGACAAAGGGGTTAAGGATTTTAGCAAGAATGGGCAACAGACCAGTTGCTACCAAAGACTGAATATCTTGTAAACTCTTGTTGGTGTCTGAACACGTTTGAACCTAGCTAATTTGGTCCAAATTTCCCTGTTTACTCTGGGAGGACACAATGTTTCACAATTTTGTGGTACTTTGTACCTATCAACTATGTCATTCAACATACATTGGCTTGTGCAAGCAGTGTAAATTAGGTCAGCAAGTGATGGGTTAACATTCTCATCCCTTTCTGGCCCCTTTAATTTTGGCAATTCACACATAATATCAGAGTCACTACAAGGCTCATTGTGATCAGACTGTGAGTCAAACAAAGCTACAGCCAACTTGGTATCAAAGCTGCTAACCTGGTCATTGTACTGATCATATTCATCTGAGAACAAGCCCACACCAGTTTCATTATTGTCTAAGTTATCTGTCTCATTAAGCTTGGTGTCAGCATTCTGTTCATTTTCAAACAGAATAGCAATAGAATCTAGCTGTGTGTAGGTAACACCTAACACGCTGTGGAGTTTTCGAATATCGTCCTGCGACAATTTATCCAAATCAGTAATGTTTTTAGACATTTCCAGTTGCACCAGAATGTTTTGGCTATCATGGCCTTTTGGTTTTCTTTTTGATGAACAAGTCACTGACTTCGATTTTTGTTTTGGGTTTTTGCTCTGTGCAGTAACACTGGGTTCAAAATCCAAGAATTCTCCATCATTGGAGTCGAACAATGAAACAACACTGTCCTTTCCCTATTTTTTCTTAGAGGTAGCCATTTTCCTTCACAGATAGACTAAAGGCCAAAGGCCAAGCATGTGGACTTTGTTCACAGCTCCAAAAACTTTCAAAACCGTAAAGAAAGAAAAAATAATGACAAATAAAACCAAATGGAGAAACGACAATGCTGCTCTAACCGTGTTAGAGATCAAGCAAGCAGTAGGAAAATTCTGAACAACCAAAGTTACCACGTGTAGATATACATACCCTTGCTCCCACGTGTGCTGTGCTACGCACAGGTCACTAGCAGTGGTCTGCGCTGAAATAACTATGACTGGTTTGACAAGGTGCCGAGTTTATATAGTCTGGGTGACATGACCTGGTTATTTTTAGAATTTAAATAATTACAGCAGTTAAGATGAATGCATCTGGAAATAACACGCTACTTATACATGAGAGGCTAGAGGCCTGATGAAAATAATGGTGTTTATCTGATGTCCTATATGGATTCAGTGGCCATCTTGAAAATCTTTTTATTGCTACTCCTACTGAATGAAAGTAATATTACCATGGGGTTTTCACCAGAAGACTTTTTACATTGTCTGATTGGACCTAAATGAAAATGGTGCTGATCTGATGTCCAATATGGCCACCACAATGACCATCTTGAGCATCTTGATATTTCTACTTCGCCTAGATGGTTGGTCATATCGACATTCTGCTTTCACCAAAAGACTTCTTATGATGTCTAGTTGGTACTAAATGGAAATGGTGTGAATCTGATATCCAATATGGCCACCATGGCACTCATATTGAAAATCTTATCATTACTCCTCCAGAAAGGAAAGTTGTATCAACATGGGGTTTCTACCAGAACACTTTCTTATGATGTCTTGTTGGTCTTAAATGAATATGGTGCCAATCTGATGTACAATATGTCCACCACAGTGGTTAAGTTGAAAATATTGTTATTGCTGAAGAATATCAGAGATGGTTTCAACACTCAGCAGTTTAAAGCAAGAAATGGCATTATCTTTGAATTTCTGAAAATTCTTTTTAGCCAGTAGAGTATCAGTCCCTTCGATAGACTCTTGTTATCAGAGTGGTTAGAGACGTTTCTTAGGATATGCTGTATTGAAATTGTGTTCTTGATGGCTGACCTATCAGTGTTGTGGCTTTCATAGCAATCATATAGAAAAACCATTTTCAACTTCTACAGAACATCTGAGCCAGTTTTGATCAGACTTCGTAGAATTGTTTCTTAGGATAAGCTCTGTAAATATTTTGTCTTGGTTGGTTTCCTTAGGAATGGCGTGGCTTTCTTAGCAACTAGATGAAAAACCTATTGGTGACTTCTTGTCTAGAATAGTAGAGTCAATTTTGATCAAGCTTTGTAGAAAAGTTTCACTGGACATGCGTTATCTAAATTGTTTTTTGGGTGGCTTCCCTAGCAATGGTTTTTTTTATATAATCATATGCAAAACCTACTTCCAATTCCTAGAATGCCTGAACCAGTTTTGATCAAAGTTTCTTCTTCTTTAGAATAGCTGAGCAAATCTGGATTAAACTTGGTAGGAATGTGGCTTCAATAACTATCATACTTAAATCCTGCTGAGCCATTTGTGATCAAACTTGGTAGGAATGCTTCATAGGTTATGATCTGTCTGATTTTTTGCCAGGTGGATCCACTACTGATGGTTTAGTTTTCATGGCAACTATGTGGAAAACTTGTTTTCAACTTCTTTTCTGAAATGGCTGAACCAGTTTCAATTAAACTTGGTAGGAACAATTTGTATGACAATTTGTATGACATGTCATACTACAATTTGTATGACACGTCATACTAAATTTGTTTCCAGGGTGGCTCCGTTAGCAATTTGGTGGAAAACTTATTTTAAACTTCTCCTGAATGGATGAGCCAATTTTTATCAAATTTGGTAGGATGTTTTGATTTTACATTTTCTACCTGAAATATGTTTGGGATGGTTTCCCAAATACCAATGTGGCTTCCATAACAACTAGGTTGGAGAAAAATAATAAAATATTTTTGATGTCTTCTTCAGAATGGCTGAGCCATTAGCAGAATTTGTATATGTTGCAATCCTTAGCAATGATGTGGCTTCTGTAGCAACCAGGTTACAAACCGCTTTTCAGCTTCTTCAGCATGGCTGGACGAATTTTGATTAAACATGGTAGGAATGTTCCTTTGGATATGCTGTGCCAGAGTTGTCTCTGTGGTGGCTCCCCTCGCATTTGTGTGGCTTCCTAGTGGAAAATATATAGAAGTACGGCTTTTGTTACTAATATATTAAAAAATCTTCATAGAATGACTTTCTCCAAAACTGCTTGACCATATCAGACAAAATTTGATAGGTAAATTCCAAGTGTGAATACCATTTCACACTCATATTAAAGATTTCAGTACAATATCTAGTTCATCAGAAGTCAGATACCACCAATTTTAACCAAATAGCTGGAAATAATCCTGACATTGGCGTCTTTTCAACCCAAGTTACCTGCCCTTATTACTTCTACATTGGCCTTTTAGATGAACTTGTAACAGGTGAGCGATATCATGCACACTTGGGCCTCTTGCTTGTAATAAACTGTCAAAATCTGGATGATAAGAGTAAATATCAAAACTTCATGGTAATTGTTTTATGATGTTTTTTACTGTGGACAATTGCATATAAAATGAGTACATACAAATTTTATTTAAAAAAATAAGTGCACACTCTTATTATGTAGATCTTATGGTAATAAAGTGAATAGAATTTTTCAGGTATAGTTGTCTTGCTGAATTACCACAAATTTTACATTGCTAACGAAATTTTGTGAGTTAAAGCAGTTGAAACTTTATTGGGAACACCAGGTTTTATGATCTGTGATGAAAATCAGTCATCATCATCAAGCTTTAGTTTGAATTACTCCAAACAATTAAATAAATGTGATAAGAGCCAGCACCTGCTGCTAACATACTGATAACAATTTGGCAAATCAATTTTGAAATTCAACTATCCATGAAAATGGCTGGTGCAGTCATATGATAACTTAAAGTTATACAGTGTATCAAACATCACAACAAATCAGTATACCACCAACTGTCTCATAGTAATGAAACTATCAGAGCACATAATTTAACTTAGAGCTCAAATGTAGGGGCTCAAATGTAAAGAATTTTGATCTTCCAGTATAACTTCTGCTGAGAATGAGGTTAGAATCACCAACATTTTAAAATTTTCTTACTGCAGGCCTAGAAATTTGTTAATTGCCACTTGTCCAATTCTTTATTTTCACATTTTTAGGACATTACTTTTTATTGCCACCATATAACCATTATTGTGCTGACGTGCTGTTAAATGCTAATATATACATATATACATTTTTGTGAAGCAGGGTGTCTCGATTTGCTCATGCCCATCAGTCCCAACAAGCTTGTTAGCAAGATTGTGCAAAAATTACTCAATGTAGAAAATAAAATTTGGGTACCGTCTTTGTATCCATGTGTGTAGATCACCTCATTTAATTTTCACGCCGTTAAAGCAATTTGTCATTTGTGTAGAAAAAAAATTGGACATTTTAGGCTTCAGATTTTTTTCATTAAAATTCATGCTGGCATGATCAAGCAAAAACCATTCTAGGTTGACAAAGAAATTTGGTAAGAATATTTGCATACATAGATGATCTGGTTTGATTTTCATGCCATTATAGCAATTTTTATAATTTTTATAATTTTTACAACTTTTTTTGCACTTAGACTTTTTGGTCTTTAGTGGGGGCATAGATGTTTCACAAATATAAATCTAGTTTTTTTCTTTAAAAAAATGTACTTGTCCTTAATTACCTACCACTTGTTTGGACAAGCAGATGAGTGGATTCTTCAAGCCCTGTATTTATATTTTGCCAAATTTAAATGATATTAAAAGAGTAAGTATTATTTGCGAATTTTTGAATATTTAGTCTGGGTTGAATTTTTGTTCTTAGAATTAAGGTACCCTCCCACCATAGCATGGACTTTTTTTTTGGCCCTACAAGATATAATACAGACTTTGTCTGCTATCTTCCAAGCAGGTATGTATGGTATTCTTGCAAGGGGCCAATGTGACAGCTTGTTATTTTAAAAGAAAAATGCTCTAATTTCATAATTGATTATCATAAATTTATAGGAATAATACAGCAAAATTATTAACTTAACACACTAACCCAGATACATGCCAAGTTTTATCTGGTCTTTAGGCTCTATTTGCTGCCTAATTTAAAAATCAATTGCAATTTTTACTATAGTATAAACTTGGGAAATAATAACCTTATCATATTTTGCTTATGTAAGCAGTTTTCCACCACTGGCAGGCAATGATTTTCTCCAGGATTCTCGCACAGAGGGCAGAATTTCCCCTCCAGCTTTTTTCAGAAGGGGAGATTTTCAGTTATTAAGGGGTCAAGTTCTTATATGAAAACAGTATCTTTGAATAGACCTGACCCGTTACAGTATGTTTAACAGGTGTACATGTTACATGACTTTTAATAAATAAAGATAAAACATAGAGTTCTTTATCTTCATTATTGGCACAGTGGCAGGATCATGTGTTAGGACAATGGCACTACATCATATGCATTAGAACTGAATTTAACAGCAGAGACATTACCAATGAATATTAAAAACTGCATGTCCACCATTGTGCAACAGGGTTCATTCTAGGCTGCGCCTTTGTGCCAATGACCCTTTTTTTCACCTGTAGTGCAAGAAAGTTCCCTGCATGGTGCATGTAGGGAAATGATCATTATGGTTGATTTTAGACTCAATTGAGCACATCCCAAAGTGCTCACTGCCAAAAAGGAATAAGGCGATCAATTTCATTGGCTGACTGAATTGTCTTACTGATTTTGATTAGCTTGGCATGAAGAGCACACGCTCCATGATCACTGATGGAAAATGTAAAGAAGAAAATATGAAATCTTCAGTGAAAACACTGCTGCATTTATTTTCATAGTAGTGTACAGGGGGGGGGGGGAATGTAGACTCCAATGTTCAAAAAAAATTCCTGAGGGGAATGGTTACTCGAGCATGAGGAATTCATGTTCCATTATGGAAGCCTTTCAACATGAAAAAGTCATCAATTAAATTAACTCTAGCACTTGGGTAATATATTTATTAATTTATGCAATAAATATTCACTTTTCCAGCATTATATGAATATATACTCTGAATCAGTATTTTTTTGATTCACACTAGACATGCTTTGCTACAATTTCTTTGTCAGCTGAGGGACCAAGCATTTAATTGGGAGGGGTTGGGGTATTTGAAAACATTTCCAGCCCTCGAAAAACTTAAAAAAAATATTCTTGCTCAGATTTATAGAAAACAAAAACTATTATCATGAATTGACAAAAAAAAAAAAAATTCTGGCTCTAAATAAAATCACCGGTCTCCCCCCACCCCAAATGGTCAGTCCCTAAAATAACCATGATCTAAACAGTGGACATGGTTATTTTAGCAGACAAGAAAATTGTAGAAAACCATGTTGTACATGTAGTTTGACTCTACAGTGACTGATTTGAAGCATATACTGCTGAAAAAGTGAATATTTATTGCAGAAATTAATAAATCCAGAATGCTAGTGCTTGCAATAATGATATGTGTTTTAATTTCATGGACAAACAAGATACAGGTAAGGGTATTTGTAACCCCTGTTTTTTTCTAACTGACCCCACTTTTTGATCTGGTAGGGACCATTGGGCCCCAGTTTTTCTATTTCTGGAATGAACACTGCAACCTTGCCATGTGGAGTTTGTAAAACACTTTTAAAAACTAGATAATCAATTAAAGCGTCTCACTGCTCAGTTGGGAAATGCCACTTAGTAAGCGCTTGATTGTGGAGGTAGATCAAGAAGTCAAGCATGTACATGATCAGATCTAGCTTTGTTAATATTAATGAATGTTACAGGTTTTGGTAATGCTCACGGTAAAAAAATAGTGCATGATTTTTGTGCACTTGCTAATTTTTAAGGCGGGGGGGTGGGGGAAGGGTCATAATATTTAGGGGTGATTTGCACATTCGCATGTTCTGCAGAAAACACTGCAATGGGTTTGGTTTCATTTGGTATTTTACGGTCCAGCAACACAAATAGGTTATTTAGTGTCGAGGCAATGGGAGTAAAGTGCCTTGCCCTTGGTCGGAAGTCCAGCGTACTAACCACTAAGCCGCCACTGCAATGGGTGGCCCTACAGTAATGAATATTAATCCCACTGCAAAATTGCAATGGGTGGCCCTACAGTAATGAATATTAATCCCAGACTCAAACATTATAAAGTTTAGTGGGTTGATTTCATTGTCAAAATTTCATGTTTATAATCTAAGTTTTTGAGCTGTTTGAGTTTTCTGCTGCCATTGCCAGACTTTAAAAAAAATATATTTACCCTTTTTATTATTATTTAGCTTAATTAAATTTTTATGGATGTTTTATTTTTGGGGAGTACTGATTGTTTATGAATTTGTCAAAATGAGACTTCTATGAAAATAAACTGTTATACCGTGTCTTTCAGTATCACTGAAATTTAGCATGTAAGTAGAAATACCAACAGTAAGACAAAACCAGAATTATTGTGTCATTCTTCTCTCACTCCAAGTGAAGTTATAGCAGCAAATTGTTTTATCTGAGCACAAGTTTCTTGTGTTAGTTTCATGACCGCAATGATCCATAACTCCTCCTTCATGATGGTCATGGTGGCTAATTGTGAAACTTGTAAGCATATAGCTTTATTGTCACATTTCTCTTTACCTACAGTAGATGGATGTATTAAAGTATATATATTTATCTACCTGTGGGTCTTGAAAAGAAGAATTTTATCTTAGGTGAGAAATAGAATATTAATTACTTTAAAGAGACTCTGTGGATTCAAATTTAATTTTTTGAAAAAATTTCAAAACAAGTTTGAACTGGCATATATGAAATACTATGAGACATGTCTTCTTCAAACTTTGATTTTATAGACCTCTGTAGGAATTACTGATCGTGTCAGGGATTTTTTTTATATATGGCTTAGATTTTAAATTACAATGTTTTGAAATTAAATGTCTGGTACTTTCCAATTGAATTCTGTCTGTATTCTAAAATACATGTAGATATAAAAAAGAAAAAAAAAAATAATGTTTATAAAAAATCTTTAACATAGTTCACTAGAACATCAATTAGCTATATAATCTTAAAAAAGATGTTCTTAGATGACAGAGAAATCTTTTCAACAGTTAAAAGTAAAAGATTTAAAAATTTTCATTAAAGAAAAAATTGCTTAGCTGTTTAAAATCTTTCAGAAAATGTGTACTTTTATACAGAGTACTTTGTCATTAAAATGCTGTTCATGGGAACTATAGAGTTTAATATCTTTATGCAATGAAGTACATGATACGTATAAATCTACTACTACATAATCAAATGGAATCTATGATTTGCCTTATAATAGGAACCGTGTTTTAATGAAGGGCCTTATAGTGAGGGAATGCAGTAATTGTGAGATGAAACAGAAAAGTTACAAAGCATAAAAGCAAAAATGCCTCAAATCTTCAATCGGCCACTGTTCTTATTATAAGCAGTCTCTCTCAGGAGTGAGAAAGTGGCCTCTCAAGACAGGTGTTGTGCTTAACACAGGTTTATTGCCATACTATTGTAAAACTTGGCTTAGCAGAGACTTCTGTATAAAGAACACCTACTCATAAATGAAAATATGTAAGAACTACTTTTTTTCATTTTCTTTACATATTTAACTTCCTTGCAAAGGACATGAGTCCGCTAAGGACCAGATTTTGTTTGTCCCATGAGTGTTGGTTATCGATGGGTTTCACTGCAATTTGATGCTAAAGAAAATCATTTGTTTAAGACAGGTGGTTACTTCATGAAGACGACTTAAAAAAAAAAAAAAACAGGTTTAACTGTGTTTGTGAAGTGTGTTTGTGTCCATGTTTGTCCACCAGTATTAAATTAATGAAAGATTTATCTGATTGCTTTCCATTTGCAAATTTGTATACACCCTTTTTAAGTCAGGGGTATTTTTTTATGACTTGTCTGTTATCTGTCAGCCCATCTGTTAACATTTGTTTTATGGATATTTATATGATGAATCAAGTCATATTATTTGACTGATATGATGAATCAAGTCATATTATTTGACTTTTACTTTCTCAAAATGTATTCATCTCTTAAAATTTCACTATCAGCACAGGAAAGTGATAGACTTCTATCATACATGGTACCTTTCCCCAAATATGAAATCCCTGACACACACAGCAGACTTGTGACATATAACTTGGTTCACACAGAGCAGACTTGTGACATATAACTTGGTTCACACAGAGCAGACTTGTGACATATAACTTGGTTCACACAGAGCAGACTTGTGACACATAACTTGGTTGTTCTTCAGGACTCTTCACTATATGAACTTTTTTGTGCTACCTTTTTTTAACTGTATTGGTCATAGGCCGGGAAAGTTTATGAGATGGTCTCTTGTCTGTTGTCAATTGTCAGTTCATTGTCCGACGTCCATCCATCCGTCCATTAGCACAGATTTATTATTGCTACTCCTCCTAAACTATCTGGAAGATTGCAATCAAACTTTACGCACACATTCATGTAGTCTGATTTCTAATGTGGCCATCAGTGCAGCCATCTTGAAAATCTTGTTACTGTTACTCCTGCAAAATGGAAAGTGATATCAACATGTGGTTTCCACTAGAAGACTTCTTATGATGTCTTGTTGGTGCTAAATGAAAATGGTGCCAATCTGACATCCAGTATGTCCACCAAAGCAGTTAATTTGAAAATCTTCTTATTACTGTAGAATATCAGAGATGGTTTCAACACTCCGCAGTTAAAAGGAAGAAATGTTCTTATCATAAATTCGTGGATATTCTTTCGGACAGTAGAGTGTCAGTGTCTTTAAGAGACTCTTGTTTTAATGGTGTTTGCATTAAATTAAACTGCCATGAACACCCTTTTAAAAAAAATAAAGATACTCCACTAATGGTGGATCAACAAAAATAAATCGCTGCAAGCTTGTTTTATTATTGGGTTAACCTTGACATTTAGTAAAAGAAAGTTGGTTTCCATTATATAGTTACAGGAAAAATAGCAGTCCAGATTCATTTGGGATATTTCTGTCTTTTTCAGGGCTCCCAGGATTCCAACTATAGTCAGCCCTCCTCTGACCAGCTGTCTTTGGACGAAGAAGGGGAGGCCCTGCGGAGGGAGACGGCCAAACAGGCTCTCGCTCAGCTTGAAAAAGCAAGGGTACATTAAACTCTCATAGTTAGGCCACTCCAAATTAATTTCTTGCTCTTTGGGAACCCAGTTCCTAAAATATGCCAAATGAGTAAAGAAGCAATTTTGGGCTCTACTGGTCATAGACCAGGAGAGTTTACAGGATGGCCTGTTGTCCATTATCCATTGTCCATCTGTCTATTAGCACAAGTTTGTTATTGTTACTCCTAAACTACTTGGAGGATTGACATTAAACTTTACACACACATTCATTCCATGGTCTAGCTGGTGCTAAATGAAAATAGTGCTGCTTGCACTTCTAATATGAAAATCTTGTTATCGCTACTCCTGAATGATATCTAGTGGTACTAAATAAAAATTGTACCAATCTGATATCCAGTATGGCACCATGACAGCAATCTTGAGAATCTTGAATGGAAACTTGACATAGGGTTTTCACCAAAAGATTTCTTATGATGCCTGGCTGGTCCTACATGAAAATGGTGCTGCTTGCCCATCCACTTGGCTGCCACAGTGGCCATCTTAAAAATATTGTTATTTGCTAACTCCTCCTGAATGGATGATCATATCAACATAGGGTTTTCACTAAAGACTTTTTATGATATCTAGGTGGTCCAATATGAAATTGGTGCCAATCTAACATCCGGAAACGGAAAGTCATATTAACCCTTAAAGTGCTAGTTGCGCTGCTGGTAGAGGTCTCATACTGCTTGTCACGAATTAAGTAATTTTTCAGGTAAGCAACTGTTTACACATCCCAGTACTTCGGCTTGACATGAATGGTTGTTAAACTAAATTTGATTGATACATTGGTCCCTGGAACAAGCATTTTGTCATAGTTTTAACCTTGTAATCATCAAAGAAGTTTTACAAATGCATCTTAAGATAGGCACTACCTGGAAAACTCAAAATGGCTGACTCTGAACATGGTTCATCTTGAGATGATGATTTGATTCGGCAAATACTGGCTGATGACAGCGATGATGACATGCTGGATGGACAAAAACTGACAGCATGCCGGTCAACTCCCTGTTAAATGTATAAATGGAGAATATCAAGCCTATAGACCATTTAAGGCTATTTTTTATTAGGATTTCTTGCATCTGATCAAATGAATCTTTATGCACAGGAGATAAAAAAATGGTGCAGACTTGATTGACAACAGCTGGATGAGAAAATGGAACCTTGTCACACCTGATGAATTGAAACTTTTTTTTTTTTTTTTTGCATTGGTCATGGCTGTGGGTTTGTTGCAGAAATCTGATTTAGATTTTTACTGGACAGCTGAGTATGTGATATCAACTCCACACTTAAGTCAAAAATAAAACGAGTTGGGATGTATTTCTTAATGTTCTAAGCAGGTAACACCTGAACAGGTAATGAACTTGACAGATGACTGTCTTTGTAAGCTCATAAGTGGACACTAGATAACAGACATATACTAGAATAAATAAAAAAAAAACTGCAAAGCTTTGTGAACATTTATTACAGACTTTAGGGGATGTAAACATACTTGTGGTGTTCCTTGACTGGATGCTCATTAACTGTTACCTATTCTACACCTGTGATTTTCACAACTTGGATATAAAGTTGTAAGAGACATACTTACATGTATATATCGTTGAGCCACAACAAAAATGGAGTATTTTTTATACATATTTGAACTTTTGCATTAAAAAGATACAAAAATACAGATGAAATTCAAAGGTAATATATATATATATATATATATATATATATATATATATATATATATATATATATATATATATATATATATACTTACCTGTATTTGCACCTGTAAGTACAAATATGATAAAGTTACATATGTGACTTGATGCTTATAATAAAGTTCAGATATCAATAATTATATTTCATATAGGGTTTGTATAATATCTGTTATGTATAATAATTAAAATGCAGGCAATTTAAAAGCAGAGTGCAGATTTCATTTCTTTTCTCAAACAATTCAGCACTAAGGGATCTTGTGCTACAAAACTATACAGCACTTTAAGGGTTAACATGGTGTTTCCACCAGAAGGCTTCTTGTGATGTCTTGTTGGTGCTAAATGAAAATATTTCCAATCTGACATCTAATTTGTTCAACACAGAAGCTAATTTAAAATTCTAGCTATCGCAGAAGAATATCAGAGATGGTTTCAGCACTCAACTGTCAGAAGGAAGAAATGGTCTTACTGTGAATTCCTGGAAATTCTTTTCAGCCAGTAGAGCATCAGTCCCTTCATGGGACTTTTGTTTTAAAAAAATCCCACTCTTTGTTGGGTCTACGGGTCATAGACTAGAAGAGCTTATGGGATGGCCTGTTGATGATTGTTGTCCATCTGTCCATTAGCACAAGTTTGTTATGGCTACTCCTCCTAAACTGTTTGAAGAATTGCCATGAAACAATACATACACATTCATCCCAAGGTCTACTTGGTCACAGATGAAAATAATGCTGATCGTACGTACAGTATGGCCATTATGACCTGATTGGATGGTCTTATCAACAAGGGATTTTCACTTGAAGACTTTTTATGATGTCTAGGTGGTCCAAAATGAAAAGAGTGCTGATCTTACATGCAATATGGCTACCACGGCAGCTGTCTTGAAAATCTTGTTACAGTTACATGTACTCTTGAATGGAAACTCATAGCGACATGGGGTTTTGACAGAGGACTTCTGATGATGTCTAGTTGGTCTTAAATGAAAATGGTGCCGATCTGACCTCCAATATGAAAATCTTGTTATTGCTACTCCTTCGGGATGAATGATCATATTGACATGAAGTTTTCACCAAAAGACTTCTTATTATGTCTGGTTGGCCCTAGATGAAAATGGTGCAGATCTGACATGCAGTATGGCCACCATGACAACCATCTTGAAAATTTTATTATTGCTACCCCTCCAAAATGGAAAGTCATACCAATATGGGGCTTTTATCAGAAACGTTTTACATTGCCTTGGCAGCCATCTTAAAAATCTTATTGCCACTCCTCCTGAATTGATGGTCATATCATAATGGGATTTTCACTAAAAGACTTTCTATAATAATTAGTTGGCCCTAAATGAAATCTTGTGACCAAAATCCCAGCACCTGCTTCAGAAGTCTGGTAGGAAAAGTGAAAACTTGTCCTCCCTGCACAGCCCAAAACTCTTGTTTCAATACACCTACTGAGATCAAACTTGTACTTAAGTCCAAATAACCTTTTCCATGATCCATTTAGCATTGCTTGAAAATTGTCCTGTCTCTTATTCCAAGAACATTTTCCCATCAAAGCTGCTATATGGGTGCATAGTGGAATGATAGCATGTTCAGAGTCTTTCCTGAGTGCAGACAGCAAACCCTTTAAGCAGAACGTTATTCTCATGCTTACGTGATCACCCAAAATTCTGCAGCATAGCTATATATCCACATGCTATTATCCACACAGTTTTTAAAATAAATGTCAAGGATATTGTAATATCCTCCATCAGTCCATTGATCCATCTGCCCATTACCAGATATCCTCCTAAACCACTGGCGAGAAATTCAAAAAATTTTGTAGTTATGTTACCTTGGTCGTTACAGACCATCTGTTGGAGGGGAGTCATTGGCTTCAATGCCTGGAGTCCCTGGGAATGGGTCAGTGGTGGAATGTACACAAATTTAAATTGCAGTAACATTTTCAAATAGTTTCCAACCAAACTTCATATATTCAACCATAGCAGGAAGATGCATCATATATTTGATGAATTTTGCATTATGACCCCTTGGTTACTGTGTGTGGGGTGTTGGGTGAGTACCAGGAGGGAGTGGGGTTTTAAAATAGAGATTTGTAATGATGAGTCCCTGCAGTTGTTACAGTTTCTATTATGTGCAGCACTACCCGCAATTGGCCCCAAATCCCCATTTCCAAGCAGACATGGGGTGATGAACACTATACTTGATTATTTTGTACTTCAGAGTCCAGAAAATCCAAGTACTTTTACCTCGTACTCTTATTTTTAGCTCTACAGGTCATAATATACAGTTGCCGATGCCCAGAACAATCACTCATTCAATACTTTTGCTTATTGAAGTAAAGTGATAATATAATATTGTGACATAAACATTTTCAGTCAAGATAAAGACAGCACAAGTGGAAGAAATCATACTTAGATCTATTAAAAATCAGTATTATTATTGGTCATTCGAGCCAGAATATCTTTAATGGTTATTATATAAACCTTATTGGAATGAATGTTTGCTTTCTTTTAGTCTGTAATTACAGGACTGAAAAATTCAAAGAAGTTGAAAAAAACCCATGTTCAGAGTAAAGGAGTCTGGTAATGTAGTGAAGCATGTGATTTTCTTTTTTTCTGTTTATTTATTACAATACAGCATTAGGCTTCTAAATTCTATGCAGTTGCAATGTCAAAAGTACTCCATTTGTACTCATGTGAATAATACTCATACTCTTAATTAGGAAAGTCAGAGTACTTGTGCTCATACTCTTATTGAACAAATCAAAAATATGTACACTTCAGCAGTTTAAAAAGTACTCCACCCCATGTCTTTTCCCCAGTCAATCTTCAGGGGCAGATATTAAGTGCATGTAAGTACTCAATCCAATGTCTGTTCCCAAGTCATGTCTCAGGGGCCAATCTTGAGTGCATGCAAGTGCTCAACCCAATGTCTTGTCCCAAGTCATGCCTCGGGCCAATTTTGAGTGCATATTAGTACAGTGAATTCATTTATTTTCATGGGTATCAATTTTTGTGACTTTGCACAAAATGACATTTTCATTGGTACTGTATATAAATTTCATCAATGGGGAAGTTGTCCTATTGTTTCAAAAGTGGATTTGTTGTCTGTCAAGTGTTTCATTTCATGGTTTGCATCAACATTGTTTTCATCCACAAAAATGGGTATCCAATGAAAAATAACAAATTCATTATCCTGCCCTTTTTATATGCCTGCCATAAGGCAGAACATATTATGTTTAGTTGTTGTCCATCTGTCTGTCTATCCATCCATTGCAATTTTGGTTTCTGTATAAAATTTTAGTTGTCCAAACTCTGTGGATGGACTGTACTTGGAGTAAGTAAGAAATTTATCGATTTTGGGAAAAGGTCAAGATCAATGTGACTCAGAGAAGGAAAATGGTTTCTGTACAATAACTCGAATTCTCCATCATTTGCAGTTGCCAAACGTTGTGGATAGCTTGCACTGGGGGTAAGGAAGAACATTATGACTTTTGGGGTCAAAAGCTGAAAGGTCAAGATTGAAAAATAGGTGGAAATTATGTGATCCTGCTGATCTGTGCATGCTTGCTACTTAAGATCAGATATTGTCTCCTACACCATTGAAGATAGAGACTGGAAACCTTGGGATATAATTTGTGATGGTCAACAATGTTGCACTTTGATCATGGGATAGTGGGTTTCTTGCAATCTTTGGCCCCATGTCCCCCAAATCTTGACCCCTGCGTGCCCAATGTGCGCAATTTTTAACCATCACTTCCACTGCAAACAATTATTTGTCCTTCGAATTTTGTGGTGTTCTCCAGATTTGAGGGACAGGGGGACACATTGTCCTTAGCTATCTGGATACTAGGTGGAACACTATCTCTGTAGATGTGCACAGAATTGTTATTCATCCCTTGGGGGTGGGGTGAGGACAATTTAGCATAGCTGTAGGAGTATAAAAAGTGTTTCAATTTTATGAGTTATGCAGACATGTAGAGGTCCTGAAGTTCATCAGTGTAATCACGATGAGCAGAATGATGTACAACAAACAAGGTGCCTACATTAATTCCCAGATGCATAGTATTGGGATTGGTATGTTGGCCCAGATGTATGGTATTGGGATGGGTACGTTGACCCAGATCCATAGCATTAGGATGGGTATGTTGACCCAGATCCATAGCATTGGGATGGGTATGTTGACCCAGATGCATAGTATTAGGATGGGTATGTTGACCCAGATGCATAGTATTGGGATGGGTATGTTGGCCCAGATGCATAGTACTGGGATGGGTATGTTCCCCCAGATGCATTGTACTGGGATAGGATTGTTGGCCTAGATGCATAGTATTGGGATTGGTAAGTTGGGCCAGATGCATAGTATTGGGATGGGTTTGTTGGGCCAGATGCATAGTATTGGGATGGGTATGTTGGCCCAGATGCATAGTATTGGGATGGGCATGTTGGCCCAGATGCATCATATTGGGTTGGGTATGTTGGCCCAGATGCATAGTATTTGGATGCGTATGTTGGCCCAGAGTCAAATCTCAGAAACTGTTGAGATACTGTTACCTACAGGACATTGACACAATTACTGAGCATAAAAAAAGAAATTCAGAATTGCAATAAATAGGCCCCTGGTTAACCCTGACTCCAAGCAGTGATATCTCCAGGATTTTCACACAGAGTGGGAATCCCCCTCTGGTAAATTCCCCCTATGGTATTTTCATAAGGGATGATTTTCAGTTTTTAAGGGGGCAGTTTTTATATGAGAACATTATCTGTGAATAGACCCCTTATGTTTGATAAAAAATGTGTGTGTGATAAATATCTTTTGATATGTTTCAGCAAAAATGTGTGTGTGATAAATAACTTTTGATATGTTTCAGCAAAAATGTGATAAAAAACTTTTGATATGTTTCAGCAAAAATGTGTGTTAAATAACTTTTGATATAATTCAGCAAAAATGTGTGTGTGATAAATAACTTTTTATATGTTTCAGCAAAAATGTGTGTGTGATAAATAACTTTTGATATGTTTCAGCAAAAATGTGTGTGTGATAAATAACTTTTAATGAATAAAGATAAAACATACAGTTGTTTATCTTCATTACTGGCACAGTGTCAGCAATCTTGTGTAATGACAATGGCACTATGTTGTATGCATTAGAACTCCATGTAACAGTAGAGTCTTTACCATTGAATGATGAAAACTGCATGCTTGCCATTATACAACCTTGCCAAGTGCAGTTGGTAAAATACTTGTAATCACTAGATAATCAATGAAAGCATCTTGTTACTCAATTGCAAAAGGTCACTTAGTAAATGCTTCGTTATAGTGGTTGATCTAGAAGTCAAGCAGTTAAATGATCAAATTGAGCTTTGTTAATATTAATGATAGTTACAGGTTTTATTCACGGCAAATCAACTTTTCATGATTTTTATGTGCTTGTTAATTTTTAAGGGGGTGGGGTGGGGTTTATTAAATGTAGGAGGGGATTTGCACAATCATGTGTCCTGCAGAAAACACTGTCCATGAGCGTGGAACAAAACATAAGATCACAGGGATCGTCATGTAAATCCCTATCCCCATTCTATGCCTCGGGGAATGAAACACCATATATGTTGCACATCTGTTTTAAGTGATTACATAGATAAACTCTATTCATAAGACATAACACAATTACTATACACTTTTTACCAGTCAAACCAGCCCAAACTGTCACCTTTTACCCCCATGGAATTTCATGTTTAAAAGTCCTGTATTAAATGGTCACCTACTTATTTTAGTAAATCACCCGGTGTTCCCTAACCAAACAGTTGTTTCTCACTGCTTGAAGCAGCCACTTTAGCATATTGATCATGACTATTTTATGTAAACAAGAAAGGCATTGTTTAAGGTAAAGGCTTTGTGTAAATATGTCTAATTTTGCTTATACTCACCATATTCAAGTCAGTCTGTCATTGTAACTTTCATGTGGCTAATCTTCATCATTATTTTAAAACTTTGCATTAAGATTAAAGATTGCTTAGAGAATTCCTTTTTCAGGTAAATTACATAATAGAGAAACCACTCCAAGCTGTATATTCATGAAAAGAAATGCAACGAGCCCAAGCCACTCCAAGCAGTGGATTCATGAAAAATAATGCATTACCCCTAAAGGGGCAAGTGCATTATTTTCCATGAATCATCAGCTTTTTTAGTGGTTTCCCCAACTTAATCCATCTTCACTGTTGACTTGTTGGAGTTTACAATTTAAATATTTGAAAATTTATTAAGGTAAATTGAAGATGTAAACATGAAAAGAGCCATCACAATTATTTCTGGATTGTTTTTTCACCTTTTGAATCTCATTCTTGAATCTATCAAGCATTTGTGTGTGGCTCTCATACATAGTGGTAACCTTTGTCATTCAAAATGACTTCACACATGCAAGAATATCATTAGTGTGTGGTCCTAATGCACTGTGTGCATGTAAAAGTGATAACTCCTTGTTAATTTTCCAAATTGTTTGGTTATTTAATACCAATTTGTTCCAAAATATTTGGAATACTGTGTATTACATGTACTACTGAAGTTATTCATGTGCTTTGGAATTATGTGTTGTGGATAACTTCATGAGAATGATAGAAAATTGCATAAAGGAGTACATTCTATTTGCTGCCTATATTGGAGCAACACTCGCCTCTCAAGTGGTCAAAAACGGGGCTTAAAACATGGAAGCCTACTACAGGATGAGTTTGATGCTGGGCCAAAATTCACCCTATCCAGTAACTCCAAGGTACCATATATACTACAGGATGAGTTTGATGCTGGGCCAAAATTAACCCTATCCAGTAACTCCAAGGTACCATATATACTCGCTTATGAGTTTAGTCTCACTACAAACAACGTAGACCCTGATCTGCCATCACATAATGTGCCTGTTTGTTCTACTGATTTCTTCTAACAAACTACACAGACCCAGACCTGCTGGCACATTATGCGAGGGCAGATCTGGGTCTGTGCAGTTTGCAGTTGAACTCAACTTATAAGCAAGTATATATGGTAATACATTTAGGCATATGTATCACATGTTGCTGTTATTCTTCTTTTTACACACCTGTCATAAGGTGGAGCATATTATGTTATAATGTCTGTCCATACATCTATCCATTCATATGTCCGCCCATCTATTTCCTATTTTGTTTCTGCACAATGACTCGAGATCTCTACCATTAATGGTTACCAATCTTTGTAAATAGCTTGCATATTGGGTAAGGAAGAAGCCTGGCAATTTTGGGGTCAAAGATCAAGGTCACTGATATTGAAAGAAGAAAAATAATTTCAACACAATAACATTAGTTCTGTATCACAGACTTGGACCAAACTTTGTGAATATCTTGCACTACAGGTAAGAAAGAATCCTATTGATTTGGGGTTAAAAGGTCAAAGGTCAGGATCACTGATATATGAAGAAGCAAAATGGTTTCATCATAATAACTTCAGATGAACATAACAGATATCAACTTACCTTTCTGGATGGCTTGCACGTGGAGTACTGTAGAAGTCTATTGGTTTTGGGGTCAAAAGATAATAGGTCAAGGTCACTGTGACTGAAAAGTGCAAAATGGTTTCTGCACAAAAATGTCAGTTCTTGACCATGTACCTTCACCAAACTTTGTGAATGGCTAACACTTTTGGGTAAGAAAGAAACCTGTTGAATATGTCATCAAAAGGTCAGTGTCAAGGTCACTGACTGAAAGAAGAAAAATAGTTTTGGCATAATAACTTTAATTTCAGACCAGATAGCATCCTTGTAAGGTATGGAAGAGGCCTGTTTGATTTGGGGAAAAAATAACAAAGGTCAAGGTGATCATGACTCAAAGAAAAATGGGGCTTTGCACAATAACTTTCATTGTGGTGTAAGTTCCTTTTTACCAAACTTTGTAGATGGCTTGCACTTAGGGTAATAAAGAAACCTTAAGATTCTGGGCTCTGTAGGTCAAACGTCAAGATCATGGTAAGTCAGATAAGAAAATAATGGTTTGTGCACAATAAATTTAATTCAAAACCCACATACATGCACCTTAACCAAATGTCAAAGGTAATTGAGACCTGTTGGTTAATAATCTCTGGAGTCAACCATGCCCTTCTAGTGCCTTCATAAGGACTATTAAACATGGGATGGGTGTGTAATGTACCATTCACAGTACTTTTGCTCAAATAATATTCAAATAAATTCAGTATATGGGATCTGCCATAGCTTAGTTGATAAAGCATTGTCTCATAATCCAAGGGTCGCAGGTTCTCGACATATCCATGCTAATACAGGTCAGCTGCCTAAGTGTGTCTTTGGGAAAGGTACTTGTTCCCATTTTCTCAACATGATATAACTATTACTATGCTCAAAAGCAGTTAAAAACCAACCAACAACAATAACAATAATATGTTGTAAATGAAATAATGCATAGCCTGAATATATAGATAGTTGTTGTTGTTGTTGTTGCTGTTGTTGTTGTTGTTCAAAACACCCATGGCACTAATAGTAGCAGGGACATACTTGCAAGTCAAGCAAGTACATGTAGATGGTTGATGGCAGATCAGGGTCTATATTTTTGCTGTAATGTACAAGTACAGTAGAATGTTGATAATCCAGACCAATTGTGTAATGTACAAGTACAGTAGAATGTTGATAATCCAGACCAATTGTGTAATGTACAAGTACAGTAGAATGTTGATAATCCAGACCAATTGTGTAATGTACAAGTACAGTAGAATGTTGATAATCCAGACCAATTGTGTAATGTACAAGTACAGTAGAATGTTGATAATCCAGACCAATTGTGTAATGTACAAGTACAGTAGAATGTTGATAATCCAGACCAATTGTGTAATGTACAAGTACAGTAGAATGTTGATAATCCAGACCAATTGTGTAATGTACAAGTACAGTAGAATGTTGATATTCCAGACCAATTGTATAATGTACAAGTACAGTAGAATGTTGATAATCCAGACCAATTGTGAGAGTGAATATGTCCAGAAAACTTTTTGTCCAGATAGTTGTTTAAAACAAAATAGGATTAAAATTTTGGGGGAACATGAACATGTGAACATTCTGCATAATCATTGTCTATATAATCAGTGTTCTACTGTGGAACAAACAGCATAGCATGATAGACCTGCATCTGCAGGTATATTACACAACGGCAGATTTGGGTCTATGCAGTTCATTCTTTGGCACATATATTACAGAAACAAATAAGGTAGTGTTCATTATTTTTATCTCCAGACAAAGCCAGTGGCCTTTTCTGTAAGGACAAATGTATCGTATGACGGCACATATGAAGATGACTGTCCTGTACCAGGGCAAGCGGTGTCTTTCGGTGTCAAGGATTTTCTTCACATCAAACAGGTACAGCCAATTTCTCATTATTTACCTTGTCAAACCATTGACAGTATATGCAGGTTTGAGGGCCAAAAGTGAAAAGTGTCCATACAAACAAAGTTTCTTATTAACACCATAAAGATCATATTGTCCCTATAATGATAATAAAAATTATAATGAACATAGCTTTATTTAATCATGAGAGTAATGTTTTCTCCAGCTTTCTAAAGAAAAGGGTCCCTTAGGTCCCTCTGGACAAATTTATTTTGCCTTCTCACTTTCAGTGGGCCCTGCCTATTGTTTAATTTTTAATCATGAACTCATTACATACTTATCACACCAGCAGAATTATAAACACTTTAAGTAAATTCTGCTAATTACTGCAATAACTTCATGCTTGTATTTCTCGTAGATACTGATGTTTTGTTAAATCTTTAGCTCACCTGTCCTTAAGACCCACTGGGCTTATGGTTTGACCCAGCATCTGGCATGCGTCATCCATCTTGTGTCTAACAAACTTCAATTTTTAACTTCTTTTCAAAAACCACTAAACTCGTTTCAACCAAACTTGGCAGACAGCTCGTAGCATTAAAAGCATTTCAAGTTTGTGCAAATGATTCCGATCCACCATCAAATATGGCCAGTGTTGCTAAAAATAGAAAAACCATTAAAATGACTTCCATTATTTAAAGTTGAAAAGCATCAAAATAACTTTTTGTCAACAACTGCTCAACAGAATTTGACCAAATTTGACAGAAAAAGGCATAAAGGCCTTTCTGTATTTGACAATGCTGATGTGCCATCAGATATTGATGAAGATATAAATATAGAGAAACCTTGGAACAATTGTTTTCATAACATATGCAATGAACAGCATTGGACAAAATGTATACAGGAAGCATTCTAATGACCAAGAATAATTAGCCAACTGTTCTTGCATTTGGCTGTTAGGCAGATGTCATGCAGGTGAGTGATCTCAGGCTCACTTGGACCTCTTGTTTAAACATGCTCTTATATTCAGTGTAAGAATATCTAGAGATAAGAATGGAAATAGCACAGTATCTACATATAGCTCCATTTAATGACCAATATAAGAATGGAAATAGCAGTGTCTACATATAGCTCTATCATAGGTGTTTGTAACAAAAATATGAAATCTTATTTTTTTATTTTGATAATTTGGAAGTCATTTTTTACTTTGGGACAATTAGCAGTGCGATCATTCCATTTTCTGCCACATTCCTTGTGCTTGATTGGCCAAAATGCCACTCCTGGTGCTTGTATCAGATGCTGATGCAATGCCACCATTGTTGTCATCAATAATTTCAGTTGGTTCATATTTTAACCCTCTAAATACATAGTACTTGCATTTGTATCAGACCATCAGTAGATACACTTTCACTGACTTAATTATTCAGTGTAAAAAAGTCAGATATTCTTTAATTCTTTATGATTCACATGCTTAGTGCTCTATCAAAACATGAGGTAACCTTGATCAATGAGAAGCATGATGCAAGTGTAAAAATGAAGCTTCTTGATGACTCGGTAGACCAGCCTGATCGTTGGGTCACAGAGCGAAAAGCTTGCAAATGAAATGTACCGTTATTTCTTTTGTGCCTTTTATGATCCATTGCCTATGTTTACCTACACTCTTTAGAATTTTACTGTTTCTAAAAGGTGCAAAGGCACAGCCTGGAGAAAACAGTTGTAATAGATTATTCTGTCTGAGATCCCCAATCATAAAAACGCAAACAATGATCAGGTGGAAAGAACTATTAACTGGAATAAATCATAATATACTTACAATATTATTGGAGAAAAAAAATGCTAGAGGATTAAAAATTAAAAATTAAAAATTACTATCTTTGTCAAGGATGAAGTAAATTCTTTACTTGTATGTGAAACTCTCGCTCATGTGAAAATACTTAATATAAATGATTCATCTTGTCCATTTTCTCTGAATATTATTGATCCCTCCGAAATTATTGCAGTGCAGACTGGCAGATTTATGGCGTTTCCCTTTGAACTTTGAAAGTCTCAGCTTGCTCCCAAGAGATGTTCTTCAAGATAATCTATTAATATTAATGTTGCTTATTCATTATTATTTGACATTTCTCCCAATATTTCTTTTCTTTATATAGATGCCATATTAATATTAATTCTATAAATGACATGTTTCTTGGTACCTTATACACTGTCATGTAAAAGTACAACAAACTGTTTTGAGTTTGAGTTATTTCCTGTGTTACAGAAATTTAGCAATGACTGGTGGATAGGGCGCTTGGTGAAGGAAGGTTGTGATGTAGGCTTTATCCCCAGCCCTGCCAAACTAGAGAGTGTTCGACAAGTGCAGAGTGGCAGCCGAGCCAAAAGTAATCCCACGTATGTAATTTGCTATTTTCATTTGCCTGATATAAATACAGTAGAATCTCCTTAGCTGATCACAGTTGGCTGGAAACCATACTTTAAATTGTTTTTAGCATCTGACAGAAAATGTATGATTATATTAAACTTTATTCATACGATCTACATATCTCTTGAATTGATTTGCTACATCCTCTGGGTGTTGAATTGATTTGCTGCATCCGCTGGGTGTTGGAGCTATTGGGATTCTACTGTATGTGTTTTAGTTATATTTTTACAATATTTACCTGCATATATAAAATATACCTGACTGCGAACAACATAGACCCAGCTCTGCTGGTGCAGTATTAGAGCTGGGTATTGGTTGCCACATTGTATCACAATATGTTTCGCAATTATTGTCTTTTAAATGATGTGTATCACAATAGTATTGCATACATAAAAAGACTGTAAAATATGCTAGTGAGTCCATGTTTGTAAAACTTTTCTTGTGTCATTGCAGAAATTTCGTATACGATAGGTTGAACTATGGGAATGAACTGACATCAAGGTTTTTCTTCTTTTTCTGTCTTTTGTACGTTCACTGGATAATATTTAGATACACAAAAATGAATTTAAAACACTTTTAGGGGAAATATATTAATAAATAAATCTATCTGGTAAGCATACGAAACTCAGTGATAACTTTTAATTGGAATATGATATTTTTTGGAAGAAAAAACACTACAGGATTAAAAACTATAGTAAAACCAGTCTTGAGAGACCACCTGTCTTGAGAGACTAGGATCTCCATGCACAGATTTATTGATTATATAGTGTTATGACCTGTTATGAGAGACCTTTTTATTTTGGCAGAAGGGGTGGTCTTTAAAAGACAGGTTCTACTGTACTACATGTATCTTGTGACTGACAAAAATTCTTTGTAAAGTGGAGTTTAAAATGAGTGTGTATTGCAGTTACTTAGACATAATACATATATCATATATACTCACATATTTGTCTAGTCCAACTGCAAACAACATAGACCCTGATCTGCTGTCACATGATGTCCTGGCAGATCAGGGTCTATGTTATTTGTTCTACTGATTAATCCTAACAAACTGCATCGACCCAGATCTGCCGGCACATTATGCAACATTAGATTCGAGTCAGTACAGTTTACAGTTGGACTTAATTTATCAGCGAGTACATATGGTAGGTTCTGTATAATGAGACTGACAGTAAAGTGGCCTTGTTGTTTACTTCATTTGAAGAGATAGAAAGACTACAACAGCAGGTTCATTATGAAATGGTTGATATCATTTAGTTCATGTTTCATTCAGCTATTGTCCTGTATTGATAATTTGACTCTGTATTAGGAAACACTATCACATGAGAAAATGCTGTGATTTATTGATTCTTCAGTGATATTAAACCACCTCCATGTAATACCATATATACTTGCATATAGGCCAGATCCATATGCAAACAACATAATGCGCTGGCAGATCAGGGTCTACTGATTAGGCCTTACAAACTGCAAAGACCTAGATCTGCTGGCGCATTATACAATGTCAGATCTGGTTCTATGCAGTTTGCAGTTGGTATTGGATTATATGTGGGTATATACAGTAAATTGTTATGAACCCCAAAGGACCAATTAAGTTTGTTCATTAAAAGAATTTTTCAAAAAAAAAGAAGAAAACAAAAGTTTCTATAATTGCTCATACTGAAGTTACAGTACAGCTCACGTGATTTTTCGGAACCCCACGCATCGCGGTGGGGGTGGAGAGTGAGTGGAGAGGATTAAGAAAAACCCCTTCACCATCACTCCACGCTCCCTCGCGGAGTTGTCGCGGAGAATAGCCCTGCACACCACGCTCCCTCGCGGAGTCGCATCCGATCACCACTGCGGAGTGGACGTGGTTTCGATAATATGGGCATGGTCTACTGTTTATCACCCATGCAAGCAGGGGGGGGGGGGGCACCGATTTATCTACATCGTTATCCTTCTTGGGAGCAATTTGCTAACTTTTTGATACTGAAAAAAACGTAGTAATTCAGTTAATTATAAATATTTCCTTGTTCTAAAGAAGATAATGTATGATACATAGTGCCAAATCATATTTTAGATGATGATAATGTAATGGCAATGCCTCGCAAACTGTATTAATACTACATTTTGCGCAAAATTATATTTTTTTTTTTTTTCTTCAATACTATGTTATCGGAATCTAAACATGCATTCATATCCTTATTTCTTTTTCAGTAAACGCAATACAAAATTGTAATGATCATATGAAAGTCAGTGATATTGTACTACCTGCAATGAAAAGAACGATAAACATCAAACAAATTAATAACAAAGCTGCAGTCATACCTGACTGAAGTGAAACAAAATCGCACAAGTTCCGATGGTTATTCCATGCATGAGTACTCATTCACATATTGTACGTTTTTTCCTGACATCCAATCGCTTAAATAAAGCATTATTAAGATTTCACATCGTTATTTTATTTTAAACTGTACTAATTTGCATTAATTACCAAAGTAGCGGTTTTTTTAAAAATCACAAATGGCCGCAAAAGGTCATCCTAGATACATGTAGTCGACACGTGCAAGTAACCTAGCACAAGTGAAGCCATCAGCACTGCTGATATTGACGTGTTAATTTCATGTGCTAACTGTAAACCTAAAAGTACAACAGCAGCGCTTCTGCGGGTTTGTTTTCTTTGCCATAGATCTGACAAACTTGCGCATCCGATGAAATTAATGTTTAACTTTTTCTTTTCTTTTCGTTTTCCTATTGCATAATACAGAAAAATAAGATGAATAATTTTAGATCATTAACTCTTCTTAGTAAAGCCCCCCCCCCCCGCCCTCTCTCTCTCTCTCTCTCTCTCTCTCTCTCTCTCTCTCTCTCTCATAAAATATGGAATCCAAATCACTACTGCACAAGTTATCGTAAACTGAAATGTGGAAAAGTTTGCAAGTGGTAAGAAAAGTAATACTGTACTAGACATTATAGCGTAATAGAGGGGGAAAAAAAGAAACAAATTTTCCCGTCGGTGGTTGGAAATATAGTGACGATATGAACTACACACTATATGACATGGATAGAGGAGAGCTGTCATCAGTTGATAAATAATAATATCGGTTATTTTATCCACAGAGAGAGAGAGAAAGAGAGAGAGAGAGTAATACAAAGCATGTTTGTGTAATTTTACAAGCACATATAACCGGGGGGGGGGGGGGGGGAGACTGCGTGTCTGACCGCTAAATTGTTTTGTCTGTATTGTTTTCTGTATTGTTGTATGTGAATACTGTACGTCTATATACTTCTATATCTTTATCACCAAGTAAACTTAGCTTCAGATGAAATTATTGTTTTACTTTTTACTTTTTTGTTCGTTTCCTATCGCATACTATGCAAAATACAGAAAAATAATAAATAAAAGACCCCTCCCCACCTCTCTCTCTCTCATAAAATATGGAATCCAAAGCACAACTGCGCAAGTCATTGTAATATATTACTATTATAAACCTTTTTTTTTTTTTGTTGTACATGCTTCAGTAAGAGTTTAAGTATTCCATGATTGGCTAGCTTTCTTCAATTAGCGGCCTCATCATTCACACTAAGCCAAAAAGATGTTCCTGCCATTCAAGTTTTTCGTGATTCTGCTTATGTTTTGAAGAGTTTTTCACTAATGCGAGTTTCAAAAATAACGCTAAAATGCTTATTAATGTTACCCAAAGTTTTTCTTTTTCGCTGCTTGACATGTCGACATTTTTAGTCAGTCGTCAGAATTAAAATATTAAAATCTGACTGATTATAAATCTCAACGTACACAAACTGAAATCTGGAAACGTTCAGTAGTGGTAAAGGTAAAAAGTAATAAAGTGCTAGACATTATAGCGTTATGGAGCAAAAAAGAAAGAAATGTTCCCACCACAGCACCGGAACTCCCGAGCACGTGCTCTAAAGCCGTGTGTGTGTTCATGGGCATCCGCAGGAATTTTCGGGGGGGGGGGGGGTAATATATATATATATATATATTTTTTTTTTAAAAATCAGGTCGGGACGAGGCACAGAAACACATTCAATAACCAAAGGCTCTAACAGTCACAAACAGGAAACTGTATTCTTTAATATCTGCGTAAAAATAATTAAAAGAGTATATTTTATTTTTATATTTTCGCCGTACAAAAATGAGCAAATAATAGGATACACGTGAAGACAATACATCCATGCAAAATGCTCTAAACTTGTTGGAAATTAAAATCTCAGAACATCTCAGACTTTAGAATTTTCCATATTATTTTTCATTTCGGTAATAAGCCGAGTTCAGATTACTTACTAACAATTATCAAACTTCCGTTTTTAATGGTGGGACCAGACCATAATTGCGGCTGTAAAGTACAACGCGCCAAATCAGATGGCTTCGTGTCATAAAAACAGACTGTTCCCAAGCTGAAACTTACATCATCCTTTGATGCACACCCTTGTTAATATTTTACAACAGTGTTCACAAGGGTCGCTGCCTTGATTTCTGTAGAACATCCGCTGAAGTCAAGTCTTTATTAGGGAGAGACAATTGAATTTTCCAACCGTGGGGGGGGGGGGGGAGGGGGGGAATGCATGAAAACAATTGTCTTTCTCTGATTTTTGTAACAGACGTTAATCCGTTCCATATTTCACTTAAAATAAATAAATAAATACTGTGATGAAAGAACAAAAAATATCCCGGTCGAAAAAAAAACAACATATAAACCCCGTATATTAAATGGTCAGTCCCTTACAGCACACATGCAGTCATAATATTCAGCCTCGTGACTCTACTATTACTGCTTAAAGACTAAGCACGCGGTTTGCATTTCAGTGTAAATTCAGTGTTTTAGGTTTGTTGTTGTGTGTGTGTGTGTGTGTGGGGGGGGTTAGCAGAAGCGGATGTCAATTTGGATTTTAATTGTCCATATCTCAGAGAATTACTTTCCTTTGGAACAAAATGATAAATTTATTCTGTTTGAGAGGCTCAGCAATGTGTACTTCTCGTCAAGTCAGTGCGTAAGTTTGTTCATATTTCTTTGAAATAAATAAAAAAAAATAAACTTATTGCAAAAGAAGTCGATCAACCTTTTATAAACAGTCATGTGTATTGAATATACAAGACTTTTGAAATTATTTTTTTATTGTCCAAATATATGATCAAAATAAAAACGACTGATTCTTCAGATGGTATCCAGTTGTAAATCACTCTTGACATCTCAGTCTTTCCATAGGTGGTCTTCATTCATTGGCTGTTCAGATGTCAATCAGTAATGTCGACTAGCCCCTCCACGGTGGAGTTTATATCGGCATGCCTGCCGAAACGCGGTGGTGATTTGTAGGTATTTATGCCAATTTATGCCTCCACCGCGGAGTGCTATCGCGGAGCTAGAGTGGAGGGGATTAAGTACCCCACCACGATGCGTGGGGTTCCGAAAAATCACGTGAGCTGTACTGTAGCATGTCACTTGAAACTTGGCTATATTATTGTTTTACATACATCAAAACACAGATGTATATCTGTTAATGTTATTTTTTTGTATCTAAGACACTATTTACAGAAAAGGTGGAGATTGCTGATCCAGATTGACTGTGCACTGATGGGAACATGCATGCATGTGTCCATAATATTGTGAACGCTTCTTACACAATTCAAGATGGAAACTTTAAACCTTGAGATATGAATGGGGATAGTTTGTAGAAGGACACAATGATTTTAGAATTCTGATCTTCTGATCGAACCCCTGCCAAGGGGTGGGGGGTGGAGTATGGTTTACATAAAAATAAAAGAACTCTTTCAGTTGTTAGTCTTGCATATCTGAGAATAGTGCATGTATGATCATTGACCCAAGTGTCAACACAGATTGGGGGTTTTGAATGAGACCGC